>JASAOG010000254.1:0-600000 GCA_030265305.1 Biomphalaria pfeifferi
ATCTCCCTCTATCTATCTATCTATCTCTATCTATCTATCTATATCTATCTATCTATTTATCTATCTCTATCTATCTATCTATTTATCTATCTATCTCTATCTATCTATCACTATATCTATCTATCTCTCTATCTATCTCTCTATCTATCTCTCTATCTATCTCTCTATCTATCTCTCTATCTATCTCTCTATCTATCTCTCTATCTCTCTATATATCTCTATCTATCTATCTATCTATCACTATATCTATCTATTTCTCCCTCTTTCACTATATCTATCTATCTCTCTATCTATCTCTCTATCTATCTCTCTATCTATCTCTATCTATCTATCTAATTTATCTATCTATCTATCTCCCTCTATCTATCTCTCTATCTATCTCTATCTCTATCTATCTATCTATCTATCTCTCTATATATCTCTATCTATCTATCTATGTATCTATCACTATATCTATCTATCTCTCTATCTATCTCTCTATCTCTATCTATCTATTTATCTATCTTTATCTATCTATCTCTCTATCTCTCTATCTATTTATCTTTCTTTTTCTATCTATCTCTCTATCTATCTATGTATCTCTATCTTTATCTATCTATCTATCTATCTATACCTATCTATCTATTTATCTATTTATCTATCTCCCTCTATCTATCTATCTATCTATCTATATTTCTCTATATATCTCTATCTATCTATCTATCAATCACTATATCTATTTATCTCTCTATCTATCTATCTATCTCTATCTATTTATTTATCTATCTTTATTTATCTATCTATCTATCTCTCTATCTATTTATCTCTCTTTTTCTATCTATCTCTCTCTATCTATCTATCTATCTCTATCTCTATCTATCTATCTCTATCTCTATCTCTATCTATCTATCAATCTATCTATCCATCTATCTATCTATTTATCTATGTATCTATCTATCTTTCTCTCTCTTTCTATCTATATATCTATCTTTCAATCTATCTATTTATCAATCCATCAATTAATCGATCTATTTATCAATCAATCAATCAATCTATCTATCTATCTATCTATCTATGTATCTATCTATCTATCTTTCTTTCTTTCTTTCTATCTATCTATCTATCTATCTATCTATCAATGAATCTATCTATCTCTTTATCTCTCTCTCTCTATCTATCTATCTATCTATCTATCTCTCTCTCTCTATCTTATCTATCCATATATCTCTATCTCTATCTATCCATCTATCTATCAATCAATCTATTTATCTATCAATCAATCTATCTCTCTATCTATCTATCAATCTTATCTATCTATCTATCTATCTCTATCTCCCTTTCTATCTATCTATCTATCTATCTATCAATCTATCTATTTATCAATCCATCAATCAATCAATTTATCAATCAATCAATCTATGTATCTGTCTATCTATCTTTCTTTCTTTCTCTCTATCTATCTATCAATCAATCTATCTATCTCTTTATCTATATCTCTATTTATCTATCTCCCTATCTATCTATCTATCTAACTATCTTATATATCTATCTATATATCTATCTCTCTCTCTATCTATCAATCAATCAATCTATTTATTTATTTATCAATCAATCAATCAATCTATCTATCTATCTATCTATGTATCTATCTATCTTTCTTTCTTTCTCTCTCTCTATCTATCTATCTATCAATCTATCTATCTCTCTATCTATCCTATCTATCTATCTATTTCTCTATCTATCTATCTATCAATCTATCTATCTATCAATCAATCTATCTATCTATTACTCTCTTTCTTTTTTTTTTTACTTTTCTCTATTTACTTTTCCTCTTCTTCCCTATTCCCTCAATCTTTCCAAATAACTGTCTAGCCACATCCAAAACTGGCTGGCTATTTCATGTTTACGCATCACACGTTTTACAGTCGCTGTGTCTCCTTACTTATAGAGGCTAGCTCCCAGTGGCGTAGCTAGGAATTGCCATCACTGGGGGCCCGGGGAAGGGGGCTTGACCTCATTGGGATCCCTTGCGTTTTGCGGAATATTTAATATTTAATGAAAAAAAAATTCAAACACTCATTTGGAGGGCTCCTCTCAAGTGGGGTCCCGGGGGGATTGTCAAAGTCTCCCACCCTCCCCACCCTAGCTACGCCAATACTAGGTCCGACTTTCTCTCTCTCTCTCCTTCTCCCTTATATTTCCTCACTACGTACTGCAAAACGATGCCCTCTAAAAGTACGCACCGGTCATCTTAGCGAGACTGTCCAGTTCTGCCACTTCAACATTTAGGTTCAACCTTGACCTTTCTTACCCACAAACACATTTGAGTTCCTCCTCTACCATTCATCACTCACGTATCTCTTTTCTTCCTGATCAAGTTCCCTAACTCTTTACAAGTTAAACTTTCTCTTCTTCTCTCCCCTTTCTTGTATAACTTAACCGAACGACACGTCTTTTCTAACTCCCAATGCATCCATCTTAATAGATCTTTACACATTAAAAGCTCCACCCTCTCTCTAGCCCACTGAAAGGATAAATTAGAGAAATAGCCGCAGGTCATTCCAGGGGCAGGACACGAGATTGTAAGGGTAGCAATGCTTCAAGGGAGAGATCTCTACGGGGGGTGAAACGGAACTTTGACCCCCGGTCAAACAAGACGGACAGGGGTCAAAGTCATGCTGGACTTGACTTAGATATGTCTTGAAGTTTCCAATAGAACCACAGAACGAAATCAGAATTGTAAGTTCAGTGGGACAATGCTCTACGTCACGTGACTAGCCAGGAAGTTAACCAGCCTAAAACATTCCATGGCTTGTCTGTGTATGTGAGCTTCCGGTGAAGAGTTAAAAGAATTGTGAGATATTTGCTCTTCTTCTCTATTAGCCCCTAGCCACCTGTTCGAAATTGTCATCTTCTAAGTGTACTAGTTACTTGACTTTAAAATAGAATGTTCCTGAAGCCACTATGTGTGTGTGTGTGTAAATGATATACTCTAGCATCTATGTAAATCATTGTTACATTCTGGTAGAGCCTGGAGATCAAACTTTACTGTACGTGATTTTCTTGTGACAAGCGTGTTAATAAGCTCCTGGTATTATTTCATAAAAGTACTCTTTTCCGACGCTTTGATCTATAGTGCAGATGATGTAATGGTCATCTGTTTTTTGGACGACGGCATATCAATTAACAGCCCATTACAGTTGAATAGGCTCAAGGGGTCCTAAAAATGTGAAATCCAGGTCTTCACCGAAACCTGAACCCACCACGACCGGTTCGAAAGCCAAGCGCTTCACCACTCAGCCATGGCATTCTCTTTTATATCAAAAACATTATCTTTGATTGACATCCCACATCCATACTTTACTAAGTAAATCGATGATTTGAAAAAAAACTTTTGAGGTTTTAGTTTGAAAAACTATCCTAGGTCTCCGCTAGCATTAACACGCAATTTAAACGAACGAAATATCAAAAATACTTTTTTTTTTCAACAACGCTTATCTGGAGGGCAAGAACTCCATATTTACAACAATATTTATCAATATTGTACGAGTTATTTCCCTTGTTAGAAATTACTCAAAACTAATTAATTCACATTGATTTTATTTAACAGTTTTTTTTTTACTGATTCCTACTTTCAATGACTAATTGTGCTAAGTTTCAACTTTTTTTTTTATTTGATGTTTTAAATGCGCTATTTTTTTGTTTCAAGTTAAATGTTTTTAATTTCATTACACTTTTTCAATAGTTTTTTTTTTAAGAATTGGCATTAATATATTGTAAAAAAAAATGGTTCAGGCCTCAGATATTTTGTACCAGACCCACGGACTTGGTTAATAGAAGTTTCGTATTTTTAAAAAAATTTATTTAAAACTATTGGGAGAAAATCGATGTATAAATCGTAAGCATTCTGTTGATGTTGTCATATTATGCCAAATCAATTAACGCAACATTTGGAGCTCCCACATGCAATTCATCCATGTCCAGCTTTTGAGACCTGTGTCTAAACTTGTTCTTTTCAGTTCATCTTCAACTTTTTCGAGAGTTTCACGCAGGTCATAGGTCATATAGGAAGCAGAAAATACTGGCATGTTCATAGAGCTGCTAAAAAAAAGATTTCAGAGAGGTATAAATACTTTATCAACAATTCTTAGAAAATATTTTACAAAGAACAAAATTCTAACTTCTAAACAAAGAGCAGATAGCTGCGAATAACATTTGGTATGAAAATCGCCTATTGATACATTTTGAAAAAAAAATTAACTTACATTTGATGTCAAATAAAAAGGGGGGAAAAAGTACCAGGCTATTGACTCTCGCGGTTAAAGTACAAAATCTCTCTCTATTCAACTGTTCGATTTATCCACATAGATTCATTAATTTATAGTCACGTAATTGAAAAGATAATAATGATTGAGAAGCCTGAAGATTTTAAGCCACTAATATATTTGTTCATATAGCGTACAATTCACAATATGTGTGTTTCTTTAGGTCTGGGCCAAATCAAACGTGTTGTAAAAAACTTGTTCATGAAACAGACAATTTGTCAGAAGTTCGTAATACACTTTTCTTCAAGATAGTTTTGAGGACCATATAACCAGATCCTCAGGGCACGCGAATGAGGACTATAGGAAGAGATCAGGGGAACGATTTTCTGTGAAGTCTGGGGTTTTGATTTTCGGGAAACTACCCAACTCAAATGGGTAGGCCTACCTGATTTGGGAAAAGTAAGTCGATTGGTCGTTATGCTGGCCACATGACACCCTGCTCGTTAACAGCTGGCCAAAGAAACAGATGACCTTAACATCATCTGCCTATAGATCCCAATGTCTGAAATGGGAAAGATTATTATATGTATATTATATATTTTATTATATATTAAATGTTATTTGTCTGTTTGTTTTTGCATTGGGGAGAAAATCCTTGCCAGTTGACTTTCTATGTGACAAAATATGAAAGTTTTGGTAAATCTATTTACTATTTACGTCTGGAAGACTTGCGGTCGGTGTTAGTGCTCACAGATACAGCAGGTGAAACACGTACACCAGTTTACTATAGAAGAGATACAAGAAAGTTCTTCCCATGCTATTGACTGAGTCAAAACGTTGATTTGTATCAATGGAGCACTAGCAGCATGAAGCCAACAAAATACGAGAAGAAGCATCATGAATTTACTGTATTTGCTGTGTATTTTGGTGATGAAACTGCACTGAGCAGATGGCTTCGGTTTGTTCATGTCGATTGTATTCAAGAAGACTTCAATGGTTTTGTCCCTGTTGTTCAGAGAGACACATTGCCTGTATCTAACTTCATTGTCAGCGAATGCGTTAAGCACATTTTAGACCTGGACAAACTGCTCGGCCAAGGTTACAATGGCTAGCAGTCAGCACTGTGTTCATACAAGGATTCGTTGAAAGCAGCCTTTTCCCGTCTCACAGATTAAACCTTATTATCAATGACCTGATTAGCGTTTCAGAAATACGTTGTGCTGTTGGTGTCATCAAGAAGATTATCAGTTTCTGCCGTAACAGTCTCAAGCGTGAGCGTTGGTGCTAAATTCACCACTTTAGTGTGAGACACGATGGACTGAGAAATAAGAATCCATTCGCTTTTTAAGTCACAACTTTGAGAAGACTGTTTTGCATATCTTGAAATAACGGCTGTAAGTGAAACTAAACAAACTCCATATGTGTAATCAGTGCCTGCTTCTCACGTGTCTCTTGTAATTGTCGTCAATTAGTCAGCTGTTCCTTAACCACTTTCCCTGATGTTGAAGTTTGTTCAATTTAACATTGTGGCCGCTCAACAGCACATCAGCAGTCACATTAATGACTTAATCAAAAACCAACTTGACCATGCTGAGGAACACTTCAGAGATGGCATCTTGAGGAAGGCGAGACTGCTGGGAAACACATTTGGTACCGGGTATTGAGTTGGTGCTGTCGAGCAATACTAATGCTCGGTTCAACTTGTTATATCTTCATCCTAAAACGATGCAAGAGCTGCAACGTAAAGAAGAATATCATAACTGCACGATAAGCTCTCATTGCCAGCTTGTCCATCGCAACGAAACGCAATGCATTAGTAAAGTTATTGACAGTTTTGGCAGCCACAGTCAACGTTTGCAGTTTTCGTTTGATCGATCTTTGGGAGACACTGGGCTCACTAATAAAGTTAACATCACTTGTTTACATGTTGTTTTTTATTTTACGAAACATGAAGCATTTAAAGTACACTTAATAACGCGTAGGTATTGGGGCGTCAGTTCTTTTCTTTAATATTCTCCACAACAAGAAAGCTGAAGCTACGACTTTGAGCCATACGTTGGCAACTTGCAGACGGCTATGCAGGTGTACAACATTTCATGTAAATCCGTTTGGCAGTTTCAGAGATTGCTAGATGATCCTTTTAGTTGTATTTCCCATATATGAGAGAGAGACAGAGAGAAAGAGAGAGAGAGAGAACGAGAGAGAGAGATCTTTTAATTTGCATAATAAGATTATATAAAATCGGTAACGTTCGACCTATTTCATGAACCCTAATACACGCCTTAGTTCACAAGCCTATTAAATATTATTTCAGATCTCTGAGATCTGTAAACCAGTTACCTTATAACTATAACACGATAGAATTAGTCTTGATGTCTTCAATGTGTTTCACTTCCGTCCCACCCACACCCGCCCTAACAGAAGGTTTTATGTGAGTAGATAACGTTTTTAACTGGCTATCTCGAATCAGTAGAAAATTATATGGATTAAAATCAAGTGGTTTTTCTTTAACGTTATCTATATTTATGTACAAATATTTTAACCATATTTAAATCTAAAACATAACAATTAATACCAATATTAATTCTATTTTTTCAACCTATAGGTTGAAAGGTTTATAATTTCTATTTCAATGCTTACATAGGCATCGAAAGTGATCACTATCCTATATCCGAGTGTAGGGGGCCACTCACAGAAGAAGATTTGCTGTTTTTCTTAGAAACTAATGCATGCATTAATAGAGTTACCACATTTTAAGCATAGCCCGTTGTAACGGGGGGGGGGGGGGGGCCTTAGGCTCATACAACTCTCTATTAAATAACTAAAACAAAAGTACAGTTACCAAATAACCAAAAAAAAAAATGAAGAAACTAAGGCAGAGTAAATCCATAATAAGTATCTTTAAACACCTAACCCTAAAAACTAGCTGACAGCCGCAGAGTGAATACATAGATAAAATAGCCCTAATATCTAAGGATAATTAAAAAAAAAAAAAAAAAAAAAAACATTGTCGGTCTCCTTCAGTCCTAGAACGACTAAGGTTTATCTCGTAGATTACTTGTAATGTTACTGTGGAGCTCTATTCTCGAGAAACATGTAATCCACATAGCGACGAAATTATTTTAAAAAATCACAAAAATGTTTTTGCTTTATCAAAAGTAATGTTTACAATTCCAAAGAGAAACACACTAAAATGTTATTTCATCTCCGTTAAGCCAATCTTACAATAATTGTAGGCTGTTTGGGACCCTTCAAGAAAACAATTAATCTAGAATAACCGCAAAAAAGATTTGTGAAATTTATAACAAAGGAATACTCCCATTTGATTATAGTAACACCATTAAAATAACATTACTTTGAGTAAGAGACGCCTCAGGACAGAAAACTACTAAGTTAAGTCGCAATGATAAATAAAACTTTGAACCATAATTAACAAATACAAAACAAAACCTAATTAAATATTCAGAAAGACACAAAGATAAAAGTACATTTCTTATTCCATATGCAACCCGGGCATGCTACCATGCCTCATAATGGCGCCCGGGTGGAAACGATCGTAAGAGGAAACGATTAGGCTAAAGGGTTGCAAAACAAGACTCCCGTGGGGTGCCTAAGGGGGTGCGAGAGCATCCTCATTGCACTGCACGGAGAGTTGTAAAAAAGCTCCCACAACCTTGTCACAATCCAGGCGCTGTTCCTCAAGGGGCCGTTACATAAATGGCGTGTCAGGCACAGTTAGCCTGGTATAGAAAAGGAAAATAGCGGGGGCCTTAGTGTACGCGGTCTCTTGCCGCGAGTCTGACCCACCCGTCAGACAGAACAGTGTACACTGTTCTCATTCAGGCCGGTGAGAGGAACTCTTGTTCACTTTTGCTGGCCTAGAGTTCCAAGAGCCGAAGGCTCAACTCTACTTGACAGTTTAGGAAGAAGAAGAAGATTCCATAAGCAAAGACAAATTAGTACAAGTGCTCCCCCTCCCTAGTGCCATTAGAACATGAAATGGGTTGCCTGAATCAGCCAGGAAACCCAACGACTTAGTAGATCAAGATCCATGATTAGACTGACACGTGGCTACTGTAGGACGTAATTTCTTCTCTTTTGAACTAACGGATAATTTTGATCGTAGTTAAGGAGGAGGGGGGAGGCATTTTGAGGTTAATACACTCCTCTAACAACAAGAAGAACTTAAGCCAAACTACAGTCACCAAAGTCTACGTGTAGTCCAAGGGAAGAAGGGACAGTGAGAGAAATAGAGCGGAATATGTTACATTCAGAGTCACTGAACTCGACATTCTAAAATCTCCTAACTATGCCATTTTGTTAATTGAACTAATACCGACCCCAGTTGGACTACAGCAAATAGAGCCACTGTATTGACTGTAAAACTGTGTTCAATTGAGCTCTAAAGTATAGATAATCTAAACGCTAATGGAAGCGGTCAGTTGTGTACTTGATCACCGAGATAAAACATCGATTTCTGTACTCACAGATGTTCGAACTATGAAAGTTGACCAGAATACTTATAAATTTATTAAAAAAAAACATCTACTCACTAATTTGCTACATCAAATATTAATTCAAGAGCCCGTGTTAAATAAATACCAGAATCGTATTCAGATTATCGAATTTATTATGGAGTTTATAATTGAATTTATAATTGAGTTTCGAGTTAGGTGTGGAATTCTGGGAAACGAGGTGTTGATTGGTACGTTCGTTAGGCTATAGCTCGATACTGCTAATCCAACCTACCCAGCAGGAGTATTTCGTAACTAACACACATCTGTTGGAATAAACGCCTCTAACCTATTTTCGGAATCTGATTTTTTTTAAAATATGACTAATAACTATAAATAGTTATCCTTTGATGTTTCCGCTGTACAGAAGATATATATATATATATAATAGCCTTGTAATAAGTGATAATAGGAAGATGTATTTAAAGAGTGGTTATTTGCAACAAAAATAAAGTGAAATAAAAGTTAGTGTCCTAGATTTGATTCTTGACTTTCTTGTCATGTAAAATTGCTTTATAGCATAGAAAAAGTTGCTGGAACAAGTTGATTATCTGTGTATTTGGCTCACTTTTCAGCAATTTACAATGAAATATCTGAGCTCTTTCGTTAGTAGCAAAACACTTTTTTTAGTTATTCAGTTGGCAACAGTTGTTGGTCTCCTTCAGTCGTAGAACGACTATGGTTCATCTCGCTCACCTCCTCTTGTGGCTGTGGAGCCCTATTTTGGAGAGACACTCCAGTCCACAAATATCGCAGGTTAAGGTGGCTTTCCCTTCAGTGGTAGAGGAGATGGCCATTTTTCGCATTGTACGTTTTTCTTCCAGAGCTGCGGCCCACGTTTTTTGCTGTCTTAGCTTTCTTGGTCACTCTCTCTCTCTCCATCCGGCGCGGTCTATAGCTATGTCTTCCCAATGGTCAATATTGATATTCAATGATTTGAGGTCCCGTTTTATTACATCTATGTAACGGAGGTGGGGGAGACCAGTTTTACTTGAGCCAGTCGCGAGTTGTCCGTAGAGAATGACTTTCCGGATGCGATTTTCCTCCATATTTAGTTGGCAACAGTAATCGTTCAATATGGTGTGCTTTAGGGAACAACTTAGAGATGAACACAGGGGCGGACTGGCTATATGGGCAAACGGGCAAATGCCCGGTGGGCCGGTACCAAATGGGCCGGTCTGGTAGCGACCAAAGAAAAAAAAATTTCAATGCAGACAACTTAAAAACAAAGTGACAGCATCAAGACACAAAACACGTTTTCTTGTTGTTTTTTTTAAATATTCTTATTACAATTAATTTTGTTTGAAATTCAACAAGAATATCAAAAACAAAATACATTATACACTGTACGTATTATCATTTCCAAAACGTTAGACCGTACTTTCTGCTATGCACGAGCGGCACGGACTGCTTTGACGTCTTCGAGGTTGTGTTTGGCCTCATTATTTTGCTGGTCGGCATGGGCCTTTGATGGCACTCCCATTTTTTTTTTGCTCCTTCCCTCCCCCGTCTATTTATGGTTCCAATGAAACTAACCAAAAAGAGGGATGAGAGAGGTTAAGTTAGAAAACATTGATATAATGCAGCAAAAAAAATAATTAAAAAAAAAAAAAAAAAGATAGGTGCAACAATTAGCTCTTTAACAATACTTAATAGAAATTAACTTTAACAAATACACACAGCCGCGAAATTGCAAGCCACCCAGCTTATTCACAGCTCAATATGGGTATAAAGCTCTACTTTCTGTGATTTGAAAAGAAAAAAGTAAGTTTCTTTTTGTTTATTTTTAATAACATAGATCTAAAAATACTACACTTAAGGCTTAAAAAATTATTTAATAAATCTAGATCTAAATCCATTTTTATACTATTATAATTAATGGCAAACTTATGCTTATTATGAAGTCATTAATGATGAAAATTATTACAATAATTACAATAATTTATATAGCGCTGTCACATCCTATATTTAATGAAAATTTAAATAATGGGTCATGGTATATTCATATACAAAACGCGTTTTTGAGAATGTACTAAGAGGAAGCAAGAGCTTTTCATATTAAGTAAGTGCCTCTCTAATCGTTCTGCTTTTTCTTATCTTTTAATGGAATGGGTTGCCTGAGTCAGCCAGAAAAACCAATGATTTAGCATATTTTAAGTCACAGATCAACATGCATGACTAGACGTAACAATCTTATTTTTTGAAGAAACGTCTGTAATCTATAAGTAATACCAAAAAAGCTTCAAACTCATTAGGCTGCTATTGTATTGTTTATAGTTTTCAGACTACATAGGCTATATGTATAAATAGAATACATTATGTAATCCAACGAATGCATACATCCAGTTTTAGATGCGTTATCAAACTTTATATATATATTTTGAACAGAATTAGGCTTACACCTATAATATAACAAATGGGTGTAGCCGGGAGGGGAGGGTCATCAAACCATCACTTGCCTCAGACCTCATTGTCTAAAAGGAAAACTTTACTTACTGCCCCAGTGCAGCCAACTTAAGCAAACTATAGTCACCAAATTTCATGAGCGTAGCCAAAAGTGTTTTTTTTTGGTTTCCCTTCCCCCTCCAATACAAAAACTAAAGCATTTTACCATTTTCTACCAGTCGCTGAACTCCATTGAATAGCAGAATTGGGTTTTGAATTTTTTTTTAGCGGAAGAGTAGCAGGCTAATTGCACTGTAGATACCTCAGAATATGTTTTTTTAAAGTGTGTCAGTAGGTCATTGTTTTATTTCAAAAACCTAATGTACTATTCTTACTTATATCCTCCCGCGACGTTCGGCGCATTGGGCGGCAAGCTGCTTACACAAAAATCTGTCACTGGCAATGTCTGAAGCCTCTTCCCACCTGTTCTTAGAACCTCCATAAACGTGTGGTGCCAAGTTGTAATAGGATTTCCCTGTTTGCTCTTTCCTTGTAATGGCCCCCATGTCATTGCAACTCTTATTATGCGTAATTCATTTTGTCAGAGACATGTCCCGCAAACCTCATGCGACGCTCTGTCACAACTTTACTAAGGGCTCGACTTCCGGTTCGGCAAAGGATTTCCTTGATTGAGACCCGGTCTCTATAACTGACTCCTAAAATCCGTCTAAGCCATCTTTGTTGAGCCACATTTAGTCTTTTTTCAATTTCGGCAGATGACTATTCACTTCACTTTATTGGTGGAGCTCCGCCACTGGTAGAAATTTATTACCTCTCTTGGCCACGCTCTTGGCATTAGGTGACTGTAGTTTGCTACAGATTTTATATCAAAAAGGGAAGTTTTATCGTCAAAATCATCTGTTGGGGGGTTTTAAACTAAAAAAAATCTCTGAATTTTTTTAAACAAATTCAAAACCCCCGAAGCTACGCTCATAGAATTTAGTGACTCTAGTTTGTTTTAGAATAATATGGAAGAGAGAGGTTTTCAACCTCAAAACTCTCTGTAGGGCACTAAGGGATCCAGAATTTTGGAGTGGGGGAGTCGATTTTTTTCCAAACCCTAACCCCCAGTAAACCCTAACCCTATGCATAAACGTGCGTACAGCACACACACACACACACACATATATATATATATATATATATATATATATATATATGAGAATAAAAAAAGCAGCATTTCTTAACTTTCGGCGAAAAACAAAACTGGGGCAGCGCTATAAGGTCCACAAGTGGGGTACGGGGCGAAGCCCCGACATCAAAAGCGTTTTCTTGCATTCTTCATTGCAGAAACGCATTTTCCTGACATCTACAGCTCATTATTCATCAATGGAGTTAGGGGCGAAGCGCCGACGTCACAAGCGTTTTTCTTGCATTCTTCACTGGAGAAACGCATTCTCCTGACCTAAAGCTCATTATTCATACTATTAAAAAAGGACCTTTTGAATAATGTTGTACTTGAAAAATATTCCAATATGAATTGATAGGCCCTAAATACATTGCAAATAAAACCGATTTGTTCCTTGAAAAGATAAGATACCCCATATATTTAGATTTGGTTTTGAGGATCGCCGCCGAAAAAAAAATATTCGATAAATAGTATTCAAGAAAATTAATAAATAAATTGTGAGTTATAGTCCCAAATTTATTTAACTAGAAAAATATCAGATTGAGTAAAGGTTGGGAAAAGGCGACTATGTGATCATTATTCGAGTTTAGAACTCATCTCAATCACGACTCTAATACTTAAAAATTTCGTTTGAATTCTAACTTTTTCAATGCAAAGTCTTTCTTAAAATAATTATGATAAATTCATGTGAAATTACATAAACTCTGTCTGGAAATGGCAGAGCGGTAGAGTGAAAACGATTAATCCTCGCTCCTTTAATAATTTCTGCTAAAGATTGCATTTAGCATTAAAGAATGGGGGTGGGGCGACTCGATATAAGAATTTAATTCATAGTATATATAAATTATATTAGTTACAGATTTTTTAAATTGTGTAATTTCTTAACTGTAATACAAAAAGAAAAAGTATTGATTTGTCCGATGGGGGCATTGCGATTGCATGTATCGCCCCTCCCACCTGGTACAACCCTTTTCATTTAAATTTACTAATGATACAATTTGAGAGTGTGGTACGACATAATATACAATGGGTCACATATCAATACGTAGTTTATATTATATAGATATTTAACTAATTTTGTTCACAAACTATGATTCTCCACAAAAAAAGAAACGGCCCCCTCCAGCACTCAGAGAGCTAGAGTGGAGAGGGCAGTACATGCAATCGCCCTCCCCCCCCCAACCCCACCAAATAGGCCAATATATCAGAAAGGGAGCGACATAATATAAAAATTATATATTTATTCAACTAATTTTGATAGCAGTAGTGCTATCCCCCCCCCCCCCCCCAATCAATCGGCAAACAGCAAACGACATAATATAAAGATCGGTTAATATATCAATAACAAGTTTTAATCATATAGATATTTAATTGATTTTGTTAGCAAGCTGTGATTTCTACAAATAAATTGGACCGCCCCCCCCCACTCGAAAGTGTATGGCGGGGGGCGACAATGATACCATCGCCCCCTCCCGACCCCAACAAATCGGCCAAGATACTGGGGGGGGGGGGCGAAATAATCTAAAAATAGGTTGAAATATAAATACTTAGTAAATATTTTAACATAAGTAATAAATTCGTATACAAATTGTGTAAATTCTATAATAAAATTCGCGGGGGGTCGGCCGAGTGGGGGGGGGGGGGCGATCGCCCCTACCGCACAGGGTGGGTTTTATCGTTAATTTCGGTGGAGGTTTTAAAATCAAAATCTACCTTAGCTTTACTCTTGGAATTTGGGGATTGTCGTTGGCATTATTTTCTTTTGTTTTGTTTTATAGAAGAAGGGGATTCAACTGCAAAACCCCCTGGTAGGGAGTTTTAAACTCCCCCTTGGCTGCATTGGGACAAGTGATGGTTTAATATTAAAATCTCACCCAAAATAAACTAAATCAAAGCAAAATATCAGTCACTAAACTCTTGTCAGTAGGCCATGGCCTATTACTTTCAGAAGTGAATCAATAGATTATGGGCATTTTTTTTACATAATTGTGTCAGTAGATAGTGAACATAAAATATGAAGTTCGGCCTCGACTTTATATACATACATTTAGTGAGTAGGTTATAAACGAAGGATTAATGTATAGTGAAGTAGGTCACAAACATATTTTCTTTAACAAAGTAATTCCGTTGGCTCTAATCAATAAATTGCCCTGCCTTTAAAAAGTAAATATCTAATTAAGCAAAGACGGAATATCATTGAATATATATATCTGAAGTATTTCACACGACAGAACTTATATTTATACTGTTAATATAGACCAGTGGAGAACAATTCGTTTTACATTTAAGAAAATGTCTGATAAGCAAAGATAGAATATCATTGAATAGATATCATGGGACGTTCGGATATTACGTAACAGCTAAAAAAGGAGGGGGGGTATACAAATTTGTTACGATTTGTTACAAGATTTGTTTCGTAGCAAAAAAAATTTATAAAATAAAATAAAAATTGAGATCATGTTGTCATTTGAACTCTCGTGTTTATGTTTGTAATGTTATCACAGCGCCTTGAGACCTACATTTTGTTTTGTTAACAGCGCTTTATAGATTTCAATTATTATTCTTAACAGATATAGTGGTCCCTTAGTCTTTGGCGGCTCCGACTTTCACTTACCACGGTGTTGTGAAAGGATTTCAATGTGCGTGTGTTGGTCGTGGGGTATGAGTGTCATCCTTAAGTTACACCCTTATCCTGTACCTCCCCAGTGGTTGAACGGGTCAGCCTAGCGGGAGTAACGTTAGGTCAGGAATGTAGAACGACACTTGAACCACTCGGTTGAACGTCAAGGCCTGCTGATGTAGGTTGTGAGATAGATACTTAGTAGTGAATAAAGTGCTGCAGATTGATATTAAGTAGAGCATTAAGAGTTTCTTACTTTGATTAGATGTTTGTTGTTCAATAACAATTAGAAAGTCATCACACACAGATTTTCAATTTTTATTTTTACTGTTTATATAGGCCAGTGGCGAATAATTTGTTTTCTATTACAAAACAAAACAAAAAGCCGACGAGAAGCTTGCGTGCTAGTGACGTCATAAAGCCTGCGTCACCTGCTTACCTTAAACGTTTGCCCAATGAAACATAAAAAAATACAAAATTGATCACACCAGCGATTTATAAACACACACACACACGCCCACACAAATACGCGTTCTTAAAGAGAAACGAACACAGATAACCTAGTCTCTTTATGTATATATCTATCTACTAACAAACGTCAGAGCTGCATGAGAATGTGGCTATGCGAGAGCTAGCAAGGGAGGCCAAGGGAAACAATTGGAGGAAATATTAATAATTGACGCCCTCGTGACAAGCTTAGATGCAACCAATATGACTTATTACATACATTCTAAGGCCATAGAAGAAATACTACTAAATAGGCCATAAAGGTCTGGTCAAAAATGTGTTTTAATAGTACTCTACTCAAACTTTCTATGCACATATAACATAGAAATAGTATTCAGAATCTATATCACTCTTCCACAGTCTTAATCGATAATCAATTGCATCGTAATTAGCTTATGTCAACTTTATATTACGACACTTCAATTGTTTGTTTCTCAAGAAGTGTATAGTATTGCTTTTGTAATGACTTTATAAGATTGTGTTCTGGGCCATTTAAAACTGTCTTTTGGCCCTTTGATAAACTGATTTGGCCCTTTGATAAACTGATTTGGCCCTTCTAAAGTGATTTTGCTGTGATTATACTTTCACTGAACAAACCAAAATTTAGCAGTAGGTTTTATAACTGTGTCTGTCATAATAAGAAGGTAAAACTACAGCCTGGTTTATAGGGAAATATAAGTGAGTAATGAAACATATACAACTGAAATAGAGAACAGACATGTCTTCATTTCAACAGAGGGTCTGATATTACAGCTTGCAATATATCTTCCTACTTCATGTAAGACATAGACTATAGAAGACTGGGCTGGTTTCTTGGCGTGTTCAGGACTCTAATTCTCCCTGACAATATTTTGTTTGGATACTCTCTCTAATTCTCTCTGACATATTTTGAGGTCCAATTCTAAATCTAGAGGGGATATAATATATAGATGGAATAATCTAGATCTTGATTAAAGTAAAAGCTTTACGTTGTCTAAAAGCAAAGATTACAATTATGTTAATCACACAAACGCATGAGTGCGATATTAGATAGCACTTGGCAGTCCTTGCTCTGGTAAACAAAAAAGAAATTGTGCTTGATGTGCTGATATCGTTTATTTCGACAGTGTTTTCCACACTAAAAAAAGGTTAGAGTAAATGAGAACACTGTATGACGTAATTAAAAATATATTAATATGTATATGTAGTCCATTTCCATTAGCACTGAAATATATAGGTTACATCTAAACACTCAAATAGCCATGAAAGGAAAGGTCAGCTAATTGCATGTCACCACAGTGTCAACTGATAGACATCGTAATGTCTCTAGAAGGTAATGTCCTGGAACCAGTTCGATCCAGTCACTGTGAATGATTTGTCACGCCGAGAGGGTAAGAATGATCATCACCCCCAACCCTTTTTAAATTTTGTTTTGTTTTGACTTCACTCAATAGCTCAAGCTTTTAAGCTCAAAATATACACTTAGACAAAAAAGTTATTTAGCAATAATAAAAATGGATTTCAATATGTATTGAATAATCAAATGTTAATTTTAATTCACACAGGCAAGATACACACAAATGACTATATTGTCAGATCTATTAGCGAAGGGCAGGCGGGGCCACTGTCCCGGGAGGAACCTTCCTAACAGAGATTTCTGGGAAATCATAACGAATTTTCTAGGAAACAAAAAGTTCACAAAGTTCAATTCAGTTGCTCGGTAATTTAATGTGTAATAAATTTATAATTGACTTTAACAAATTACTCTTTTCTTGTTAAAATAATTTTATTTGACTGACTAAACGAAAAAAAAAATATTTTTTTTCAGAAAATAATAAGGGGTCCTTGCTCCTGCCGTGCCCTCGGGGCCTCTAGACCTCCTAACCCGTCCCTGAGTGTACCTAAACTATTAAATCAATATTGGCAATGAATGGCCGTATTCATCAGTGGTTCGTTTCTTGTTGAGAAATAGACACACATATATTACTAATTAGAGCTTCTGTTGATATACATATATATATATATATATATATATATATATATATATATATATATATATATATATATAAATATATATATACATATCATATGGCAATTTAGATTCTGCTTATCCTCTAGGATAGAGAGAAGTGAAGACATTAGTAAACAAAGGTTGCTCTTTAGTTGGTTTTAAAACGAGATCAATCAATACAATGAGACATCTATACTCTTGGGCGAAACTATTTTAAAAAATTAGAATTGCATTTGAGACAAGCATAGTCCCTTAAGCATTAGTTTTAAAGCATTTTGATTCTCTCTCTCTCTTTCTTTATTTTTCTTTCTGTATCCATCATTCTCTCTCTCTCTCTCTCTCTCTCTCTCTCTCTCCCTTTCTCTTTCTGTTCAATTTGGTTTTAACAGACCAATTAGATTGATATAAATATTCGGGCTGCCGTGTCCATGCTGACCTGGTCGCCTTGTTATTGCTGTTACAGAATCGGAGATCCCTAGTGGTGCCCTGGTCATGCTTCTTTTATTTCGCCTTATTTCCCTTTACCAGTTTCAATAATTGTTCGTATTTTAGTGTTCGCGATTATATACCTACATATATAATTTTTAAATACTATTCATATATACAATTCACAAAAACAGTTCGAATCTATTATTTACTTACCCCAGAAACAAAGTGATCGTCTCCTCCACCATACAGAGAATAATTCCAAAATATTTATTGGTAACTGTCCTCAATAATTATACTGTCCTGTCCAAGACAGAAACTGGGCTGTGTCTGATATATCCAGTTTATTCCAGATATCCGTGTGTAAGAATTCTCTTTTGGAAAGCAAACAAGACATGCGTTGTTTTCTTTTTAAAACTATTTAACCTATTGACCACCAAACACACATTTCTGAAGTTAAAGAATCTTTTTGTGTATTGCTGAAGTTGCAGTCCAATGCTTAAAAGACAAAAAAAATGATTTATATAAAAAAAAAGCATCTCCCTCTAATACAAAAAGAAACAAAACTAATAGCGGTGGCCGATAAAAGGAAAAGATCTTGAAGTCGGAGGCTCCGGAAAGTTGTGTTTCTACCCCAGCGAAACAACGTAGAGGAAGGAATATACATGTAAAATAAGAACACTCTTCAGAATATGTTACTTTACTCCTAAGAAAATGTTTTATGCGTTTAAAAAACGATCCTGTAAACATTCATCGAGATACTGGCTTCTTCACCTCTACTTTCACAACTGGTCCAGAGAAGTGAAGGATCATAGCGTGGTGAGAAATCTAAAAGCTAAACAAAAGCAATTGCAACAATATTTTTAATCGCACGGATTGATTATGTCTATGCATTACTGATTTAAACTAATATTACAATTAAACTTTAAATAATCTTTTTTTTTATTTCATGTTCCTGTTATTTTGAATGCAGTCTGAATACTTGGGGGGTTCTTGCCTATCCTCTATTATGGTTATTTCGGTCTTCAACTGTATTGTTTAGTTGGACACCTAGAACCAATATTGTTTCCAGTATGTATCGTGGAGATGGTAATGATATATGTACATTTATATTCACAATTTGAGTAATACGTACTAATACCAAAGACGAAGTATTTGATGTTAAATGTAAACATTTAGCAATTTAAAATTGGTAAATCTCATTTCTATTTTCGTCTCTAATTATGTGTTTAAGTGGAATATTTATAATATCAACATTTCAAAAGTTGTGTGTAAGTACTATAAAGAGAACGAACTAGTGACTAGACTTACTGATTGGTGATTTTCACAGTCTTATTGTAAATAAAAGTAAACAAAATGATACATTTAATTCCTTAAAAAGTCCACGAAGACTATAACAAAGAAATAAATCACTGGTAAATTAAAAAGTAGAAATACTAAGCAGGAATATTTTGTTTTCTTTTGACGAATTCTTGTTCACTTTCGTTATATATCCTTGGGGACTAGCAACGTGTTCAACAGCACAGACGAGTAGTGGCGAATTATTTTTGTTACATAAAGAAATGATAAAAACAACAACTTTTAATAACTTTGTATTGTAACTTCCTTAATATAATATTATAACTTTGTATTGTAACTCCCTTCCAATAGTTAGTAGCAATCCTATTTTCGTTTCATTACCTTTAACATTTTTAAACTTCAAATTTTATCACGATAAGCTTCATGCACTGAAACCTTCTTTTCCTTATATCCAAGAGTCAGGAAGCAGATTAATAAACTTGATGCAAAGTAGAACAAAAAAAGAGACAAACCACATTGCAATCACAGCGTAAATTTAGATTTCTCGATAATTCCGATACTAGTTTTTATAGTTACTTGGAGAAGAAATACAATTTTGAATAACGAAAAAAAAAAGAGACAGAAAAAAATATTATCAGTTGATCTCAAGGCGAGGCGGGCACCCGTGAGTCGTTACTTTAGGGCGAGGAAGTGATGAGAGAGTTTTTAATCTGAGTGCGGGAGGGGTGTGGGACGAGGTTCCACCCGACAAAGCAGCAGCATACTTGACAGTTGGCAAGAGGAAGTGGTCACCTCAACTGGCACAAGACTGGAGTCGCACGTTCTAGGGAAGAGATGACGCTGGCTGGCGCGCGTCTTTAGTAAGCAGCAGACGTCACTTTGTATTGTATATGTCAGTGGTTCCTAAACCTTTTTTTTACCCGGGGACCCTTTTATAAAGCCAAATTTGCCCACGAACCCTAAGTGAAACATTCATATAAATGCACAATATATTCGTTATAACTGTAATTTTTTTTTTAATGTTCATGAAGTGTTTCTGGAGATCGGAATTTTATTTAAAAATCAAATTTTAAAACAAGCAAAATATTTTTAAATTCCATTTACAACAACTTTTCTAAGGGAAAGAACTCCGCACTTACAACTATATCTCTCAATAATATAGAAGTTATTTCCATTATTCCACATATAACAAAGATTCATGTTTTATTGGGTAAAAAAAATATTTAAATTTTCAACTTCATTTAGGATGGGCGTTTGAGAATTAACATGTTTATTTATCTAAAGGAACGAAACCCTACATATTTAGCCGTTTCTGTGAATACTGAGTATTTATTTCATTTGTTTGTATCAGCAAAATAATTAATTGCCAGAAATTAATTGACTAAGTGGTGATTTTGTTTTTTCCATTCATGTTTAAAAAGGTAACAAAACAAGGACCTACCAGGATAAAATTTGACCTGGACAAGCTGAAAGACCCCCAAGTAGCTGCCATATTCGAGGCACAAGTAAAAGGACGCTTTGCAGCCATCAATATCTTGGACTCCAAAGACCAGGATATCGACACGCAAGTCAATATGCTAAACACAGCAATCACAAATACAGCCCTGGAAATATTAGGGAAGCTCCGCCCGCCCAAAAAAACCCTGGGTAACAGAGGATATACTCCAACTCTGTGACAAGCGACGGGAGCTGAAAGGGAAAAAGCTGTCCGAGCCAAAATATGTCCACGAATACAAAAGCGTCAACAAACGGATTAAAAGGGAAAGAAAGAAGCGAAGAAAAAGTGGATAGAGAATACGTGTCAAGAAATTGAACAGGGACTTAATAGGAACAACAGCAAAAAAGCGTACCAATTAGTAAAGAACCTGACTAGCTCAAAGCATGGAAGAACCAACACAATACAAGACAAAAACAACAAATGTTTCACCGAGGACAAAGATGTGTTGACAAGATGGACGGAATACTGTTCAGAGTTGTAGAACTTTGAAATCTCAGGAGATCCAGAGATACTAAATGTCCCGGCAGTCTCCAACATTGACGACTATCCAATTCTTCGCTCGGAAGTAGCAGCAGCAGTAAAAGACCTAAAAGGGAAAATCGGCCGGAGTTGACAACATTCCTGGTGAACTTCTTCAGGTGGGAGGAGAAACTATGATAAACTAAATCTACATGATTAGCAACAAGATCTGGCAATCAGAAGAATGACCCAAACCCTGGATCCAATCACTCATAATAACCCTTCCAAAGAAAGGCAACTTACAACTCTGTCAAAACTATCGCACCATCAGCCTCATAAGTCATCCGAACAAAGTACTGTTAAAAATCATATTAAACCGGCTAAAACCGATAGCAGACAACATCATATCATAAGAACAAGCGGTTTTAGACAAGGTCGCAGCACAACAGAACAAATTCTAAACCTCAGAATACTCTGTGAGAAATATCTCCAACACCAAGAGAATCTTTTCCATGTCTTTATTGATTTCAAGAAAGCTTTCGATCGAGTATGGCACGGAGCACTCTGGGTGACAATGGAAAAGTACAACATTAATAAAAAACATAACCAAAGTTATCCAGAACCTCTACAAGGATGCCACCAGTGCGGTGTACTTCATCAATAATATTGGGGACTGGTTCAAACCACAGTTGGAGTAAGACAAGGCTGCCTACTGCCACCAACACTCTTCAATATCTTCCTTGAAAGGATAATGGAAGATGCCCTCGAGGGCTATGAAGGTACTGTTAGCATTGGAGGAAGAAGAATTACTAACTTGCGCTTCGCAGATGACATTGACGGCCTAGCAGGGACAGAAGAACTAGCTGACCTGGTGATGCGCATTGACAAGACTTCCACAGTATATGGCATGCAAATAAATGCCGAAAAAACTCAAATTATGACCAATAGCTATCATGGCTTTAAAAGAGGCATCAGTATTGGAGGTTGAAAGTTAACTAGTGTTAACAGCTTCAAATACCTCGGAGCTATTGCCTCCGATGAGGGAACAAAACCCGAACTATTGGCCCGAATAGCACAGTCCACAGCAGCCCTTTCAAAACTTGAAATAATATGGAAAGATAAGGGCTTAGCCCTCGGCACCAAAATTAGACTGATGCCTCTCTGGTCATGGCCACATTTATATATGCTTGCGAGTCGTGGAAGTTGAATGCAGAGCTTGAGAGGAGGATCTTGGCAATGGAATTGAGATGCTACAGAAGGATCCTAGGCATCACTTTCAAAGACCGCATCACAAACCAAGAAATCAGAGACAGGGTTACTGTAGCGATCGGAGCCCATGACGACCTGCTAACTATTGTAAAAAGACGAAAGCTTAAAACCTTTGGCCACATTACAAGATCTATGGGGCTCGCAAAGACCTTCCTTCAGGGAACAGAGCCAGGGGAAAGAAGAAGAGGCAGACAGAAAAAAGGATGGGAGGACAACATTAAAGAATGGACGGGCCTGCCATGGAGAGAGGTTCTAAACAAGGCAAAAAAAAGGGAGGAATGGAGAAAGACGGTCGACAAATCATGCCTGGTGCCCCAACGGTCCAACAGGCTAAGGGAAAGGTAAAGGTAAGGTAAGGTTTAAAAATAACGTGTACAACTTTCTACTCGACAGACACACAGACAGACAGAGTAAGTTGATGTAAGCTTTGAAACAATATTGACTTGGGTGTGGTTGATGTGATTTTATGACTGTATTCATGCTCGTCTCAATGTCAGCATGGAAATGCGTTAATCCCCACAATCTCTTATTTCTACATACCGTAATACCAGATAAGTAGACGTGGAAGCAGCCAAGAATTTTTTTACACTAACCCATAATGCAGGATATTTCTTCGTCTAGCTATGAGCTCTCTTGCAGACTGTGCCAAGAAAAAATAGTGTGCTGTTCTAAATTGCAGGATATAAAATGTTCTCTGATTTCCAATGTGTGGTCTCCAAGTTCTATAATGCAGGATATAAAATGTTCTCTGAATTCCAATGTGTGGTCTTTAAGTTCTATAATGCAGGATATAAAATGTTCTCTGAATTCCAATGTGTGGTATCCAAGTTCTATAATGCAGGATATAAAATGTTCTCTGAATTCCAATGTGTGGTATCCAAGTTCTATAATGCAGGATATAAAATGTTCTCTGATTTCCAATGTGTGGTCTCCAATTTCTATAAAGCAGGATATAAAATGTTCTCTGAATTCCAATGTGAGGTCTCCAATTTCTATAAAGCAGGATATAAAATGTTCTCTGAATTCTAATGTTTTGTCTCCAAGTTCTATAATGCAGGATATAAAATGTTCTCTGATTACCAATGTGTGGTCTCCAAGTTCTATAATGCAGGATATAAAATGTTCTCTGATTTCCAATGTGTGGTCTCCAAGTTCTATAATGCAGGATTTAAAATGTTCTCTGATTTCCAATGTGTGGTCTCCAAGTTCTATAATGCAGGATATAAAATGTTCTCTGAATTCCAATGTGTGGTCTCCAAGTTCTATAATGCAGGATTTAAAATGTTCTCTGATTTCCAATGTGTGGTCTCCAAGTTCTATAATGAAGGATATAAAATGTTCTCTGATTTCCAATGTGTGGTCTCCAGGTTCTATAATGCAGGATATAAAATGTTCTCTGATTTCCAATGTTTTGTCTCCAAGTTCTATAATGCAAGATATAAAATGTTCTCTGATTTCCAATGTGTGGTCTCCAAGTTCTATAATGCAGGATATAAAATGTTCTCTGATTTCCAATGTGTGGTCTCCAAGTTCTATAATGCAGGATATAAAATGTTCTCTGATTTCCAATGTTTTGTCTCCAAGTTCTATAATGCAGGATATAAAATGTTCTCTGAATTCCAATGTGTGGTCTCCAAGTTCTATAATGCAGGATATAAAATGTTCTCTGATTTCCAATGTGTGGTTTCCAAGTTCTTTAATGCAGGATATAAAATGTTCTCTGATTTCCAATGTTCAGACATTGCTTTGCAATCTCGTTTGTGAATTTCTCAATAAGCTGCTCCTGTACGAATATAAATTAATTTCTGATTGGAATCTGAGTTTGTCCAAATGGGTTCAACACCCAGTCGGGAATATCCAAAAGAAGAATGTCTTCCAGTCTTTGGTTTAGGTCGTCAAAGAATAGCAGACATATTAGTAGTCATATAATCCAAACGGATAATTTGGCTTTTAGCAAAGAAGTTTTTTTTTATTGTTTACTAGCGGACCCGAGTTTAGTGTACCACAGTTTGAGAATCACTGGTTCTAGATAGAGATAGATAGATAGATAGATAGATAGATAGATAGATAGATAGATAGATAAATAGATAGATAGATAGACAGACAGACAAACAGACAGACAGATAGATAGATTGATAGATAGATAGATAGATAGATAGATAGATAGATAGATAGATAGATAGATAGATAGATAGATAGATAGATAGATAGATAGATAGATAGATAGATAGAAATTTTTAATATATAATGTAAAATGTAAAGAGTATGTTATAAGACCTTTATAGAGATCAAAACCCTTTGACCAATCTTTATGAAACTTGGTATGATCGTTCCTTAAATAAAACCCGTGATCTTAAGATACGTAGAGCAGAGGCGTAGTGAGCAAAACGTGCGCTAGGGGCAAGGTACTTTATTGGCGCACATCCCCCCCCCTCATTTTTCATGAACGTCACATAGAAATATAGGCTTCGTGTGGTGCCCCACTTGACCCGCCTTACTAGACATAAGTCAATGACGCATCTTGACATAGATTTTAACTATGCCTTTATTTTATAACAAAACAAAAAAAAAAAAATTTAAAAACTATAAGCAAAGCAGGGTAAAAAAATTAACTAAGAATACATAGATCAAAATGTGTGAGAGAGAGAAAGAGACTAAGAGAGAGTGAGAGAAAGAGAGAGTTAGAGAAGAGTGTGTGTGAGAGAGAGGCGAGATGTCATGTGCACAAGTCGAGTTTCCTTTTCACAATATTATAGTCCCATGGGAGGATGAAGCGACCGATGCTTTTAGACTTAAGGGGCATGTTTGAACAGAGTTGCAGTTCTTGTCACTTGAGAAAAAAAGAGACTTTTAAAATCTTATTTAGGAAGAGACAAAATGTGATAGAAATGTACATAATGCATAATTTAACCGCTACAAGAATAAGTCATGTAATACAAAACAAGAATACATAATAACAGAAATATAAACTAGCATTGTAGCATGTAGCAAACAAAATAACTGGAACATGTAGATTGGCTTACAAATATTACAATGTCAAAAAGGATGTATCGGTAATACACAAATGTATAAATAAATAAAATAGAAAAGTATTTTTTCAAAGACAATGTCTTCTTTATGAAGCTGATGACCTGTTTGTAAGAGCGATTACATTGATCTTAATTAGCAGTGAATGGTATTTTTTTTAAAGGAATTTTTAGTACCTCTGATGGCGACAGCCATTGGTATTAGAATTACGACAAATCTACGCTTCAGGGCAACTCACAATGCTCAGTGGTTCCCAAACTGCGTTCCACGAAACCCTAGTGTTCCTCGAAGCCTGAATAGGTGTTCCACGAACTTTTTGGAATAATTAATTAGTAGGCCATCACGTGAATTAACTTCTCTAAAAAAATAAGCAAGGTGTTCGTTAAATACTCCGAAAGTGCGAAGTGTTCCGTTAACGAAAAAAGTTTGGGAAACACTGTCTTAGTTGTTTCTTTGCGGTTTGAAATAGAATGAAATACATTTTTAAAAAAAACAATAAATATTGGCAATTTTTTATTTATTAGATTAGAAAACAAAAACTGACTGTTTACTTGTCCAAGATTATAAACAGAAGACGCTTGTTCATGTTCAATTCTTTTGTCACACATAGGGCATCTCTATCAAACTTATCAACTGAGTGCCTGTCTGTACTCTGCTGTTCGAGCTAGCCATCTCCCATCGTATTCTTCTTTCCCCAACCTGGAACCTGTACTTCAACCCGGAAAAGATTGGAATCTATCACTTAATAGAGACCAATTGTTTTGATTCTAGGTAAACAAAGGGAAGTCATCGGTTGTTTATTTTTAATTAAATCCCTTTAAATCATGAATTCCAAGGTCGCACTGACCTAGGGCTCATCAATCAATGCGCAACTACCACAATTCCCTTCTCAACCGGGAACCGGAAATCTCTCAGTGGAGATGGGATATTGTGAAGTTGTGTCTGACATGACGAGATGGTAGCCGAGGACTTGTTCAACCCTTCAACTTTTACAGTATTTTTTTAAAGTTCAATAGAGTCAAGTAGAGATTTAGAGAGGGAGGAGAAGAACTCTACGACGTTTGATTCAGGATAAAAAACTGATACGTTCAATCGAATCTGTCTCAATGACATAATGCTTATTACCTGTGTCAGGACATAGGCTGAATGTCAAAAGACATTTCTAGATCTATTTTGTAACGAGGATGGTCCTCTTTAGTTACCTGGGAAGATGCAGAGGGAAAAGCTCGTCACTAAATATCTTGATTAAGTCACGCTCGACTGAAAATTAGGACATAAGGGAAAATTCAGTTGTGGAAATGATAATTAAGACAATGTTAATTACCTAATTCATTACAAAGTTTTCTTTAGAAATTGTTAAATATACATATAATCTTTAATATCTTTACAGAAACAGAGCAGGGCAAGAAGAGCCGCATCATCAGCGAATTTTGTGAAGGAGCAAAAAGGACTATCGGATTGAAAATCATTGGTGTACAAAATGAACCACAATGGCGATGTCACAGCCCCCTGGGGCGCCCCTGTGTTAACTATGCGTGCATTTAATATTACATTGTTTACCTTAACCCTCTGAGGTATTGGGGTTTAAAATTCATTTACCCATAGTATTATATATCTACTAATCTTCAAAGATTTCATTTTTTCTATAAGTAAAGACTTATTGCAGGTTGTTATTTAGTTAGACAAAACTTTTTGCAGGTTGTTATTTAATTAGACAAGACTTATTGTGTGTTGTTATTTATGCTTTATACAAGGTTATCACATTAGTTTCGCAGTTATTTCAGCCACTTTGTCACAAACACACACAGACACACACACAAACACACACAGACACACACACAAACACACACAGACACACACACAAACACACACAGACATATTTAAATCCTATTTCATCCCTTCTCCTCCACTCAATTTTTTTTCCTTTCCCGCCTTTATTTCCCGCCTCTGCCCCCTGTTGTCTGGGAAGTGGTTCCAACTAGAGGGCCATCATTGGGCCGGACGTTCTAAAAGAAGAGCAGCCAGCGACTAATGCGCTAGTCAGTCTCTCGCCTTCAGGATTCTAGGAGATGGCCGGCTGTGACGGACCCGAGACATTGTTTTATTGTGAAGGGTCGGCGTGCTTGGCCTAGGGACTGCTGCGTTATTACCTCCCTTTGACAGTGGTTTCCCTTGGTCGGACTTGAAAGAATGGGGGTCTTGAAGTAAGTTAACAAATGCCATGCGGACTTGAAGAATTCTTCGCTTTGCCTTTCTTTTAAGCAATTTACTTTCAAGATATTTTTTTTTTGTTCTTCTTTTAAAAAAAGAAACTCTAAAACATCAAACTTAGAATATTTAGCATAATTGGGCCACAAACACAGATGACCTATACCTCATCTCCCCTACAGATCGTAAGGTCTGAAAGGGGATTTTACTTTTTTACTTTTTTTTAGCATAATGTAGGCCACAGACACAGATATCCTATACATCATATGTCCTCCCCCCGGCTATGACCATGATCTGGACTAACAATAATAAATCTGTGAGATTATAAATATTTCTAACAGTTGTTTTTTGTTTAGCGCAAAAAGTGATGCTTTTAGCTTTCTCGATGCGCCATGATCCTATCACTTGTCTCAGTACGCTATGACCCTATCACTTGTCTCAGTACGCTATGATCCTATCACTTGTCTCAGTACGCTATGATCCTATCACTTGTCTCAGTACGCTATGATCCTATCACTTGTCTCAGTACGCTATGATCCTATCACTTGTCTCAGTACGCTATGATCCTATCACTTGTCTCAGTACGCTATGATCCTATCACTTGTCTCAGTACGCTATGATCCTATCACTTGTCTCAGTACGCTATGATCCTATCACTTGTCTCAGTACGCTATGATCCTATCACTTGTCTCAGTACGCTATGATCCTATCACTTGTCTCAGTACGCTATGATCCTATCACTTGTCTCAGTACGCTTTGATCCTATCACTTGTCTCAGTACGCTATGATCCTATCACTTGTCTCAGTACGCTTTGATCCTATCACTTGTCTCAGTACGCTATGATCCTATCACTTGTCTCAGTACGCTATGATCCTATCACTTGTCTCAGTACGCTATGATCCTATCACTTGTGTCATTACGCTATGATACTATCACTTGTGTCAGTACGCTATGATACTATCACTTGTCTGGACCAGTTGGGAAGGGGAGGATAGAAAGAAGGAATATCTTTGTGATGGTTACCGTGATCGCTTTTTAAATGCATTAATAAAAGTTGTACGACTTGAATTCGAACTGGAGGGCTCAAGCCTCCTGAACCCTCCTCAAGTTAATACACTAATGAATGTGCTCTAGGAGGTTCCATGTCCATCTCTCTTGTTTGTTTCAAACTGATAGCGACGTTAACTAAACACAGTATAAAGGGGACTAATTCAACTTATACGGCCACATTTGTCAAGTACTGTTTCGATACCAAAAAATGAATTGCCAATAATTAATTAACTAATTAGTTTATTTGTTTTCTTGATTCATCTTTTGTCAGACTTAATTGTGCAGAATTTCAACTTGATCTGAGATTGGGGGTGGGAGCAAAAATTGCACCAGACAGATAGACGAATAGACAGACAACAGACATAGTGAGTTGATATAAGGTTTATACAATAAAATCTCGTCACACACAGCAAACTACTACCTCTTCCAACCTTTGCTCTCTCTCTCTCTCTCTCTCTCTCTCTTTTTATCTCTCTTTTTCTCTTTCTCTCTTTCTTTCTCACTTTAAGTTACACATTGCCTCCATGGTGAACCAGTGACTTAGCAGAATTTAGGTCATTGGTTAATATGCCTGACTACATGCATGACGCGTAGGAAGTAATCATCTTTTTTTTTAAAGTAACGTCTGTAATATATAAGATAAGATGGTCAACTTCAGAGACAAAAATGTATCATCCCTAATTTGATACTGAACAAACATGCAAAATTAAGTTTGAAATGAACAGTTAGTATGCTACTTCGGTTCCTAGTTTTTTTTTCTATTCATTGGCAAGAAACTAAATGATGCGCCTATACTTCCAACACCTAATAAAGTCATCATACTGAGAAATAATATTCAGCCACCATATTCGGACACCATTAATCAGACAGTAACAATATGAAAATATCACATACAAAGAGCCTATATAAAGACCATTTTCAGAGAGCATATTTAGACACCATATTCAGACAGCATATTTAGACACCATATTCAGAGAGCATATTTAGACACCACATTCAGACAGCATATTTAGACACCACATTCAGACAGCATATTTAGACACCATATTCAGACAGTAAATTTAGACACCACATTCAGACAGCATATTTAGACACCACATTCAGACAGCCTATTTAGACATCATATTCAGGCAGCCTATTTTAGACAATGTATTCGGTACCATATTTAAATAAGTCCAAGAGATAGGCACATCTACACGTACTCCTACTTATTCAATCAGTATTTTACAAAGATGAGTTACTCTCTCTTGTATAGAATTGCGTTCTATATCTAGATATCAAAGAAAACAGACACACACACACAGACCCACAGACCGACACACAAAGGACCATTATTAACTGGTGGTCAGTACACAGAGAAAAACAGAGTATCGTGACTAAATTATGAGACTGACCCATTCAGAATGAACAAGTTAGCACTATCGAATGTCTAGACAACCTATCAGCGCTCCCTAATTTCTCATCAACCAATCAAACAATCGGACCGGACAGATTGATTTTTTGTTTTGTTTCTGCTTCTTCTGTCTGTTTCTACTTTTCTATTTCTCACTTTGCCTTATCTTCCCCTTCTTCACGTTGTGGTCTATATAGGTCAGTGATGAGAAACTGTGCTGAGTGACGGTTACAATGACACACTAAGTTATAACGCTTACAGAACAATGGATATTGTGAAGATTATAACTACACAAAGTTTGAAACAGAACTACACATTTTGTTTCTGCTAATAGTATAGCCTCCTTCAGACGCAAAACGACTATAGATAATCTCATAGCAATGAGATTAATGTCTGGGCATTAGCAATGGTCGGAACTATGTCGCCCACACATCAATTCTCTCTCCCCCCCCCCCCCCCCCCCCCGTTTTTCAACACAACATGGATGGCTGCCTGGTTTTGCGGTTTGCGCGCTGGACTGTCGTTCGGACTCGTCGGTGGTCCCGGGTTCAAAATCTGCCCGCTCCCATCCCCCGTCGTCCTGGGGGAGATTTGGACTAGGAAGTAAACTATCTTCAACTCTGAAGGAACATCCGAAACATGTGAAACATTTTACAAGCTGATGTAGTCAAAGGAACGGCAAGCGCCTATACAGTTTGTGTTTAGGATCAGCAGGGGCGTCCCAGGCTCTGGCAGGGTGTAGCACTGCCTAAGGTTTCCCGGCTCCTGGGTGATAGAAAAGATGAAAGCATAATCATTGTAGATAAAAGGTAAGTTGATCTTTTTAAAATTAATTTATATCATTCAAGTATATTACATAATCTTTTGCAATTTTAGGTGATGTGCAAACAGGGCACCTTATGTCGAACATCAGGTCATCACCAATCGACCGCTTCAATCATATAGACGTTTTGAAACAAAAAACAATTTTTTATTGATGTATACGGTTAAAATAAATATAGATAAAAGATTGTAAAATTAAAAGTCAAAGTGTATAAACACCTCTAAGCTAAACAAAGTTAAAGTTTATAAACAGCTCGAAGCTAAACAAAGTCAATTGTATAAACAGCTCAAAGCTAATCAAAATCAAAAGTGTATAAACAGCTCGAAGCTAAACAAAGTCAAAGTGTATAAACTCCTTGAAGCTAAAAAAATCAAAGTGTATAAACACCTCGAAGCTAAACAAAGTCAAAGTTTATAAACAGCTCGAAGCTAAACAAAGTTAAAGTTTATAAACAGCTCGAAGCTAAACAAAGTCAATTGTATAAACAGCTCAAAGCTAATCAAAATCAAAAGTGTATAAACAGCTCGAAGCTAAACAAAGTCAAAGTGTATAAACTCCTTGAAGCTAAACAAAGTCAAAGTGTATAAACACCTCTAAGCTAAACAAGTCAAAGTCTAGAAAGAGCGACACAACGACTCAATAAACACCTTGTTTTATTTAAAATCTATTAACAAGGTGCATAGGAAGTCAAGATAGTTTTTTAAAGCAAAACATTCACCAAAAAAAAAAAAAAACACATTTCGTAATGCTCATAAGTCACTGCTTTATCAGAAAGCAAAACTCGTAACATTGTAAATACTTTATTCCAACTCTTCACTCACTGTTGTATCTTAACTCTTCATTCACTGCTGTATTTTAACTCTTTATTCACTGGTCTATTTTAACTCTTCAGTCACTGCATTTTATCTCTTCAATCACTGCTAAATTTGAACGGTGTACTTCAATTTTGCAGACAAAGTTTGATGGAGAATTTTTTTAATGCCTTAGCTTTAGATAATGGTGTTGTTTCAGGGTGATGATGTGACAGGAAACTCTGACAGTAGAGAACATGCTGGCGTTTCTTTTCAGTCACTGATATTTTTTTTGTCTAGCTTTTTTTTTTTTTCTAATGTTTCACAGACAGACATGAAAGCAGAATGTTTAAAGAAGCATGTGTGACTCTGGTTATGTGTGGTTAATACAGACATGTACCTCTAGACCTAATCCAGTGACACAATGTCCACGCGTATGTCTGAGATTCGTAAAGTAGCATTAAATTAACACATATATACTCTAGAAAAGTGAATATAAAAAAAATAACTTGAATTGTATAACAACTAGGCACACTCAGTACCTAAACTATAAAGACACAATATTGAACAATTTAAGTAATAGAGCCACATTAAAATTTTTGAAATGAAGCACCATACATAAAAGATCTCGAATTTTCACATGTACTTTTTTTATACACGCAATCTCAATATACTTCTGGAAAAATCTGGATTTTTATGCAATTACATATATAATATATTTTTAGATTCCCTTGGCATCAAGAGCTATTTTTACAGCTTCCATAAGTTTTCAATTTGTGTTCTAGAAATTATTCTAACAAAACAACTTTTGTTATTATTGGTGACATTGACACGTGTCATCACGTGACTGCATGCAACCAGTCAGAAAATAGGTCTGGGTGAGATAAACGGGATGATAGATAACATAAAATACAGACAAAGGTTACCTAAACATAGATCCTAAAAGTTACAAACGTAAATGTAAAAGTAGGTTGACATTGACAATAATCACGCATACAGAAAAGCATACAATTCTGATTTCCTTTATCTTCATAAAATTATGTTCTGTAATAAACACTATAAAACTATATATATATTTTTGTTTAAATGTTCATGATATTGTAAGCTTTGTAAACGTTCATGGTATTGTCCTCTGTCTACATGATCACAGCATTTTGTTTGTGTTTGTTTGTTTTGCAATGATATTACAATGAGCGTAACGAGTTTCTTGTCTCTCTTCTGACAAAAGCAAATCTTCTTCTTTGTCTTCTGATACAAGTCCACTCTCTCTTTCCTAACAGAACAAAAAGATCTTCCTTGTCGTTTGTTGTATGAAAACGTCACGTGACACAAGTGCATGCTTTGATTTGTATAGCAAACAAATCCTCGACATTCCATTGTTGTTGTTGTTGTTATTATTGTTGTTGTTTTTATTCCAATTGTAAAAGTACAACCACAAAGACAATACTACGTCACCGTTTTCATTAGCCATTAAAGTTCGATAACTCATAGACCTTACGAGAGCTGGAAAAAAAGAGGCGATCATTACAAACAAAGGTTGTTCTCTCCGTATCTCGATAAGATTAATTCCACCTATCCCCCACCCCCCGGCTACAATTGTCCAACGTCTTTAATCAATTGGAAGGTCTTAGAAATCCTTGCAAGTCAATACGCCAGGCTCTCTAGAGCAGCTTTCCCCTAGCTTTCTTCTACGCTTTTCTTTCTTTCCTTTTTACTACATCTTCTTTCTTTCCTTCTCTTGTACTGTGGAGATTTCCTAGTACAGTCACGTGCCATTGAACCTTCCCAGGCTGCCTACAATGCCGGAAGTGTGGTCCTGACGAGGGAAGTGACGATTCCACTTTTGCTTCCTTCCATGAAAAGGCCATTAATGCTAGCGTCTAGCCCCCCCCCCCTTCTGGCCCCTATAATCTATAAATATAGACAGATTAAAAGAGCAGTCGACCCGATTTCTCGGATATTATCACCTCGTTTGGGAGAATGGATCAGTGGTCATTATTTACAAATTAGCCTGTGGGATACATCGCTGTCTGCTGGATATACATTTTTGTTAACCCATGACACAGGACGATTGGGCCGCAAAGTGTTCGTCACCTACAAGGATAAAACCTTAAACAAAACTTTAACTTGTTTGTCGAATCTGTTTGATCTAATTGTAAGTGTGTCGATGTCGTCACTTGTTTATACATTTTTTAACGGCTATCAGAGGACGAAAGGGCAGACATTTAAAATCGGCTATAAACAAACAAATAAAACAGTAAACACAATGCTTGCTTGTTAGACTGAAGGCCTATGTAGTGTAGAGTTCCTACATCAGCCAAACCCCAAGGTACTTATGGTAACTCACCAGATCGCTTTTCTTTCTGTTTTTGTCTTGTTTTACATGTTTCTGATGTTTATTCAGAATTTAAGATTTTTACAACCTAGTTACAAACTCCCAAAGGAAAGCGAAAGTTCGAGCCCGGGCCTATATAATATTTAAAATCGAAATTCATAGTACCTGGGTTATGGAGTGCATGTGTTTGTTAGCGATAGGTTGATGGCTATCCAGTGTGAATGATGCAGTTGAGCGGCATTGTCTAAAACTGTCTTTGGTAGGCCAGACGATTCCAAAATGCCAGAGTAAAAAGACGTGTTTTTGTAGTGAGTTCGTTCAAAATACTATTTTATATTGTTCTAAAGGTCTACTACATTTATTTCAGTTTATCTCAAGCTGATTTTGTCTATATCGTAATACAAGTTACGTCAAGTATTGTTCACAAAGAAGTTATTCAAGATGTTACACTTTAACCTATAATACGCTTACAGCAGTTTGGTGCTACAAGTCAACATCCATTTATAACAACCGGAAATAGAATTTGAAAAATTTAGTTTAAATTAACAGCAGACATTCTTGAAGAATGTAAATAAATCTCTTTCTGACACTTCTCTGGTAACCTTGACGCATACACCACGTGACACACAGAGATGACGTCATCTACAGAATAACATCTTATTATTCCGCTCAGTTAATTTTGTTCTGCGTTTTATATATAAACGCAAGGGCCCTGATTCATATACCTATTGACTGACATATCACTATTTCTCCCACTTGCTGTGGACGAAAAGATAAATTTAACCAGCTTAATCTAATCAATAACAACAAATCACCTTTTACGATCAAAATTGCAGCGGTTGAGATGTACCGAAAAAGATCCATTATCTGTACGAAAGACCCAACCATGTGAAGTCGTCCGTCATATTTAAAGCTTACAAATATATACTTTCGTTTAGTTTTTGTGAATAATTTTTACTGATTTGAATAACACCCGGTGCTAGCTCGGTCGGTAGAACTGAACAGTCTACTTATCGCAACGATATTTTTAAAATTGTGTTTTTGTTTGTTTGTTGGTTGGTTGTTGTTTTTTTGAATAATTTAAATTTTGTAATTCGATGTACATAAAAGTTAAAACAGAATGTATAACCTCGACTCTTAAATACATTTGAATAAACGTAACATAAACTAGTCACTAGAATACACTTGCCAAAAAATGCGGGGCTGTTAAAATGCGGGTAATCTTATTTTATATTGGAAATTAAAAAATAACGGATGAAGCGGGTGAGTAATGCTAGTAATAATAATAACAAAAGCTGTACAATTGTGCATGACACATAACAAGTCGTTGTAAGAGCACACAATTTATTCGATGGCAAATTACTTTATAATCAATTCATTACAGTCGCACTGCTACAGACATTACATAAATTACTTCATCACGGAAATTACTTCATTACAGTATTACTTCATAGCAGAAATTACTTTATCAAAAAAATTATTTCATCGAGGAAAGTACTTTAACATAAGGAAATCAACAGAAAGTATATCACAGAAGTACTTCATCAGGAAGTAATATACAGAAGTAATTCTGCAGAAGTACTTTATATATATATATATATATATAAGTACTGTCCATATATATATATATATATATGTATATCTATATATCAAGGGCGTAGCCGGGGGGGGGGGGGGGAACGGAATTCATTGACAGATTTTTCGCTTTCATTTTGCTTATTTTAGGTGAGATTTTAATACTAAATCATCACTTACCACAGCACAGCCGGGGGGGGGGGGGGGGTTTGAGTTAATAATCCCCTACCAGGGGGATTATAGATTTTAAAAAACCCTATCAGGGGGTTTTGAGATAAAAATACCTCTACCAGGGGTTTTGAGTTTAAACCCCCCCTACCAGGAGTTTTGCAGTTAAAGCCCCCTCTTCTATAAACAAAACTACAAAAATGCAAACGACAATCCCCAAATTCCAAGAAAACAGCTCAGGAAGATTTTGACTTTAAAACCCCTCCAAAAATTAAGATAAACACCCTCTCAATATAAAAAAGCAAATTACATATTTCAAAATTCTATGAGCCAAAGGGGTTTTGAGTTTAACCCCCCCCCCCCTTCCAGTTGGGGTTTGAAGCTAAAAAGTTCCTATTCAATATAAAAAAAAAAGCAAATTCTGTGGTATTTTACGTCTCGAGAGACGATCTTTTCCCTTTGCAACTTCTTGTGTGACTAAAGAGGCCAATCCTTGATACACAGCTGCGATCGCAGGTTGGGCATATATAATCACCAGGCGCCGTTGCATTTTCACCCTTCTTTCGGCTTCTGTTGTGTATGACATCTGCAATCTTTGACCCTTCCTTTATGCTCTCTCTCCATGAGGATCTGTCCAGTGCTACCTCTTCCCAGTTGCCAGTGTTGATTTTGAAGAGCTTCATGTCGCGTTTGCATACATCCGTATAACGTAATAGTGGGCGACCAGCGGCTCTCCTGCCTTCTATTAGATCGCCATACAGGATGTCCTGTGGAAGTCGACCTTCTGGCATTCTACGAACGTGGCCAAGCCAGCCAAGGCGTCGGCTGCTGATAACAGAGCGGATGTCCTGGCACCCTGCTCTTTGTAGCACTTCCTCATTGGTTATCTTATCTTGTCACCTTATTTTAAAGATCCGCCTTAGGCATCGGAGGTGGAAAACATTCAGCTTTTTTTCCTGCCATGAGTAGGTTGACCATGTTTCACTTCCGTACAGCAAGGTGCTCAACACACAGGTCCGGTAGACTAGGGCTTTAGTACTGTTAGTCAGCAATATGTTGTCCCAGACTCTTTTCTGCAGCCGTGACAAGGTGGCCATTGCCTTGGCTATCCTGTTGTTTATATCTTTATCCAGTAGAGTGTTGTTGGATATGATGGAGCCAAGGTAACAAAAGTGATCAACAATTTCTAGTGGTTGGCCATTAATGCTTACTTGAGGTGCAGTGTTTGTGTTTTGGACAAGTATCTTAGTCTTGCTTTGACTGATGTTTAAGCCGAACTTCTGGCAAGCAGCAGATAATTTGTCAACCAGGCACTGTAGCTGAATATCAGAATCAGCCACAATAGCTGCATCATCAGCATACAGGAGTTCCCTGACGATAAAAAAAAGCAAATTACACACTATAAAATCTATGAGCGTAGCCAGCCAAAGGGGTTTTGAGTTTAAAACCCCCTGCCAGCGGGATTTGAAGATGAAAAATACCTCTTCAATATTTAAAAAAAAGCAAATTACGGACTGAATATGCTATGAGCGTAGGCATAGGGGGTCTTGAGTTTAAATCCCCCTTCAGATGGTTTTGGTGCTAAAAAATACCGCTTCAATATAAAAAAAAGTAAATTACACTAAAATTCTTTGAGCGTAGCTAAGCGAATGAGGGGTTTTGAGTTTAAATCCCCCTCCTCCAGATGGCTTTTTAAAAAATTTAAAACCCCTTCAGGTGGTTTTGAGTTTAAAATTCCCCTACAGAGCGTTTTGAGTTGAAAACCTCTCGCTTCAATATTATTTTAAAGCAAACTACAGTCACCAAATTCTATGAACGTAGCTAATTGGGGTTTTGAATAAAAAAATATATAAAAAAATCCAGAGATTTTTTAGTTTAAAACCCCTCAACAGATGATTTTGACGATAAAACTTCCCTTTTCGATATAAAATCTAAAGAGAAATACATGCATGTAATTCCAAGAGCGTAATCAAGTTAGGTTACGCATTTCTACACCAAGCTGCATTAAACTTTCAACAAACATTCTTATTAGAAAAAGACATTAACCTACCAGTCGATGACCTCTGGAATTTCATTAAAAACCATCTTAAAAGCATTATAGAAAATCACATACCAACACATCAAAAAAACTAAATAAATGCTGGTTTAATAATAGACTAAAGAAGCTTGGTAAACAGAAGGAAAACCTATATAGAAAATTTAAAGAAACCAAGGCAGAAAGAGTTTACAAAAAGTATATAAAAATTAAACACCTAACCCAAAAAGTAAGCAAACAGCTGCAGAGTGAATACATAAACAATGTAATATCTAAAGATAACAACAAAAACCTATGGTCATACATTCAGTCTAAGAAAATGGAAACAAACTCTTTCAAGCATCGCTTAACCAGGGCAGAGTACCAAAAGAACTGGAATGAAGCTAATGTCACCCCCCTATTTAAAAACGGAGAAAAATCTGATCTAGGAAACTACAGACCAGTATCACTTACCAGCATCACATGTAAAATCCTAGAACACATAATATGTAGCAACATCATAAACCACTTAGACAAACATAATGTCCTCACCCCATACCAACATGGCTTTAGGAAATATAGATCATGTGAAACACAACTAATAGGACTAATTGATGATTTTTCAAAAGGTTTAGATAATAGTGAACAAATAGATGCTATCTTACTAGATTTTTCCAAGACTTTTGACAAAGTTCACCACCATAGTTTGCTTAAAAAGTTAAAATATTTCGGCATTAATGGTCCACTGCATCAGTGGATTAAAGATTTTCTGATAGGGAGAGAACAAACTGTAATAATAAATGGCTCTAAATCAACATCAATAACAGTAAACTCAGGGGTACCTCAAGGAACAGTCTTGGGTCCACTACTATTTTTAATTTACATAAATGATTTACCATATTGCATTAGTTCAGGAACAAGTCAGATTATTTGCAGACGATTGCATAATATATAGAACAATAAAAACAACACAAGACACAGATGTTTTACAAAGAGAATTAGATGAATTACAGAAATGGGAATCAAATTGGAGCATGTCTTTCCACCCAGAAAAATGTCAGTTGTTAAGAGTAACAAAAAAACTAAAACAAATTAATGCCACTTATCTTATTCATGGCAAACCAGTAACACAGACTAAAAACGCAAAATACCTAGGTGTTATAATAAATGAAAAACTGTCATGGAATCCACATATTGATGAAATTATTTTAAAAATCCAACAAAGCATTAGTGTTTATTAAAAGAAATTTCTATAAATCAAATAAGAACATAAAACTAAAATGTTATTTAACCTTGGTTAGGCCAATAATAGAATATGCATCCACCGTTTGGGACCCCTCAACTCAAGAAAACATTAAGAAACTGGAACAAACACAAAATAGAGCAGTGAGATTCATAACAAACGAATATTCACATTTGACTAGGGTAACACCATTAGTAAAATTACTAAATTTAGAAAGCCTTCAGGATAGAAGACTCAAAAGTAAAGTAGCAATTATACATAAAACACTGAACCATAATCTTCAAATACAAAAACAAAATTTAATAAAATACTCTGAAAGACACAAAAATAAAGGCACATTCCTCGTCCCATATGCTAGGACAAATTTGTACAAATACTCCTTCTTCCCTAGTGCTATTAGAGCATGGAATGGGTTACCTGAGCTAGCCAGAAAAACCAGTGACTTGGCAGAATTTATGTCATTGGTTAATATGCATGACTAAATGCATGACGCATAGGACGTAATCATCTTCTTTTTTGAAGTAACGTCTGTATTATATAAGATAAGATAAGTGGCTGGGCTCCATTAATAAAGTGTGAATAGTCATCTGCCGAAATTGATAAACACTATATGTGGTTCAACAAAGATGGCTTAGACAGATTTTAGGAGTCAGTTATAGAGATCGGGTCTAAATCAAAGAAATCAAATACCGAACTGGGAGTTGAACAATAAGTAAGGTTGTGACAGAGTGTCGCATGAGGTTTTGCGGGGCATGTTCTCCGACAAAATGAATTACGCATAATAAGAGTTGCAATGACATCCTAATACAACTTGGCGCAACACTTTCATTGAGATCCTCAGAGAATGTGGGAAGAGGCTTCAGACATAGCCAGTGACAGATTTTTGTGGAAAGAGCTTGTCGGAAAATGCGCCGAACGGCGCAAGAGGGTCTAAGTCAGTAAGAATAGCACATTAGGTTTTTGAAATAAGACTTTTTAATAGCAAGACAATGCACTGTAGATACCTCAGAATATGCATATTGTTGGCTTTCACTACCAGAAATAGTGCTCGGCGGCGGGGCTTCGGCCCGAGCTGGGGGAGCGCTACGAGCTCCCCCAGACCCTCTTGCTAGCAAGGGCGGGGAGTCTACAAGTTTTCCACTAATTCCAGGAAGAACCTATTCTAGGGCACAATAAGCGTTTTCGAAAGGGTCAGAATGTAATAAAGATTAATTATGTACACACACACACACACATATATTTTCTTTCCGCGTTGGGGGGGGGGCAGGGGGAACCCCCCTCCCCCAAACCCTCCCCGAAAAAAATCCTGGCTACGCCCATGATATATTTATATATATATATAACTATATATATATAGTTAGAAAAAAATCTAGTTGCATTTTGAGATCGAGGTATATACCAATGTACCTATGAATTCGCTAGTGTTTGCCATAAAAAAATTAATTGTTACAAAATATATAAATAAATTTAAATATATTATACCCAGGAACTTGCATCTAGCCGCGAAAAAAAAATCTAGCATAATCTGTTCTACCAATACAGTCTTGATTTTAGATATAAGATATTCTTTAAATCAGTGTTTCCCAAACTATGTTCTGCGGAGCCCTAGTGTTTCGTGAGGCCTGGATAGGTGTTCCACGAACTACTGGAATTATTCATTAGTAGGCCACTACGTGAATTAACTTCTCTAAAAAAAATAAGCAAAGTGATTCACTCAATGCTCAGAAGGTGCCAAGTGTTACGTTGTAGAAAAAGTTTGGGAAACACTGCTTTAACTCATTGATTTTATACGACCACTAAACTGACAAGGTAAAACTCAAGATGGTTTTTTTTTTTTAAAGACAATAAACCCAGACCTACTCAACGAGAGTTGTGAACAGCCCTTCATATCGCGCCACAATCATCCCAATGCACACACAATCTCAATCAAAACGATCAAACTGGTTCTGTTGATGTTCCGGGGACAGCAGAACATTTCATGTAATAGCAGTTAATGTGTTTCAAACGCCCAGTTAAATGCGAACAGGGCCCGTAACCAAGTTACTGCACTCCAAGCAGTTTGCTCCCGTTCTTAAATTATAACTAAAAAAATAATAATAATAAAAAGAATAACATCCCCCCTCCCTTCCCACATCTGCTGGTTTATCAAACTTCCGTTTTGTTTTACTTTTTGATATTTATTCTGTTTCTCTTTTTGAGTTTGACCAATTCCGTGACTTGTTGATACCAAGGTAATCACTGTTTAGTATTTTTAACATATTTACATTTATCTTTAAACACAGAACGAGACTAACAAAAGGACAAGAAAGAAAGATCCATTCATAATGATTCATTGTAGACTACAAGGTCTAGATCTGTACACTCACTTTGATAGCATAGAAAGCTTAGTTTAAAATATAAAAAGTGACAACAAAAACAAGTTAGCAAAATCTGAAAACTTTCGTTTGGAGATGAATCGACTATAATGAAATTTTATAAATGGATTCCTCGGTGTGCTCGGTATAAAACACACAAGTATTGATGAGCTGCTATCTAGTTGCATAAAATTCTATAACTTTTTTTTTTCTTTGCTGCACATCAATGTAGAATCCAACTGGTAAGCTCATTTGCTTGTAACACTATCTCATTAAATAGCTGGTAATAGCGATCGTTCACTAGAGCGTCCTTGACATTGTTTAGTTGGTCAGATCATTTCAAAATCTCTACAAGTCATTGTGCACAAAGAGTGGTCACATATACACCATAGGGAACTTGAAACTTTTTTGTTATAGGTCATAGTGCGCATTGGCCACATACACCGTAGTAAACCTGGTGCTTCCTGTTACTGGTCATTGTGCACAAGAGGCGGTCACATACACCGTAGTGCAGAGGTTCTCAAACTGTGGTACGCGGATCCCAAGGAGTCGTCGAAAAAAGAGGTCCGCAAAATAGAGGAAAACTATATACAACTAAATTAACCTCTTCTCTAAAAGCCTGTTTATCCGGTCAGATAATTTTAATAATAAACTGACCCCTCACTACTGTCCAATGTCTATTACATACTATTCTATGACGACCTAATATAAAGATTTTAAAACATTCTTCATTTGGATATTAAAACCTTTGGCGTGTTAACAAACGTAGATCCCAAACACATATGGATCCAAACTAATACAGTAGCAGCTTATTGAAATATTCACAATCAAGGAATGTAAACCAATGTTTGAACAAGAAGACCACAAATTCTGGTTACAGAAACAGATTTCCATTTTATATCCTGCATTGTGAGTCATTGTACAGACGTTTTTGACTGTTTTCCTGTTTGTTTATTTGGTACAGCGTGAATTCAATGCTATATCGAGCCTCGTCTCAAATAAAAGATACTGCCCGAAATTTGTTTTCTTTGAGATTAGCGGTTGATGCTTACAAACATTGAGCCGGACATAAATACCCTCATAAAATTAATTTTCTAATTTTACTTTAAACGAAAGTTACAATCTCAAAGTACAATCCTTAAACAAGATGTTTTGTTTTTGTTTACATTTATAACTTACTAGAAATTTATGTAGCTTTTCCACTAGGGGATCGTGGGCCACTGTTAACTAAGGGGTCCTCGGGTAAAAACCCAGTTTGAGAACCACTACCTTATGGAACCCAGACTTCTTGAAACAGATCATTGTGCGATCAGGAAAAAATGTTTCCATGGCGTCTTTAGGCAACTCAGCTAACTCAACTCAGCTGACACAACTTAGCTAACTCAACTCAGCTAACTCAACTCAGCTAACTCAACTCAGCTAACTCAACTCAGCTGACACAACTTAGCTAACTCAACTCAGCTGACACAACTTAGCTGACTCAACTCAGCTATCTCAACTCAGCTAACTCAACTCAGCTAACTCAACTCAGCTAACTCAACTCAGCTAACTCAACTCAGCTGACACAACTTAGCTAACTCAACTCAGCTGACACAACTTAGCTGACTCAACTTAGCTCGACTCGGGTTTCGAACTCGTAAATATGTAGTCAAGTAATGTCTCAGCCACTCATCCCACCATTATTTATAATAAACATAATACAAATGTATTGATAATTTATTGAACTACATTTTAGAATCATTCTGGCTACGCTTTTTGTTTCTATTGGCCGTTGTCATAGTGTCTACTAAATCTTATTCCTAGAAATCAAATATTTGTTTACATTTTTGATTTGTTGATTCAAACTTTATTCTTGAGTGCTAAAAATGTACACGACATTGGTGCTTTGTTGTACAAATGTTTAGGTTAGTCATAGTTTTGAATAGGTTTTTTGTTTTTGGATTTATGAAAATCTTCAATACATATACTAACTTAAGTGAGGCTAAGTGTTTAAGAATAGATTTTAAAAAGTTAACGGCCAGTGAGTGATAGTCATTGAAATTTAGTCATAAACTCCAGATAGAAAATTTAAAATTTGTCATGAAAGATGTCACTAGTTCCAGGAATAAAAAAACATTATGACGCAATCATAGAGATGTCACTAACTCCGGAGTAAAAAAAAAGGCTAAAGCAATTATGTTGGACGTCATTTACTGCGAGAGTAAAAATTATGGCAAAATCAATCAGCTCCAGAGTAAACAATTACAAAACAATCATAAAAGAGTCCATAAGCTCAAGAGAGAAACGCATAAAACAATAATAGAAGGAATTAGTTCCCTTAAGAAACAGTATAATGAAATAAACAAAGACGCCATTTACCACATGGTTTAAAAGTATAATGAAAACAAGAATGACATTTTAGCTCTATTACTAAAAAGTATAAATCAATCATAAAGGACGTCATTAGCTCCAGGAGTAAAAAAAAAAAAGTATGACCCTAGAGACCTTAAAGAATAAGGCTCCTCCGTCTGAACTGAACATCACTCACTTCAGTTCATAGTGGTAATAAAATGGTGAACTCGATACAATGACATGCCCTGTGTCCTGCCAAACGAACATACTGCCTGCCTCGCTTCTGTCACCACGCAGGAGCTTTTGATTGCCCAACACGTAGGGTATGTTGCGTGTGAATGCAGAGCGGCTGATAGATTGGGGGGGGGGGGGGGGGGGAAAGATAGGGTAGAATTTCCAAATTATCTTCTCTTGATTTGATGGCCATCTCTCCGCAATCTGCGCAATCTTAGTGGACATAGGTCTGCTAGAAATCGTATAAGTTTGCTGTAACCTTTCTGTCACACGCACGCGCGCACAACCAAAGTGTCGGGACTTGATTTTGAAAAGCTGGAAAAGGCAGGATCACAGGCAGCGAAGAGATGATATTGTTACGTATTTCTGAATCTTCTGGCTAAATGTACTAGTAGGCCCACAAATAAAAACACTGTAAAGAACTTGACGACTAAACTTTCAGCTTCATATAACTTTATTGACTATTAACTCTAACAATTTGTTACTGTAACATGTAGTGAAGAAGACTGTACAATATCTGTCAGTTTACAGTTAGCTATACTTCGTTGCAATTCATCTCTTCACTTCGTTGCAATTCATGTCTTCTCAATTTGCATCGAGCCGTATTCCACAGAACAGACCAACGACACACTTTCCAGTGTCGCTCCAGGTCTCCCAAAGCTGAACCAAGTCGTACTCAAAGTCTACCGAATCAGAGCCGCACACGTTTTACATCGACTGTATCGACTGCAACGGCTCAAGTCCACTGTAGTTCGCTGTATAGACTTTAACGACAGTAGTCCACTCCAGTTAACTCTACCCTAGTTAACTTGCATCGAGTCGCACACATCTCTTTTCTACTGTCTCGCACAGTAGACAACAGTACCGACGACTCACTCACGACTGACTTTCACATTAACTCTCTGGCTTATTTAGAGTCCCTAATCGCTTGTCCAATATTGCAAAAACTCTGCTAGTATCCTCTGGAACAACACGGGAGGAAACATCACATCCTGTCGTTGTTTATACATGTCGATTCCAGAGAACACCTGCTGCAGTGTCACCTCGCCGAGGTTCATTTGTAACACTGCCCCCTTTCATAGATCAGTTCGTCCTCTGGAACAACACGTGAGGACACGTCACATCCTGTCTTTGTTTATACGCGTAGATTTCAGAGAACACTGGCTGCTGTGTCAGCTCGCTGGGGTCACACGTTGATCTTTACCTGTCACTGTTCATTTGTAACAATATTTTCATGTTCTTTGGTTGTTTGCAGTCTCTGAACAGACTTGTTGATAGTACAAGAGCCTGAAGAGGAAAATACATTTTTAAAATATGAAGACCACAGAAAACACTGACAATACATTTCTTATTAAAAACAAAGATAACCCAAGAGAAAGAACCGCCAATTACTGCCATTTATCTGGAAAAAGGGCATGGTTTTGCTCCCTTTCTGCTATATAAAACACAATTAATTAATTAATTAGTACTAATTGATTGACTAATTGGTTAATTTTTGTATTGATTCGTGTATTGTCATCGACTAAGAATAATTCTGCAAACTTTCAACTTATTCCGAGAGGAGAAAATGTGTACAACGTAACAAGGGGATTCAATCCACATCTTTCATTAAGTAGCAGTTGTTCCCCCTTATTCCGATAACAAACCAAATAATTTATCACCAATAATTAATTAACTTATTGGTTTGTTTTTTTTTATTATTGATTCGTGTCTTGTCAGATTCAATGAATAAGTTTAATTCTACAATAATGAAAAGTGAAACAAACAAAAATTATGGTTTATTCAAATACTTTGTTTATCACTGCTTTCGTATTGTGTACACTAGAATACACCATTTAAAAAAAGCTTGCTATTTATGGAATCTATTTAAGAAAATCTCTAATGAATTTAATATTTTAAAAAATTGAAAATTATCTGACCTACATTTTTGAAGTTAGTATTAGTTGTTTTTGTTTGTTTGTTTTTCTTTATGAATTTAGTGTTTTACTCTTTTTTAGCGGCACCTGAAAGAGGAATAGCCGCTATTAGTTCACATGTCCGTCCGTCCGTCCGTCCCATATAGATCCCAAAAACTAAAAAAAGATATTGCCATTCTTATTCCATAATATTTTAGGTCTTTCAAAGTTCTGATGCAACGACTAATTTTGTTATTTTCTGAAAGCAAAAGTATAATTTTTTAATCAACTATTCTAGCAGTTTTTTTCCCAAAAATATAGATCAACAATTTTACAACTATTCACTATTCAGTAAAGAAAAAAATACGGCAGACTATTTATTAAGGGAAGCAAGTTTTTTGCCATTTCTTTAACACGTATGCAAATAGTTTCGTTTTTCTTTAAAGCTGTTTTTTTTTAATTATTACTAGCTACTTATATTTTGTACAAAATGTTTACTTTCGTTTTAAAAGAGCAGGAATCTATTTCGTATGAATACAACTGGAATATAATTTAAAACAAGAACTAATAAGCTGTGATTCATAATATACAAATTAGGTGCAATTCTATCACCAACCGAATAGTAATAACATCAATAAATCTCTGTATCTTGTCGTTAGTCGAACCAACAATGCAACAGTATCGGCAACACTTTTGACATGCGCACGTCTCTTCCTATTTGTATTGATGGATATGGGATATAGTTGTTGATAGTTTGTAGTTCATAGTTTCTGATATTCTTTGCTTAAAATATTCAAACCTGTCTATTTACCTGCCTGGGCGGGCCACTTCGGAGGCCGACCTTAGAGTTTGTGTTTCTACTTTCTTTTTAAACATGTTTATGTTTTTGTTTTTGTAGTTTTTCTAGCATAATTTCTACTAGTTGTAAAGGTCTTCCTCTTTTTTGTAACTCACTCTTCCTCTCTCTTTCCTTCTCTCTCTCCCTCTCTTGTTTTTTTGTTTGTTTGTCAAATGTTTCACATGTTTCTATGTTCCTTCAGAGTTGCAGACGGAGATGGTAGCTGGAAGGGTTTGAACCCACGACCATCGAGACGTTCTGAACGACAGTTCAGCGCGCTTACTGCGTAGTGATCTCCGTCGATCTGTAAACTATCTCAACTTTCTACATCACATTCTGGCATAGTTTTTACAACATCCTCACTTTCTGTCCATCCACAATTTTTAAATCAACCTCACTTTCTGTCCATCCTAAAGTTTTTACATCATCCTCACTTTCTGTCCATACTAAAAGTTTTGACATCATCCTCACTTTCTGTCCATCCTAAAGTTTTTACATCATCCTCACTTTCTGTCCATACTAAAAGTTTTGACATCATCCTCACTTTCTGTCCATCCTAAAGTTTTTACATCATCCTCACTTTCTGTCCATCTTAAAGTTTTGACATCATCCTCACTTTCTGTCCATCCTAAAAGTTTTGACATCATCCTCACTTTCTGTCCATCCTAAAAGTTTTGACATCATCCTCACTTTCTGTCCATCCTAAAAGTTTTGACATCATCCTCACTTTCTACCCATCCTAAAAGTGTTACATCATCCTCACTTTCTGTCCATCCTAAAAGTTTTGACATCATCCTCACTTTCTGTCCATCCTAAAAGTTTTGACATCATCCTTACTCTCTTTCCATCCACACTTTTGATATCCTCTCAAGGTCCAATGAAAAACGACTCAGAATAAGGAACGTTTGAAGCGAAGGACAGATGAGAAGGAGCCGGGTCGGAGTGTAATCTCAGTCCGGCAGCCGGTAATCTTTCTAAAAAGTCACTGACACAAGATGACCGGGAAAATTAGTTCTCTTTTGCTGCCAGCGCCCCCTCCCCCCTATCTGGCCCCCATTCTTTTCACACACATTTCCAGGCCAGCTGCATAACAAGTTCCGGAGTGTCTCTGGGAGAGGCTGCCTCTTTTTTGTATTCACAGTGCAGCACTAACAAGGGGGACAACATACAGAGGGAAGATAACTCTTTGTATACAATGCGCATACCAACGTTTGTTGCAAATGTAATACGCGTAGCCGTAGCCTTGTACATACCAGCGTAACAAAATACAACGCCACCGCAACGGGTTGTAAATATAGGTTTTACGAGCGTTGTCAACTATAAGGCTTAAAAACATTTAGGCAGACAATATGGCGTCATTTTACAACACAAGACAGATGTACAGACAATACGGCGTAATAGTACAAAGCACCTTTTTTTATTTATAAACAAATTACTTAGCTTTAACAGAACCACGGCTAGATTGTCTTTCATTTTTTGAGGTGCTGGAGAATCTTATGGCTAAGTTTACAGTTTGGTTTTCTGGATGATGACCTAATACATTGCCGAACTACGTAAAATATATGCGCTGCAAATAGGCCAACAGCTTGTACACAATGGCATGCGACTTATACAGTAATGTCACAAGAGTTCATTTGTATTTAACTTTATTTGCTTTTACATGTTACGCATGCTCGTTCAGAAGTGAGAATAATTACATCCTAGCCCAAACATAAAGCCGGACGGTGAGGGATGTTGATGGGCAGGTGGGCATGTGGGCAGGGTTCGAAGATGTTGGACTTCGATTTAAATTTTGCCTATGGTCTCGACCTAGCGACCCTTGAAGTCAACAGAGACAAAAAAGACCAAGAGACAAAGGCACGTTCCTTGTTCCATATGTTAGGACAAATTTGTACAAAGGCCTCTTCCTCCCTAATGTTATTAGAGCATGGAATGGGTTTTTCAGTCAGCCAGGAAAATCAATGGTTTGGCAGAATTCAAGTCATTGGTGCATGACTAGATTGACCTAGGGACACGCCTAGAACGTAATCATCTTTTTTTTTTTGAAGTAACGTCTGTATTTTTATAAGATAAGATAAGATTACAAGACTAGCTCCCCTAACATCCGGGAAGGAGAATTTTTGCATGGGATGTATCTGGATGTCTCTAGAACTCATCGAAATGAGCCACGACCTAGGAAAGAAGCTGGTTAACATCTGCTGTACTGCAAACAATATGACATGAACATTAATAACTATTTGACACCACACGCAACGTGTGGAATTCGATGTAATCTAAAGAAATATTGCAAACGATCTGGATCGACAGATCCAAACCTATTTCTAAAATGTGTTCACTTAATGAAGCATAAGGGACAAAAAAAGAACAGAAGGGGTAAGCAACAAAAGCGGTGATGGGATGGGGTGGGGAAGGAGTAACCAACAACAACACTCAACAGAGGCACAAATTGATCCATCTCGCACAGAATTCACGCCCCGACAATTTTCTCGGTTAATTCCCTTTCTCAAGTAGTACATACATTTTGTTCTCTCCCTTGGATATGAGCAGACGTTATTACGTTGACATGACAAAAGAAGTTTATTCAGGGGCCTGACAACCCGCCTAGACAACCCGCCCCAAGCTACCTGCCAGCACTAATACCTTTTTTCGCTGTAAACGCATATTGGTCTATATACGACAGATAGACAGTTATTGATTATCAAAATGAAAAAAAAAAATTGTCCAAGCGTACTGTACTTTGCATGGTGCCTTACGATATTTTTCATAATCATTAAAAAAAAAGTCAATGTGAAATCTGAATTTAATTAAAGTCACCGTCGCATCGTCGGAAGTGACTGTACACATTCACTATCTAGACATATAACTAAATGAAAATAAGGACATTTTTTTTTTTGAGGCTTTGAATAAGAGATTGACCCTTTACAAAACAATTAGATCATTATACAATCATAATATGATATCATTATGGCCAGGTTCAGATCTAACTTCTCACTTTCACCTATCCCTTGGTCTGCTGGACAAATGGGGCACCACACAAGATCTGTCAACCTTCTTTCTCCATTCTTCTCTGTCATTTGCCTTTGATAGAATTTTATTCTGATATTCTTTCTGAAAATATTGAAACGTTTTTACCTGGCTGGGTGGACCACTTCGGGGGCCGATTTTGAGTTTGTGTCTCCAGAGTCTCCAAACAACTGTCTTTGTAACCTTGTTTTTTTTTGTTTATGCTTTGCTTGATCTGATATATTTTGGAATGCGAAACTTTTAAATTATTTTTAATACAGAATATAACTGTGCACAGAAAATTGGACAAAATAATTAAACCCTGTCCATTTTTATAAATGAAAGAGATGACAAGGACAACAAAAGTACAGCTGAACCAAAACATTTGTAAAACACGCTCTTACGTGGTGGGCGAAAGAAAATGTCAATCTGTCAACCTGGACACTCAATGTAGGCTTGAGACATGAGAATATTACAGTTCTGGCATATGTCTAAAGAAATGTTCTTAATTAATTTTTGGCTAATCTCACACACCACGTTGACCAGGTTTCTTGCGAGATAATGAAAGACTCCCATTTTTTTCTAAACATAGCTGTCCACGAGCTTGTGTGTATTATGATCAAGGATGCATTTTGAAGTTTGAACTCACATGTTCTGTGCGGTGTAATGGATGGTGGACTAGTCGTGTGGTATGAGCACCGGAGTTACGTTTTGATTGTTCCTCCCCCGCAGTCCATTTATTAGAATCTATCTGTTCACCAGCCACAAAACCCCAGTGTAAAGCCCTCAGCCCCCTGGATGACAAAAGTGGTCATCATCGAACCACGATGGACGAACTATATAAACTGGAAATTTTACATCCCTACAAAACATAATAACATGAATCAACCTTTAAAAAAACAAAATTTTTTGAATTTTTAGTATCTGATGAAATATTCAGCTTATAAATTATACAGAAAAAAACACATTTTATTTGAAATTTATATTAACTATCTTGTTAGTAGCTGTGAAATTACAATATGACGTGGGAGACAATTCCTTATCTATATTATATCTGTAACTTACTACTCACTGACGACTCATTGATCAGGAAATCTCTTCAACTGTCGTACGGATCTCAAGACATTTCGTAAACTTCCTTTCACGTAAGAACATTAAAAAGCAGATATAGAGTCTTTTTGTTATGATTAAATGATGCAAAATAAGGTTAAAACTAAACATAGAAGCTATATATAGAGTTAAAGGTGAAAAGTGTATGATGATGGATCGATCACTCGAAGGATGCTAAACAAGTTAAGGGTTGTCTTTTCTTTGACAAAAAAAGCCGAAAAGCGTGAAAGATTTTGTTTGTGTGGGAGAGAGGGGGTTTGGGTCGAAAAGTAACATATGCTAAATTAAATATTGAGAAGCCGAAGAAAAGGCAAAGATTGTATGTAAGACCTTTTTGTTGTGGGCGGGAGTTAGGGGGAAGCAGGTAAATACAATTGATTTTTTTAAGACATTACAATGCAGTCAACTTTAGTTTCCACTTACTTTTGGTGGATGAATTATTTCAATAAGTTCAATAATCGAAACTTAATTTTGGTTCTAATTGGAAAATAAATTTTAGATTATATTATGTATGGTTAGTTAGAGTTTCAAATTGATCCATAGTTAAGGCTACAGAGATTTAGGTGGAATTAATTATGAGATATCCTAGTAGGCCTACGCTGATGAAACCATAGACTATATATATATACACATGAATGAAAGTTAACCTATAGCAAATTGCGTAGACAAACAATATATCAAAGTCGTGATTAATAACAAAGACTCTAGCCTAGGCCTCCAGTAGTGCCATGGTTTAAAAAAATCTGCTGTGCGGCGTATAACTTTATAGCTCCGTACAGCTCTCTTACAGTGGCGGCGCAATACCTAAACTTTATGGGGAGGGGGGGGGGGCGAAGTATATTTTGCGAGGCCTTCTTGTGGCTAAAGTATGTATATGTACAATAAAATAATGGACACGAACCTGGAATATATATAAATTATTTTTAAAAAACTACCATTTAAGAAATAAAAAAAGAAGTAGGCCTACTTAAGCAGAAATGTTATTCTCTAAGCCTTACTGAAAACCTATTTTAAAGTATTGTAATTTATCTTAGTTATTCAGAGATTCTGATAATTGAATAGTCACACAGGGAAGCTACTCAGGTGACTTTGTAATGAATAAACCTTCGAAGCGCGAAACACCTAGAAGCGCGAGGCGTCCGCAATCGCCCAAGTTGCCTACGCATTGCAAGGTACCAGACTCTCATGGCTTTATCGGATTTGTCCCAGGATTTCAACCAGTTGTCATGCACTCACCTTCATTGGGAGTGGTAGCCTGGTGAAACATGGGATCAAGAAAGCTTGCACGGCCAGCGCTCTTTCTCGAACTAGAGTCTAGACTACTCTAGAGCATCAACCGCCTCACAACAGACGTTGCAATGGTTTCTTTTTTAGGAGTTAGATGCATGTTCAAGAGTTCAAGAGCATCAAAGCTAAATGCATGCTCTCGAAAACGGCGAAGGTCTGGGCATAGGCCCCATACCCGGCTCTCACTGGGTCCTTCAGAACAGACCGATCTGTATAGCCCTCGAAGGGTAGAAATTGTAAGTGTTTAACGACATTCGTTTATGTCGGAGGTATATGTCCCTTGGTCTTAAGTTAATGATAGATTTGAGTACAGACTTCCATGGAGGGCTAGCGCTGAACACCCACCAGTTTTTAGAAGCCTCACCTCTTCCCCTTTTTCTAATTTGAAAAACTGAATCCCTTTCCTTTTTAGTTTGTTTCTTTAAAACAAGATACCCACCAGGGTAAAGTGAATATATTATTGAACACACAATTGCATACAACATAAAGGGGAGCTAAATGTTCTTGCTGCCAATTTAATAATGTAAATAAAAAGCCAATTATTTGATTTTGTTGGTTATTTAGCAATATCATTTTTTTAACAAAACATAACATTTGAATGCCAATAAATTTTTTTTTAGTAGAAAATATCTCACTTTTGAAAATTGAATGTAAGCTTTAAGTTTAATAATCTATAATGTTAGCTCTAATTTAGTTACAAAATTGTAATAACGATATTTATATAATAGCTTGCACAAATCAGAAATACCGGCGGATGCATTAAACAGTTAGAAATTGAATGTCGCAAATTCGGAGGTTTTCTTTACAAAAAAAAAGTACAATAGCGTTAATCGATTTTGTTACAAGATGATTATAGTTATCAAATGACTAATCGAACCAGCTATGGCCTGTTTAATTATCTGCAGTTGATGCAGATAGAATTTTCCGCTGGGGTCCAGGTTGTCTTTTCGTCTTCTGCACCTGTCGTCGACAATGGCTAGAATGTGTGACCCGGTTTTTGTGAGAGCTCTTCTACTGTCTCTTTCAGAGGCCATCTGCTGCCCTCCCCTATGCCAGCAAGGGCGAAATTACGCCTGAGATGATCTATATAGCACTTACGGAGAGGGGGGCACATCTGTTGCGCCGCCTTCCTTGAAGGTCGACAAAGAAGATCGCCCTTTAAATGCGGTCGTCCCCCATGCAGGATATATGTCCGAACCTGCGAAGCTGCCGAATCGTAATTAGTGCTGCTCCACTGTCCAATCTGGCTTCCAGCGGAACTTGGTCATTTCTAATGTAGTCTTGCCAGCGTATGCCCAGTGTGGATCGAAGGCACCTTTGATGGAAGCGTTCGAGGAGCCTTAAATGTCTTTGATAGAGCACCCAGGTCTTAGACAACCACTGCTTTAGAATCATTGATATTTTGTTGCTAGCTGCTTCAGAGATCAATTCTCCATAATCTCACTGGGGGGGGGGCACTGTTGGCCTTAGAGAGACAGTTTTGTATTACTCCTTACACTGACTCGACACTGTGCTGCCCAGGTAAGAAAGGGGATCAATACTATCACCAAAAAAAGAAAGAGAAAATTTTTAATTTTATTTTTAAATATACAGAAAACTTTAAAAGTGTAAAGATCACTCCATGTTTAGTTCTTTTAATTTAAACAATGCTTAATTTTACTATATGAAGTTTTGAATCCCACAAAACTATATTTTTATAACATAAAAAGTATATATCTATATAACAAGAACATATACAAAGTGTATTCAATTGAAACAAAATAGTATTGGTTAACATGTATGACTAGTACGTAATCATCTTCTTTTTTGATGTAACGTGTGTATTTTATAGGATAAGAAGATAAGATTTATGTTCAGTATATGCTCATGTTATGTTCATCTTGTATACATTTATGCTCAGTTTATGCTCATATTAAGTTAAGTTAATGTTATTGTCACGTACGCTTTGTCTATATTTAGCCCAAGGTTGTCGGCAGAATTTCAGCTACCTTGGGGATATCCATTGGTCAGAAATATTAACTATTGTATGTTAAGTTGTATTTTATTGATTGGCCATGCGACCACTGGCGGATCCAAGGGGGGGCGACGAATTTTAGGTTAGAATTCACACAACTTGTTTACGAATTTATTACTTATGTTAATAATATATACTAATTATTTATATTTTTAACATATTTTTATATTATTTCGCCCCCCCCTCTAGTATGTTGGCCGATTAGGTGGGGTCGGGAGGGGCGATGGCATCAATCCGCCCCCCCCCCCACAATAAACTTTTGAGTGGGGGGGGGGTCGGTCCAATTTATTTGTAGAAATCACAGCTTGCTTACAGAATCAATTAAATATCTTTATGATTAAAACTTGTTATTGATATTTTAACCGATCTTTATATTATGTCGTTCCCCTGTTGACCGATTTGGAGGGGGAGAAGGGGCGAATACCTCTACTGCCCTTTCCACCTAAACCCTTTGAGTGAAAGGGGGGGGGGGGCGGTCCTACTTTTATGGACAAATCATAGTTTGTGAACAAAATTAGTTGAATTAATATATAAATTTTATATTATGTCGCTCCCCTTCTGGTATTTTGGCCGATTCAGTAGGGTAGGGGGGTACGCGATTGCCTATACTGCTCTCCTCACTCTAGCCCTCTTAGTGGGGGGGGGGGGGGGCGGTCCTATTTTTATGGAGAAATCATAGTTTGTGAACATAATTAGTTGAATATATAAAACATAAACTACGTATTGGTATGTGAATCCATTGTATATTATGTCGCACCACACTCAAATTTTATGATTATTAAATAGAAAATGAAAAAGGGTTGTACCAGGTGGGAGGGGCGATACGTGCAATCGCCCTCCCCCCATCGGACAAACAAATACTTTTTCTTTTTGTATTATAGTTAAGAAATTACAAAATAAAAAAATCTGTCACAGATATAATTTATATATGCTATAGATTAAATTCCTATATCGAGTCGCCCCACCCCTATTCTTTAATGCCAAATGCAATCATTAGCAGAAATTATAAAAAGGAGCGAGGATTAATTGTTTTCACTCTATCACCCCTCCCCTTTCCAGACAGAGTTTATGATGTAATTTCACATAAATTTGTCTAGTTACATAAATTTGGGAATATAACTCACAATTTACGCTTAAATTTTATTGAATATTAGTTATCGAATAATTTTTTCTTCGGCGGCGATCCTCAAAGCTTTAATCTAAATAAGTGGGGTATCTAAATATGTGGAGTATCAAGAAAACGCTTTGGAGTTGTGGCTTCGCCCCGAACTCCATTGATTAATAATGTGCTGTAGATGTCAGGAGAATACTTTTCTTCAGTGAAGAATGCAAGAAAACACTTTTGACGTCGGGGCTTCGCCCCGAACTCCACTGATGAATAGTGAGCTGTAGATGTCAGGAGAATGCGTTTCTGCAGTGAAGATTGCAAGAAAACGCTTTTGGAGTTGGGGCTTCGCCCCGAACTCAATTGATTAATAATGTACTGTAGATGTCAAGAGAATACTTTTCTTCAGTGAAGAGTGCAAGAAAACGATTTTGGCGGCGGGGCTTCGCCCTGAACCTCACTGGAGAAGCATACGGCGTTTCCCCAGACCCCCAAGCTTCCAAGAGAAAGGCCTCAACAAGACAGTTTTTTTTTGCGCTGAAGGTTGAGAAACACTGCTTTTTATTCTTTATATATATATATATATATATATATATATATATTTGCTGTACGCACGTTTATGCATCGGGTTAGGGTTTACTGGACGCTAGGGTTAGGGTTTGGAAAAAAATCGCCCCCCCCCCCCCACTCCAAAGTTCTGGATCCGCTAGTGCATGCGATGGAGAGATGTTAGTCAGGTTGAAACGCTCTAGAGCCCGGGAAAGATTCTAGATAGCCGGCAGTGTCGAGCGGAACGTGTTAGAGAGAAGATGTACTAAAGTCTCGTGTTGGAACTCAAAGGAAGATGACATGATCATATTATTGAGTAGATCATTTATTCAAGTAGAAATATAATTTGTGTTAATTCTATTACAGTATATCATTGTAATTATTTGTGAATAGCTTTTCCAAGTTCTGAATTAAAATATTTGTATTTGTCGAAGAGATGTTTCTTCATTGAATTTAATAATAACATACTTAGATCGTCTTATCGACTAGCAACTTCTAGATGATCCTCTTATCAACTGGCAACTTCTAGATGATCATCTTATCAACTAGCAACTTCTAAATGATCATCTTATCAACTGACGATTTCTAGATCCTCGGCAACCACGATCATTGATTGTGCAATATAGATCAAGATAATCTTCAACGTGACATCTAGCACCATTGATGATCGTGACAGTCCTATTCAATGTATGTTCATAATATAAACAGGTGACGTTCAGGTTTATGTATTCCTCATTTATGGCTTCTATTTTCCCATTCCGATCTCTGAGCTCAAAATGGCGCTGCGGTAGAGAAAAAAAAGGATGAGCTCTTTTCTAATTTACTTCCGGGTCTCCAGGAGCGTTTAAAAACAGTTTATGGCGATGAAGTTCTTGGCGGCTCCTTAAAGTACATTATTGCGGACTTCCTGATGTCCCTGAGGCTTATCAGCCTGATGGCTCCTTCCTTCTCTTCTTAAGAAACTAACAAGTTATCTTCAGGCACAGCCACAGCTGGCTTTAAGAACGGAATGGAGAGGGTGGGAGATGAGGGGTGACTGGAAATTTTGGAGAAGTTTTTGATTTATTGCGTTATGGCGCCAAGTCATATACGCGATGGAATCGCGAGGGGTCAGGCGGGCAAAGGTCGAACGGGGTCTTTATTTTAGCCACTGTGACTCTCTCAAGTCAATTTATGAAAGTGTATGTGTGTGCATTTGTGTGAGTGCGTGTGTGATTGCTTGTCAGTAAAGGCCCCGCTGGTAAAACAAAAAACAAAAAGCACAACATTTATTTTCGTAGAACAGAAGCAGCTGGGCTAGTTGTCTGTCTGGCTAGTTGTCTGTCTGTCTAGTTGTCTGTCTGTCTAGTTAACTGGCTAGTTGTCTGGCTAGTTGTCTGGCTAGTTGTCTGGCTAGTTGTCTGGCTAGTTGTCTGGCTAGTTGTCTGGCTAGTTGTCTGTCTGGCTAGTTGTCTGTCTGGCTAGTTGTCTGGCTAGTTGTCTGGCTAGTTGTCTGGCTAGTTGTCTGGCTAGTTGTCTGGCTAGTTGTCTGTCTGGCTAGTTGTCTGGCTAGTTGTCTGGCTAGTTGTCTGGCTAGTTGTCTGTCTGGCTAGTTGTCTGGCTAGTTGTCTGGCTAGTTGTCTGGCTAGTTGTCTGTCTGGCTAGTTGTCTGGCTAGTTGTCTGGCTAGTTGTCTGGCTAGTTGTCTGGCTAGTTGTCTGGCTAGTTGTCTGGCTAGTTGTCTGGCTAGTTGTCTGGCTAGTTGTCTGGCTAGTTGTCTGGCTAGTTGTTTGGCTAGTTGTCTGTCTGGCTAGTTGTCTGTCTGGCTAGTTGTCTGGCTAGTTGTCTGTCTGGCTAGTTGTCTGTCTGGCTAGTTGTCTGGCTAGTTGTCTGGCTAGTTGTCTGGCTAGTTGTCTGTCTGGCTAGTTGTCTGTCTGGCTAGTTGTCTGGCTAGTTGTCTGGCTAGTTGTCTGGCTAGTTGTCTGGCTAGTTGTCTGGCTAGTTGTCTGGCTAGTTGTCTGGCTAGTTGTCTGGCTAGTTGTCTGGCTAGTTGTCTGGCTAGTTGTCTGGCTAGTTGTCTGTCTGGCTAGTTGTCTGGCTAGTTGTCTGGCTAGTTGTCTGGCTAGTTGTCTGTCTGGCTAGTTGTCTGGCTAGTTGTCTGGCTAGTTGTCTGGCTAGTTGTCTGGCTAGTTGTCTGGCTAGTTGTCTGGCTAGTTGTCTGGCTAGTTGTCTGGCTAGTTGTCTGGCTAGTTGTCTGGCTAGTTGTCTGGCTAGTTGTCTGGCTAGTTGTCTGGCTAGTTGTCTGTCTGGCTAGTTGTCTGTCTGGCTAGTTGTCTGGCTAGTTGTCTGTCTGGCTAGTTGTCTGTCTGGCTAGTTGTCTGGCTAGTTGTCTGGCTAGTTGTCTGGCTAGTTGTCTGTCTGGCTAGTTGTCTGGCTAGTTGTCTGGCTAGTTGTCTGTCTGGCTAGTTGTCTGGCTAGTTGTCTGGCTAGTTGTCTGGCTAGTTGTCTGGCTAGTTGTCTGGCTAGTTGTCTGGCTAGTTGTCTGGCTAGTTGTCTGGCTAGTTGTCTGGCTAGTTGTCTGGCTAGTTGTCTGGCTAGTTGTCTGGCTAGTTGTCTGGCTAGTTGTCTGGCTAGTTGTATGGCTAGTTGTCTGTCTGGCTAGTTGTCTGGCTAGTTGTCTGGCTAGTTGTCTGGCTAGTTGTCTGTCTGGCTAGTTGTCTGGCTAGTTGTCTGGCTAGTTGTCTGGCTAGTTGTCTGGCTAGTTGTCTGGCTAGTTGTCTGGCTAGTTGTCTGGCTAGTTGTCTGTCTGGCTAGTTGTCTGGCTAGTTGTCTGGCTAGTTGTCTGGCTAGTTGTCTGGCTAGTTGTCTGGCTAGTTGTCTGGCTAGTTGTCTGGCTAGTTGTCTGGCTAGTTGTCTGGCTAGTTGTCTGGCTAGTTGTCTGGCTAGTTGTATGGCTAGTTGTCTGTCTGGCTAGTTGTCTGGCTAGTTGTCTGGCTAGTTGTCTGGCTAGTTGTCTGTCTGGCTAGTTGTCTGGCTAGTTGTCTGTCTGGCTAGTTGTCTGGCTAGTTGTCTGGCTAGTTGTCTGGCTAGTTGTCTGGCTAGTTGTCTGGCTAGTTGTCTGGCTAGTTGTCTGGCTAGTTGTCTGGCTAGTTGTCTGGCTAGTTGTCTGGCTAGTTGTCTGGCTAGTTGTCTGGCTAGTTGTCTGGCTAGTTGTCTGGCTAGTTGTCTGTCTGGCTAGTTGTCTGTCTGGCTAGTTGTCTGGCTAGTTGTCTGTCTGGCTAGTTGTCTGTCTGGCTAGTTGTCTGGCTAGTTGTCTGGCTAGTTGTCTGGCTAGTTGTCTGGCTAGTTGTCTGGCTAGTTGTCTGGCTAGTTGTCTGGCTAGTTGTCTGGCTAGTTGTCTGGCTAGTTGTCTGGCTAGTTGTCTGGCTAGTTGTCTGGCTAGTTGTCTGGCTAGTTGTCTGGCTAGTTGTCTGGCTAGTTGTCTGGCTAGTTGTCTGGCTAGTTGTCTGGCTAGTTGTCTGGCTAGTTGTCTGGCTAGTTGTCTGTCTGGCTAGTTGTCTGGCTAGTTGTCTGGCTAGTTGTCTGTCTGGCTAGTTGTCTGGCTAGTTGTCTGGCTAGTTGTCTGTCTGGCTAGTTGTCTGGCTAGTTGTCTGGCTAGTTGTCTGGCTAGTTGTCTGGCTAGTTGTCTGGCTAGTTGTCTGGCTAGTTATCTGGCTAGTTGTCTGGCTAGTTGTCTGGCTAGTTGTCTGGCTAGTTGTCTGGCTAGTTGTCTGGCTAGTTGTCTGGCTAGTTGTCTGGCTAGTTGTCTGTCTGGCTAGTTGTCTGGCTAGTTGTCTGGCTAGTTGTCTGGCTAGTTGTCTGGCTAGTTGTCTGGCTAGTTGTCTGGCTAGTTGTCTGGCTAGTTGTCTGGCTAGTTGTCTGGCTAGTTGTCTGGCTAGTTGTCTGGCTAGTTGTATGGCTAGTTGTCTGTCTGGCTAGTTGTCTGGCTAGTTGTCTGGCTAGTTGTCTGGCTAGTTGTCTGTCTGGCTAGTTGTCTGGCTAGTTGTCTGGCTAGTTGTCTGGCTAGTTGTCTGGCTAGTTGTCTGGCTAGTTGTCTGGCTAGTTGTCTGGCTAGTTGTCTGGCTAGTTGTCTGGCTAGTTGTCTGTCTGGCTAGTTGTCTGTCTGGCTAGTTGTCTGGCTAGTTGTCTGTCTGGCTAGTTGTCTGTCTGGCTAGTTGTCTGGCTAGTTGTCTGGCTAGTTGTCTGGCTAGTTGTCTGGCTAGTTGTCTGGCTAGTTGTCTGGCTAGTTGTCTGGCTAGTTGTCTGGCTAGTTGTCTGGCTAGTTGTCTGGCTAGTTGTCTGGCTAGTTGTCTGGCTAGTTGTCTGGCTAGTTGTCTGTCTGGCTAGTTGTCTGTCTGGCTAGTTGTCTGGCTAGTTGTCTGGCTAGTTGTCTGGCTAGTTGTCTGGCTAGTTGTCTGGCTAGTTGTCTGGCTAGTTGTCTGGCTAGTTGTCTGGCTAGTTGTCTGGCGAGTTGTCTGGCTAGTTGTCTGGCTAGTTGTCTGGCTAGTTGTCTGGCTAGTTGTCTGGCTAGTTGTCTGGCTAGTTGTCTGGCTAGTTGTCTGGCTAGTTGTCTGGCTAGTTGTCTGTCTGGCTAGTTGTCTGGCTAGTTGTCTGGCTAGTTGTCTGGCTAGTTGTCTGTCTGGCTAGTTGTCTGGCTAGTTGTCTGGCTAGTTGTCTGTCTGGCTAGTTGTCTGGCTAGTTGTCTGGCTAGTTGTCTGGCTAGTTGTCTGGCTAGTTGTCTGGCTAGTTGTCTGGCTAGTTGTCTGGCTAGTTGTCTGGCTAGTTGTCTGGCTAGTTGTCTGTCTGGCTAGTTGTCTGGCTAGTTGTCTGGCTAGTTGTCTGGCTAGTTGTCTGGCTAGTTGTCTGGCTAGTTGTCTGGCTAGTTGTCTGGCTAGTTGTCTGGCTAGTTGTCTGTCTGGCTAGTTGTCTGTCTGGCTAGTTGTCTGGCTAGTTGTCTGGCTAGTTGTCTGGCTAGTTGTCTGGCTAGTTGTCTGGCTAGTTGTCTGGCTAGTTGTCTGGCTAGTTGTCTGGCTAGTTGTCTGGCTAGTTGTCTGGCTAGTTGTCTGGCTAGTTGTCTGGCTAGTTGTCTGGCTAGTTGTCTGGCTAGTTGTCTGGCTAGTTGTCTGGCTAGTTGTCTGGCTAGTTGTCTGGCTAGTTGTCTGGCTAGTTGTCTGGCTAGTTGTCTGGCTAGTTGTCTGTTTTCTTTAAGTTGAAACAATGCAGAACAGCGTGGAGCCTGGACATAGCTAAGGAAATGTCTTTGTCCTATATATTGTTTTTAGTCTTTCCCTGCGTTAAGAGCAAACTAATAGAAATAAAAATAATTGAGAACATAGGTTAATAGAACAGTCTACTAATTCTCCGCACACTGCATATTGTTACATTGGAATTGGGTGGTGACTACGTTTTGATATATTCAGAAGTTCAATCTGACGACCCAATGTCCAAGATCCTTGAATGGGTTAAAAAAAACAGAATTCCTCTTTACGAAACACAATTATGTAATCCTTCAAGTAAAAGTCATAATTATAATTCAATTTCTACGATAGTTTCACAAAAGTAGATTTAACATAAAGTTTGAAGTTTATGGACTGAATGGATCATAAAATGCACTTGTCTTTGCTATTTTTAGTTTTTCAAACTGAGAGCTCTAGTAGATGAGCAATTTATTTTCATATTTAATTATCTCCTTACACTATTAACTCTTCTGTATAGAAACTCGAAGCTAATAGAATCCAATGTATAAAAGCTTCCTATTTGCATTTCTGTCACAACCGTGACGCGTACACCACGTGAGATTAGAATTCATTAAATAATACTTATTTTAACCCAAAATCGTGTGCCATGTCGCCAAGTCTTCTGCCACTCGATACTCTTAAAGGTCAATTCTGAAAGAAACTATCTCCAAGTTTGTTGTTTACAAGTCTGGCATCGAAAATTTCTGATGATTGCTCCACCGGATTCGCTAAATATTCCCAAGAGTAAGCGTACTTTCAGTGGAGAGAAGCTGAGGACAGTTTGAATGCATCTACCAAACCATTTTAGTTTCTGTGATACCCACGATACCCATCCTCAACACCTCCTCCCCCCCACAACTCCAATCTTGACAGGCACTGAGTTATGACGTCGACTCACTTGAGTGGGTTCATTGGAACAAAATTGTGTTGTCTACGTATTATTGTTTACAGAGGCGGAGCTTTCGTGGGAGTGTTAAAGTGCTTTCTGGTCAGTACAAACAGACATGTTGCAACTTCCTCTTCGTTCAATTTAAAACACTTTATCCCATGTGTCAAATAGAGACTTCAGTATAGAATTGTCAAGAATTGAATTGTATTAATACAAATGATCGAAGAAGTGAATCGTTTATTAAGAGTAATCACATGACCGGAAGTTGATGGATGAGTTAAAGCGTGGTAAAAGTAGTGAGAAAATCCAGAGGGGTAGCGAGATGAGGGTGGGAGGGGGGGGGGCAAAGGAATGCTTCATGACCGGGCGCCACACGTAGAGGAGTGCGACACACAGAGAGGCTCCAAAAAGTCTCCAAGACAAACAAGATTTTCGGGAAATATAAATTTTAAATAAATTGAATTCTGAAAAAAAACTTTTAAACTAATAATATTGTCTCGCTTCTTGCTTCCTGGTCTATCTTTTAAATTATCCGTTTGTTATTTTCAGTTCTACAAGACATTCACCATCCTGCCTACCACTCATCTCTTCAAATACCCTCGAGTCACAAATACACACAGTGTACACACACACGCATACATTTCCTCACACATATTCAGCCTCCTTAGCGTCCAACTTCCCAGATACTTAAAACTTGTTAAACAAAAGAAGAAAAAAAAGACAAAGATTGACATTCCTGTAGTCTTCGATACATAATGATTAAATTGAATTATACGAAGCCAGGATCTAATTCTTCTTCATTTCCCTCCAATTTATTTTTTTTATGTGTTGTGTCTTTTTGTTTAAAGCATAAATTATATAGATCGGTATTTTTCATAAGGGCTAGCTAATATGTCGAGATTTTTTTTTTATTCAATTTTACAAGTTGCTTAAACTGAATCGTTAAGAGAAAGAGAGAGAAAGAGAGGTGGAGAGAGAAAGAGAGAGAGAGAGGGAGACCACATCAATCTAAATTTAAACTTCACTCAATTCATCATACGATTTAGTAAGAAGAAACAAGGTCAAGGTTGATTTTTTTAGTTGTTTTTCTTTGTTTGTTAGTTTGTTAAGGTCGTTACTTGTTCGGGGTCAAGGTTAGACTTGCGAAGGCCTTCAGCTATTTTGAGATATGGTGACCCTTTATATGCCCAGATATTATATTATTGTTAAATACGATATTCGGATGACCAAAGGATTTAACTGGTATACAATTGTGATGTATTTAGAAAATAAAGTAATAAATCAGTAATTCAAAATCATTATTTTCCTAACAAACTAGAGAATAGAAACTCTGGTAGGTGCTTTCAAAGGATCAAGGAATTTTAATAAACTCATCTCTGTCTTGTCTTGGCCAGTGCGAAGTGACTGATGATATCACCAAATGATAAATTTGTTAGATTGATACCCTCTGTTCATGCGAGACCGAGGGGACATAATTTGTCTTGAATCATTTTTTTGTTCTAAATTCAAGGTGTATCCTCTTCAGCTGAGAAAAAAAGATCTTTCCCAGAGCAATTTCATACTACGAAACGATCTAAAAATAGGCCTCTACATTAAGGAATGCAGATTAGACATGAAAGCGTTACACTATACAGATCATGGTGTATCAGACTATCCTATTCCACTCAGCCATAGGCTTGTTTCAAATGCATTGAAAAAAATGATTGTCATTTCCAACAAGGTACTTATCCATATCTAAAAGATATGTCCGTGGAAGGGCAGTAGACACCTCACCCTTCCCAGCCAGGTGTAGGGGAGCGCTGTGAGCTTTTTTTTTTCTATATTTGAAACTAAATGAAATGCATATTTTAAGATGTCTACAGTACAACAGCCTCTTCTCTTCTATTCAACAATTGAAGGTCAAATATCAAATCTGCAATTCACTTCTCACTTTATTCATTCAGCCTAGCGTGTGAAATAGTTTATTTGATGGAGGGCTGAACTCCAGTTTTTTGTTTAATCTGTAGTTTGAAATCTTTATCAATGGGTTAAGCAACGGTCAGAAAAGCACCACTGCTAGGCTAAAATGGTAACTGCCCCATCGCTAGGCTAAAATGGTAACTGCCCCATCGCTAGGCTAAAATGGTAACTGCCCCATCGCTAGGCTAAAATGGTAACTGCCCCATCGCTAGGCTAAAATGGTAACTGCCCCATCGATAGGCTAAAATGGTAACTGTCCCATTGCAAGGCTAAAATGGTAACTTTATAGGGAGGGGGGGTATTGGAAGGGACGGGTTACCACAAAAAAAAAACTTTTTGCTACGCTCATAGTGATTTAGTGATTGTAATTTAGTGATTGTAATTTAGTGATTGTAATTTAGTGATTGTAATTTAGTGATTGTAATTTAGTGATTGTAATTTAGTGATTGTAATTTAGTGATTGTAATTTAGTGATTGTAATTTAGTGATTGTAATTTAGTGATTGATTATAATTTAGTGATTGTAGCTTTTCTTTTCTTTTTATTGGAAGGGTTAGGTTTTTTTTTAACTAAAAACACCCTTGGCTACTTTCATGGAATTTAGAGACTGGAATTGTCATTTAGCTTTTTATTGGAGGGGAGTTTAAAACTCAAGATCTCTCCCATGGATTTTGGTGCTTGTAGCTTGATTGTTTTTTTATATTAAAGAGAAGGGTTTTAAATTGAAATCCTCTGGAGGGAGGGTAAACACATCCCCCCCCCCTCTTGGCTACGCTCATGGAATTCGGTGACTATAGTTTGTTATATTTTTATTGAAAAGTCTAAACACCCTGGAGGGGGGTAAACTACAACTTTAGCACTTGACATATAGGCGTATCCAGCATTTTTTCCCTGGTAAGGGTCCCAGCTAGGCCAGCCCATACTAACCGGGGGATAAACAATGGCCCAAACGGAATCCCTTAGGGTTGAGATTGGGCTCAGTCAGGGGTCCAGAAAAAAACCTTGAGAAACCATTGTGGGTCCAGTAAGAGAATCCAACAGGGCCAAAGGGAAATCTCCAATAATAAAATTAAAGTATGTTTTTTTTTTTATATGCTTGAAAAACGTGAAACAGGAAAAATAAGTATGCATTAATGAACAACATAAAACTATTGCAATAAGTAGATATATTTCTCCAGTTTAAATCCTCACAAGCACTATGGAGGAGCTAATTGAATAAAGATCTCAGAACAGGGATTTGACTACAAACATTTACAGTATATAGCTCTGGCTTAATGGATGCCATTCTATTTTAAGATACCTCAGTCTATTATTCCTGTGTGTTATTATTATTTGAAATTGATACTTAAGTAAGTAGAATTTTATAATACTTTTAACAATGAAAGTTAACATAAATACTTTTAAAAATGAAAGTTAACATTGAGTGAAATTGCAACGATTATTTTACTCAATTTTGTAATTGATTTTTCATTTATCAAGACTAACAATAATAAATAGGTGCTCATTGCGCAATCGTCCAATCACAATTGTAGAGCAGTTGGGGTAGGAGGGGAATATCAGAGGAGAATTGCGTTGTTTTTTTTTTCTTAATGTTTTTTTTTCTTTTCTTTGTCAAAATCACGCATAGGTTAAGCTTTCTCAGGACAGACAATAGCATCAGAATTGACAGATGAAAATATAACGCTTTGAAAACAGACAAACAGACAGACAGACAGACAGATAGATAGATAGATAGATAGATAGATAGATAGATAGATAGATAGATAGATAGATAGATAGATAGATAGATAGATAGATAGATAGGTGGATGGGTGGGTGGATAGATAGATAGATAGATAGATAGATAGATAGATAGATAGATAGATAGATAGATAGATAGATAGATAGATAAATAGATAGATAGATAGATGATGGATGGCTGTGTGGGTGGGTGGATAGATAAATAGATAGATAGATAGATAGATAGATAGATAGATAGATAGATAGATAGATAGGTGGATGGGTGGGTGGGTGGGTGGATAGATAGATAGATAGATAGATAGATAGATAGATAGATAGATAGATAGATAGATAGATAGATAGATAGATAGATAGATAGATAGATAGATAGATAGATGATGGATGGATGGGTTTGTGGATGGATGGATGGATGGATGGATAGATAGATAGATAGATAGATAGATAGATAGATAGATAGATAGATAGATAGATAGATAGATAGATAGATAGATAAATAGATAGATAGATGATGGATGGCTGTGTGGGTGGGTGGATAGATAGATAGATAGAAAGATAGATAGATAGATAGATAGATAGATGGATGGATGGACGGACGGACGGGCGGATGGATGGATGGATGGATGGATGGATAGATAAAAGAGGAAAAGATAAGTTTGAGATTGTATCAAGGCATGTTGAAATTTAACTTTTAAAAAGACCCACATTTACAAATAGTACAGCGTGCACAAAATGTACAAAAGCGAATTGATTTATTTTCCCAAAGAAATGTTCACCCCTTGAGCCAGTCATTGCGCTGCTATTAGTGCCAACAATTTGAAACTCCGTGAGGATTAAGTCAGAAATCTCCCAACCTTGTCCTCATACAGAGCCTGTTATTATGTTGGATACTAGAAGCTCAAACACTGCACGCTCGCTCATGAAATAGTTTTTTTGTTTTGGCTTCTTGTACTTTTGGCTCTGTATTAGCTTTGTGGAAAACTTTAAAGTTTGGAGGATCTTGGTAGAGTCTTGAACATGTGACCTTCCATAGAAATACTTGGTAGAGTCTTGAACATGTGACCTTCCATAGAAATACTTGGTAGAGTCTTGAACATGTGACCTTCCATAGAAATATTTAGGGAGACCTCAGTCCGCATACTTCATCCGGGTTCATGAAGAGTTTTTTTAGATCTTTCTGATTGGACTATTTGTTGTACTTACTTGTGCTACTACTTGTTCAATAATCAAACTTTCTACACAGCAACCATCAGCAGTCTTATTAACTTTTCCATCACCTGCTGGTATGGTAATACTTCACTGGCACAAAGACTTAGAATAATTAGACTAATTAAAAAAGCATCGTATATCACTCAAGTACAGCTACCATCTCTTGAAGAGCTTTTCCAAGAAAAATGCCTTTCCAAATCACTCACGATTCTTAAAGACAATCTGCACCCATTAAACCACTTTTACATAAGATCTGAACGAAGTGGTCGTCTCCTTTCCATTAGGACTAAAACTGAAAGATTTAAAAACTCCTTTATCCCACTTACGGTCAGAGTGTTACAAGATCATCTGTCGTCATCGAGAAGTACATAGAAGTCAAATTCATAATGTGAATGTGTATGTGTTTTCAGTGGCGTAACCAAATGGGTGTCCGAAATTTATTTGTAAATACATAAATTAATATATTTGATTGACAAATAGTGTTAACGGGTGTCTTTTTTTTTTTAACATTTATGGATTAGATTTATCACAAAGACTAAACCTAGATCTAGGTCTATCAGTACGTTGACTTTGTTGACACTTTAAAAATATTTTTTCCCACAGAGATCAAATTTTTTTTTGAAGTTGGTTTTACATTTTAAACTTTGTTGCCACGAATAAAACTGCATGATTTACGGCGAATTCTAGGTATCTTGTTACCTTTACTAATAATAGATCTAAATGGCGAGTATTTTATGGCTACACTAATTAACCTTGAAGCAAAATTTACAGAATCGAGTATGACAGATCCAAAAGTTATTCTTAATAATGCTAGAACAGTCCATTATTCGTGTTTGGCGTCTATAACTTCAGAATTAAACTTCACACTCGAGTTATTACCCCTCTATTCATCCATTCAATAGAAACTCCCTTTTTATTTCCATCTAATCCTTTTGCTTTCGCACAAAACAATGACGTAATATCATATAATATTAGCACATCCTTCCTTTTGAAGTTATTATCACACCCTTCCTTTTAAAGTTCTTAAGAGTGATATCTACTAGCAGGCCGGCCCTAGCATTTGCGGGGCCCTATGCGAAACGGATCGTGCAAGGCCTAGTCTGGGTAGGGATGAGCAAAATTTCAAAATTATTTTTTTTTAATTAGAAAATAGGCCTAATTTCGTCTTTGCAAATAAATTTTTATCAAATGAAAGCTCGCAATGCCACTTTTTATTTATAGGCACCCAAAATGTCAATTTCGTCTATTCTTCAGGAGATTTGAATAAATTCAACAAAAATTCAGGACTTTATCGTATATTTTGCCTTTTCATGAGATTTCCTGGAGACCCTGGAAAATCAGGAGGTCGCGAAAACCCTGTTATTTTATATAGGTTATAATGGTTTAATTTAATAATGTACACTTAGAATTAGCGCGGGTCCTATGAAAGCGCGGGCCCACTGCGACCGCATAGGCTGCAGTGGCCTAAGGCCGGCCCTGTCCACTAGGAACTTTAACAATTCGTCCACTTCTGGTTGTCTTGACTGGCACAACAAGTGCTCTAGACGTTGGTGTATAACTGTCTGTTTCGTTTGTTCCAACAGTTTGCAGTTCATTGTCTCCATCGGTATCATAGTACCCAGAGATGTCTTCATCGAAACTCTAATTCAAAAAGTGTTGATTTCTTCTGTATGTTTTTCCGTTTGTCTTTATGATGTAAGATCTGGATGCTGAATGTTTTTTTATGACAACTGCTTTCTGCCATGTTTGACCTAGACGAACTCTCCGACAGAATAATCTTTAGGTAGTCTTGCTTTTGCATTGTATTTCACTTTGCTTTTCATCTGTAGTTCGTTGAGTAATGCCTCTGCATTTTCAGCTACCTATGGTTTCAATAGTTTGGGATCAGTTGGAATGATTCCCTGAGTCTTCTACTCGTCAGCAGTTGTGATGGTGAATACGGCAGTCCACTTATCGGAGTATTTCTATACTCGAGCATAACGAGATATGGATCTTTTCCACTTTTGTATGCTCTGAATCCTTTTGCTTGCGCACAAAACATAAACAACCAACAATGACATAATACCATATAATATTAGTATTAGCACAGAATCTTCTTCATGCAGCGGAAAATTATGAATTTTTGCCTATCTTGAATTCTGGTCAAAGCTCTTGCACCCAATTACTATAGTTCAGAAGAAACTACAAAAGTCTGGACTGCATATACGGGAAGCTGCTAAAGAAATTAGTACCCTTTCATGCTACAGTAGAACGTCGTTTATCCGACTCAATTGGGACCGGACACCGTTCGGATACGCGATTGTTCGGATAACCGAAAACCGAAGCGATCCATGCAGTATATGCAACCGGACACTATACGAATACATGTACATGTGGTTGATAAAAAAAAAAAAAAAAAAAAAAACTGGTCCGGATATTTGACGCTCCGGATAATAAACGTTCGGATAAACGACGTTCTACTGTATCTGCAAAATGATGAGAAACTGACAAAAATCCAATCCATCGAAAAAGCAAAAGAAGGTAGTGAATACTATGGATTCCCTGTAATCAAAACAACCAGAAGAAAGAAAATGACTTGATGGGAAGTTGAGTTCTAATGTAGGACTGTCAATAGAACTGCAATTCAAACGTGTTGCGACAGAAGTGCTGGACAGATTTCATATGGAGATGAAGGGCAGATTCCAAAGGCTGGAAAGAAAATAGATACCTTTGGGTTTCTTCTTGAACCAAGACACCTGTTAGATGAAGACCCGCTTATGACAAACTGTGCTACTTTTCCTGTTTGTATGATGAAATAAATGGCAAATCGCTTTTTCAATGATGTCATTGATGCACGAGCACTTTTCATCAACAAACCAGTAATACAATCACCAATAGACATATTGAGGAAACAGGCTTCATATGGTAATTACGTGTGCTCAAACTTTGCAACCTCCTCCAAATACTGCTAACTCAAGCCACTTCCATTACGTCAAGTGAGAGATCATTCTCAAAGCTCAAGTTCATCAAAAGCTATCTCAGGAGCACAATGACACAAGAAAGGCTTATCATGGCTTTAATGTCAGTGAAGTCACAAATACTAGAAAGTATCGATGTAGTTGATGTTATAGATGTCTTTGCTGCACAGAATGCACGACGTGAAGCGATATCAATTTAGATTTGTCACTTGTGCATTATTTAACTAATAAACAAAGGTATTATTCATTAAAGGAGTCTTATTGATTACTTTTTGTTAAGTTTACATATACTGAACCAATTTGATTTGGGCCTTATATATTTTTGCGTACATTATCCCATGTCATATGTCGAATGTCAAAATGCAAAGGGCCCCCAAAGATGTCAATCCGCCCGGGCCCCCAAATCCCTAGTTACGCCCCTGTGTGTTTCGAGTGTGAATGTTGTTCGAATTTTTAATCAATATTGTTTTTGTACAGTAGTTTCACTGAGCTTGTCAATTGTTATCAAACTGAATTTCCATTAGATTGGATCAATAAAAATTATCTTATCTTATCTATCTACTTAGCGTAAGACAGATCGTCAAAGTCCCAGTGGAGGACAAAAAGTTAAAGTCCTAGTGTAGGACAAAACGTCAAAGTCCTAGTGTAGGACAAAACGTCAAATTCCTAGTGCGACTGACTCAAGGATTCTACCAGCACCTGTTTGCTTTGTAGTTCATCAATCATTGAAGCCTATATTTATACACAAGTTCCTCAATAACAAAAGAAATGAAACCAACCTCCTTCCTGGCCACTTCAAGAAAGGCATGGTTTCTTTCGTTGTAATCCAATAGGCTCGCTTTGTTATCATCTTTCAATATGGTATCGTTTATATCAGTGTTTCTCAAACTGTGTTCCACGAGGCCAGAATACTAGATCTACACAGGAATTAATTCCTAATAAATGCAGGCCAGAAAATACAAATTGATTTTACTAACTCATCTCGGTAAATGAAAATAATTTCTGTAATATCAGTAGTGATGAACAAAAGTTAACTAAAAAGTTAGAAACTTTTAGCTTAAAAAAAATAATTAATTAAGGCCCTTGTTTAACAAGAAAAAAAAAAGTTTAGTTAAAGTCGTACTTTAATTAATTTTTTTAAGTTACTAACTAAAATGTTTAATTAAAATTTGTACAACTTTTCAACATGTGGTCAGGGTTGAAACCCACATCCCTGCTTTCTGGTCATGTGATATCAATAACTTTGATTATCAAAAAAAAACAACAAAAAAAAAAAAATCTATTTAGTCAGTCTGCATTTGAAGAGGGTTAAGTAAGATGCTGGTAGAAGTTTTGTAAAAAATGTTTTACATGTTTCGGATATCAGTTGGAACTGAACTAGAATTCATTCAGAATTTAGAACAAAGCATTGCTTGCCTCATGGTTTCGTACAAAATATCGACGGTATGGTTGATTTAATGAGTGACACCGATTTGAGACAGAGATACAAAGGTCGAGTTTGTCAGAGGAGTACCACAATATTTCAAAACAAGCAATCCTTAGTTTATTTCCCCTTTCTAGAACCTATTAGTGCGAAACAGAATTTTCCTATTGTATTGTAAAAAAAAAATCTAAGTATAACAATAAGTCAGTCTTCACACCAGATAGTAGAATTCACCTGACCTATATCGTACCTGTTATCAAGGAACTATGTTCTTCAAGGAACCAATACCTTCAGGACCGTGTAGGTATATTTCTATATAACTTTGCATATGTATTTTATTAAAGCTTTCTTCTCTCAAATCGTCCGCGTAGCGCAGTGGATAGCGCGCTGGACTTCTAATCCAGAGGTCGCGGGTTCGAATCCCGCCGTGGAAGACATATTTTTTTGAGGAGGGCGGTGGCTGAGTGGTTAATTGCTTGGGTTCCGAAGCTGGGGTCCTGGGTTCGAAACTCGGTGAAAACTGGGGTTTTGAGAGCGCCCCAGAGTCTACTCAGCTCTAATGGGTACCAGACTTTAGCCACATGACACCTTACTCGTTAACCGTTGGCCAAAGAAACAGATGACGTATAGATCACAGGGGGAACTTTACTTTATACTTTCAAAAAAAAATAATAATGCTAAAAAAGTCAGTTTTTTTTCTGTTGTGTTTAAACTAGTTTAAAATTAAGCATTGTGTTCTAAATTGTACGAAAGTGCGAAATATTCTTAAATGGTATAAGTTTGACTCTGTATGCCGCCTATCAATTTATTTCAAGATAAAACAAAACCTTTAAATGTTTTGTTGGGTGTAAAATTAAGATGGTTGGTTAGTGTAGTTCTTTTCCATATAGAAAAAATGTTTGACTGGATGAAGGATGTATTGAAGTGGGGAGGGGTGGGAGAGAGAACGAGGGAGAATTGAACTCTCAAGGGATGCAACTCGTACATGAGAGCTTGTCAGATACATTGAGCTATCGGCTATTAGATTGCGGTTCTTGATCGTGTACAACATTTATAAGATAAGATAATGTTAACTTGGTTGTCTCCCTTCCTTTTCCCCACGGATATTGGGCCCAAGGATTGGCGAGTCTTTCTCAACACCTTCATCATTGCTGTGGTGATGGGACGCGTTTCAGGAAGCAAGAAGGAAGGGAAATAACGATTGGGACAGAGCGCTTGAAGTGTCGTATCAAAGGTCAATGCAAAAGATAATTTTAAGAAGAAAACAAAATGTAGAAGTAAAATAAAACATTGACTAGAAGAAACTCAGTTATGCATATTATTTGTATCTGATGGGGAGACAAACGTAATGCCGCTTTCATAAAAAAAATAACATGAATTGTCTTTCTTCATTTGTTCATGTCTATTTCAATTGACTCACTAAACGGTCCAGTAAGGGGAATTACATCATTTAATTATAATTTAATATCTTGTGTTTGTCTAGAGTCTACAGTGGCTACTGCCCTGGTTTGTGTCATGGTTAAATATACTCATCCTTTTTTTATCATTCCATTAATGAGTTTAGACTCTTGAGGTGTTTCGTTTGCTTGGGTGAACACATCCCATAACTCATTATTTGTGTGTCATTGTTTCTCTGTGGGATCTTTCAAGGCGCTCTGCTCAGACTATCTAGGTAGTGGAAGCTTTTTCAAAATCATTGGTCTACTAATGCATCTATCGTCTCGTCTTCCCCAAATACACTAGGTCATGTCAGGTCACAAGTAGCTATAATGAGAAGGTTACGTACAATAAGACATGACTCATTATCAAAAGTCATTTTCCAAGGCACAGTGGGGGGACACGAAGAAAGGGTCGCGTCTTAAGCAGAGCAGGCTGGACAACGTACAAGAATGGGCCAGCCTCCCTCTCTCTTGAGATCCTTCGGAGGACAGCTGCTGACCAGGAAAAGTGAAAGGGATTGGGTTACAGCACCCTTACGACGAAAGTGAAGTAACAGAGGATGATGGCATGTCTGAATCACTCGCGGAAATGTTTCATGCAATCTCAAATCAACTTAATAGTTCCTAAATATTTGAATTACTCGCTGATATGTCTCATATAATCTCATATCAACGCAATAGTTCGAGGAAATGTCTCTTGTAATCTCAGGTCTACAAAATATTTTGCGGAAATTAAATATTTAACTTCAGATCAACGCAACAGCTCCATGTCCATTGACAGGCTCTTCAGTCAACGCGATAATGCAAGGTTTGAACCCTGCCCTTCGCCTTCCCTTGCAGGACGTTTGAGCTAAGACGTATTACTGCCTCATGACGTGAGGAAACTTTTCAAACAAAACAAAACGTTTTTTTTAAGTTGTTCACTCGTTGGACATTTGATAAGATCATTAGAATGTTCAGGCTTGTGTAGATCATTAGAATGTTCAGGCTTGTGTAGATCATTAGAATGTTCAGGCTTGTGTAGATCATTAGAATGTTCAGGCTTGTGTAGATCATTAGAATGTTCAGGCTTGTGTAGATCATTAGAATGTTCAGGCTTGTGTAGATCATTAGAATGTTCAGGCTTGTGTAGATCATTAGAATGTTCAGGCTTGTGTAGATTATTAGAATGTTCAGGCTTGTGTAGATCATTAGAATGTTCAGGCTTGTGTAGATCATTAGAATGTTCAGGCTTGTGTAGATCATTAGAATGTTCAGGCTTGTGTAGATCATTAGAATGTTCAGGCTTGTGTAGATCGTTAGAATGTTCAGGCTTGTGTAGATCATTAGAATGTTCAGGCTTGTGTAGATCATTAGAATGTTCAGGCTTGTGTAGATCATTAGAATGTTCAGGCTTGTGTAGATCGTTAGAATGTTCAGGCTTGTGTAGATCATTAGAATGTTCAGGCTTGTGTAGATTATTAGAATGTTCAGGCTTGTGTAGATCATTAGAATGTTCAGGCTTGTGTAGATTATTAGAATGTTCAGGCTTGTGTAGATCATTAGAATGTTCAGGCTTGTGTAGATCATTAGAATGTTCAGGCTTGTGTAGATCATTAGAATGTTCAGGCTTGTGTAGATTATTAGAATGTTCAGGCTTGTGTAGATCATTAGAATGTTCAGGCTTGTGTAGATCATTAGAATGTTCAGGCTTGTGTAGATCATTAGAATGTTCAGGCTTGTGTAGATCATTAGAATGTTCAGGCTTGTGTAGATCGTTAGAATGTTCAGGCTTGTGTAGATCATTAGAATGTTCAGGCTTGTGTAGATCATTAGAATGTTCAGGCTTGTGTAGATCATTAGAATGTTCAGGCTTGTGTAGATCGTTAGAATGTTCAGGCTTGTGTAGATCATTAGAATGTTCAGGCTTGTGTAGATTATTAGAATGTTCAGGCTTGTGTAGATCATTAGAATGTTCAGGCTTGTGTAGATTATTAGAATGTTCAGGCTTGTGTAGATTATTAGAATGTTCAGGCTTGTGTAGATTATTAGAATGTTCAGGCTTGTGTAGATTATTAGAATGTTCAGGCTTGTGTAGATTATTAGAATGTTCAGGCTTGTGTAGATTATTAGAATGTTCAGGCTTGTAGATTATTAGAATGTTCAGGCTTGTGTAGATCGTTAGAATGTTCAGGTTTGTGTAGATTATTAGAATGTTCAGGCTTGTGTAGATCATTAGAATGTTAAGGCTTGTATGAGTGTGTGCTAAGGATAATCTAAAAGGTTAAACTAATTGATAAGCGTAACAAATCAACCAGAAAACTTCCAATCTAGATTTATTTTATTTCGTATGCAGCTAACATTAGTCAGTAAATAAACGATTCAATGGTCGAGATTAAACTGGCTCATGCAAATAAACCAGCTGACGAACTATAGAATTGACTTGAACTCACCCTGTGTATTACTCCGTTCAAGTTATCTTGACTTTTACTTTGAAATAATAGATTCAGTGCTACAGGCTGTGTAGAGTGAGGTGGAATGAAAGAGTGTACCAGAAATGTGTTTCCTATGTTTAGTATAGATCTAGAATTGTGTACTGTTTTCAAAATGAGACTGCACTCTATTACATGGAGCGTTTATTCATTAATTTAGTCTCCTCGCAGACGACTTGGTCACTAGCTTTCACACAACAAAGTATGGTCGTGTATTTTACAAAACAAGAAGAATTAATAAGTTATTTTCAATCATCATTCAAGTCAATTTAGGCTCAAATCTGCTCTCCTTGAACAAAACCCCTGCAGTTGTGCACATGTCACCATACGCATACAGGTCACTGGCATATGGCTTCCTAGTCCTATCAAATCGGAATTCAGCGAGTCTCGGACGGCCAAAACGAAAATATAGTCTAATTCAAACAGGTATTTTTAACATGTCAGTTAATAATGAAACCGCCAAAGTATTAGCTAAAAAAATTCTAGCTGTGTTAGATCTAGTAAACCAAGTCCCATGCCACTTTATGAAACAGAATCATATATTATATAGTTCGACTTCACGTTTCAGACACAAACTGCTAGATGTAACCCAGACACAAACTGCTAGATCTAACCCAGACATAAAAGCATGCTATTTTATTTTTAGCGATTAGGTTCAGAAAAGATTTCTTAATTGTTTAACCAAGGGAGACCAATGTACAACGTAGAGCTTGACCAACAAAAAGAACTCAGAACTCATGGGAGGTAAATGTTTAACACATTTGTCAAATCTTTTGTTTTGTAGAAATCGCTGGTGATAGCGTCTCAAAAACAGCATTGGAAATTGCTTCAAACGGTTTCTACATCCAATGTGTACCACTGACTTTGCAGCTAAATAGACAGATAGCTTAAGGATAAACTAAATAACATTAGAAACTATTGACATGATGCAGCCCCTATCTACATCATTGGACACTTCGCTGGGTAATAGAATGGAGGTTTTGTATGGTGCACGCAATGTTCTTCAGCAAGAGTGTATCAAGAGACAGAACAGGACGATCATCTCACATTATCCATCTGGTCTTCAGACAGAGCCTTGTCTCCCTTTCCTCTCATTGAGACCCTTCTTAAGGAAAACCATGTCTGATGAACAATAGTTTTATAATATGAGTTCCACTTGTTAGTTTGACAAAAATTATGTCTACTTAAATAGTACTGAAGAGTTTCACTTGTTAGTTTGACAAACACTATGTCTACTCAATATAGTATTGAATAGTTCCACTTGTTAGTTTGACAAACTTTGTATAACTACTAACAATTACAGCCCAAGAAAAAAAGAAAATGTAGTTCAGAAATTGAGCAAGCTGTAGAAGTATTCTGTTTATTGTAATAGGAAAAAAAATTGATGGCTGTACAGAACAAATCAAAACTATATTTTGTTGGTAGAAAGTTAACAATGTTAATTAACAGCACCAGTTTCAATGTGACCATAACCTGTCACTTGTGTTATGACCTATGACCCTTCAAGAGTTCTAGGCTATAATAAAGCCTGTCAACACTGGTTAGTGCTAGAAGCAGGAACAGAATGGTGCATTATTTCATCTTTGCCTTTCGTCCAAACAGTTTCCTTAACTGACATCTGAAGGATTGTATGACAACTTGAGGAAAGAAAAAACATTTTCAACTAATGCTAAGGGGGCAATGGGAAACTTTCAATAGAAATCTCTTCCTGATGAAACAAAATTTTTTAAATGCATGTCTAAAAATTTCAAACAAATATACAAGCTGCTGAGTTTGAAAACACTTTCCTGGCATTTTGCTATGTAAAGACAATTCTATTTTCGTCAAAAAAGTTTCAGGGTTAAGATTGTTCTCAAGTATTAAGATTTAGCAATGCTAGAAAAAACAAAATACTTGCAGCACCAAAAAAAAAGAGACCTGTGATTTGAGCATCAGTAATTAGGTCTGTATTTTAAACCTGCTGCTAACAGAGGAGGAATCTATCTGGAGCAAAATGGTGAGCCCAGAAAAGGTGTCAAGTAAAACCCAGACTTTGATACAAATCAGATTTAGCAATGAAACAAACAAAAATGACTGTATAAGATGAAAAGTTAATTAGTGCTATTGAAAGTGTATTATTCAACAGTTTGTAAACATAGTTACATTTCCATCTAATTAGAAATCTTTGACCAGCCAACAAAAGGGCAACAGAAGCAACAATTTTCATTTGAAATAAAAAAAAAAAAATAGACAATGTACTTGGAGTGATCGTTAAATGAACTTGTGTGTTACCCGTGCTTGTAATCGTGCTAGTATTTGTAATCGTGTTCGCATTATCGTAGTCTGTGAATCGTGACCAGTCTGTACTGTGTTATTGTGTGTATCAGTCGTGTTGTATTGAAATAAAGCCTTGTTTCTAAGGTTAGGAATTGATTTAGTATATTACAGTACTAATAGCATGATCTGTTCAGCGCACTATGAAGTCAGATATTTAATTTAATAAAATATATGCTGAACAGTTAAAAACAAAACAATAACATTTAGAGTTGGCAATGTATTGTAAACAAAAGTTGTCAAAGCATAAAGCATCAAGTAAACATAAATATTGTTATAACTCTGCCATTCGCACCGCCATCTAAGCTAGAAGGTGCGCACTGTGATAAACTAGACTGGAAAGGATGTCAACATTAGAAGAGGAGAACAATTTCCGCCCAAGTAAAGAGCCAATATGGAGAGATTGTGCCTAAGATAGATGTTGTTTTGTGTACCTGTGATGTCGTGTGAATAAACGTCTATGTCTCGTTGAGTTGCCTCACTTAAGTTATTACAATATATAAATAACAGAATTCCAAGACACTGAAGTATCATAATATATTTAAAATGAAGAGTTTGTTTTAGGTATTGTTAACTTCAAATAATTAGAGTTCCATTTAAAGTGCTTATCACTTTTTATGGAGCTCTGAACCTTGGACTTTCACACCCAACACAAGACTGCATTTCAAATACATTTGTTATGCCTAAGGGCCACTGGCCAAAGTATGGCAGCTGTCTACATTAAAGTGTGCTAGGTGTTCATATATGAGCCATAAGAAATATTTCAAATTAAAAGATAAAAATTGTAATGCAATATGAAACATTGTTCTTTGCTTATTCCTCAAAAGACTTTTTTGATGGTTTTAAATAATGAAAGTATTTGATCAATTCTGTTCTTCAGTTCTATACACGTATCAATAAAACACCATGTATCCAGAGAACTTCTAAGATTCAGTTCACCAAAAGGTTCATCACTAGAAACGTTTTAGTGCTCGCTTTGTTCTTTGATTCTAGTGCAGCTTTTATTGAAAAGAAAAAAATTAAGCAAGTGCTGAAACAGATTAAGAAATATTTAGCTCTCAAAGGAAATATTTAGCTCTCAGAGGTAAATATGTATAAACATTCCCTGATCACATGACTTATTGTATACATCAATATAGTTCAGTGAATACTTATACAATAACATAACAAACATTTATTTATTCTATTGATCAATAATGTCACTGAATTATGCAGCACAATATATATATATATATATGTTTCATAATTCATATAGGGAAAGTAAGGCTTTAGTATTGTACTGAAAAGCTAAACAGCCAAACAGATTTGCAATAAAAAAAATCAAATAGAAACAGTTCAAATGAGAATCTGATGAAACAAACAAAAAGGATCATTTATTAAAAACAAAGAGTTAAAAATCAAGTTCATTGTTACCAATGTAGCGAGTGACAGACTGGGTCTACAATTTCAACCAGCAGTCTTGGGTAAGCAAGTCATAGACCTAGAGACCTTCAAAAGCAAAGAGAGGCCATTTTACTCTAAGGACTAGTGATAAAATGACATCTAAATGTGCAGTTGGTGTTAAGTGCTTCTTTACATTTAAAGTCTTTCTCAAAGATAAAAAATGAGAAAAGCTTAAAGGCAGCCAAGTTATGATTCAAATGTCAAGACCCTCAACTGTATATAGAATAATAGACTTAAGTTGTGCTAAAGGGCTTAAAGAGTTTAAATCCAAGTGAAGACTGGGATTTTGAATTTCTGGAGTTTTAGGGCACCCCTGAATCTACCTAACTCTAATGGGTACTTGACATTAGTTGTGGAAAAGTAAGACAGTTAGTCACATGACACACTCATTAACTGTGGGCCACAGAAACAGAAGATCTTTACATCTGCAACATAGATGACAAGGTCTGAAAGGGAAACTTTTGAATAAGTCAGAGCTCCTTTTTATGAAACATCTCTACTATATCTACTCTAAGCCCAGCTTAATCTAAGAGTCTGCTTCACACAACAAAACATTCATATTCCAATCTGTTCAATGATTTCTTTTCATAACAAGGTCTGACCATATCAGAATACATAAAATGCATAAAATAAAAAGGTGTCTTGAAAAAAGTCATATATTATGCTGCTAACATATATAATAGTCAAAACCACACAACTTTCTAGCCAACTGGAGAACTGAAGAAAAAACAAATTTGGAAGCTCCCTTTAACTTCCAAATACAAAAAAGAAACAAAAGTTTGCAATGAACAGAGACACTAAACCCTCGACTGTACCAGTAATACAATAGAGAAATACAAAGAGAAATAAGAGTGTATATGAATACAAGAATGCTGTCATCAAGGTAAACAATATGAATGGTCAATATAAATGGTCAATATGAATGGTCTATATGAATGGTCTATATAATTTATAGAATATAGGAACTAATATTGTAAAAAAAAAACAACATTTTTAAGAGAAACATTTCTAAGTTATAAATAAAGTTTGCTCCAAGTCATTTCTCCTAAAAGATGTGGGCAAGGTGGTGGACAAAGACTAAGGCTTGTTTGGTCATTTTACAATCATAAAACTTAGGGTCATACATTATGGTTTGTACATTTAACATCATTTCTATGATAAACACTAGGAGTGAACATGGACATCACACAATAATTTTATATTGAAATAACTTCTCTTTCATAAAGACTTCACATAACTAACAACACAGTATATACTTGAACAGAATCCAACAGTTCCAATGAAATTTCAAAACAAAAATCTGACAATAACCCAAATAGCATAACAAGCATAGGCTGGTGGTTTTAAATAACATCAACAGACATTTGCAATGAAATGTATATATTTATAAACAGTTGTATTTATATGCTCCACATATTACTACATCCAACGCTATGTCTGACAGTGGCCGTAGCCACATGAAGTACAGCACCCCACTTGAAGACAAGCCTTATATACACATATATAAATATATAGATTTTATTCTTCCCTTCATGGTCTTCAGGGGTAATGCTAATAACTAAGATATCAGTATCTATTTATTTGACTGCTTCATTAGACACAAAAAGATCATTGCAATACACTCTGGCAATAGATAATCATCAGGCAAACGGGCAACTTTGGCAGCATCCAATTTTGCTGCATATAATCTGGCTAAAAGTGATTACTACAAAAATAATTTAAAAATGAAACTTTATGTTGAAGGTTACATTTTAAAATTATGAATCCATAAAAAATAAATAATGATGTAAAGTAGTAAGGTAGAAAACCTGAAACACAGAATGAAGTTTAAAAAATAGTGAAATGATATATCACAGAAATGAAAGAAAGGCATGTAACATAATAAATACAAAGTGCATGGGAGCTATTGTGTAAGTGACTGACACATATATTTGGCACGAGCGAGAGAGACGAGGCAATCTACAAAACACAACAGGAAGAAACAATCCAGACATTACTTCAACTCAAAGCAATTATTGCACTGACCTATAACAAGGGTAAATATGTAGCAAGTTTTTTTTTAAACTGTAGTACTGGGCCATATATTTGTGTATATAGTGGGGGGGGGGGGGGGGGTTTGCAAACTAATTGAATAAAAAGTTAAAAATATAACATATACATGTAAAAATACTTGAAGAATCAAAATTTAAGTTGGTAATTTGCAAACCTTTCTTCTTTGATTTCATTTTTTTTGTCAACAAGTAATTTTATTGCTCAGCCCTGTTTGACTTTCATAATGACAGGTGAAATCATTCTCCATGGTTCACCATCAACATGTTACACTTTGGTACACAATATTTCACATTCTATTGGCTATAATGAAATGTCATAGATATGTGAGATATATAAATGTGTAAGTCAATAATAATAAATGGCCAGGAATTTCAAAAGAACACAGACTTAGAACAAACAAAATTCCTTTTTCGTGAAGATGGACCCAAAGTTTGGATAACATCTTATGATTATTTTTAAATGTTCGTAGCATCAAAAAAATTTTTTTTTTTCAGAATGTGTATAATTTTGAGTATTACAAGAATGATATATAAAAATTATTATCTTTTATTTGTTTTTTTTTATGTTACAGTTGTTTTTTTTTAATGAGCATTGTGCAAGATTAATATATAATAGTATTTGAAAACCCATAGGATATTTCCTGGTTTTCTCAAAAGTGGTTGTGTGTGTCCTTTGTGGTTTGTGCAAGCTACAATAAAAGACAATTAAAAATAAAATTTGTGAGTACAATTAAGTAACCAAAAATTTTTCTGACTTGCAGACGTCATGTAAAATTAGGCATCTGAATCCTGCCCAGTTTGTGCCAGAAGGTGTTATCTTTGACCAAGTCCAAGTCTCGCAGTCTGACATAGACAGCACCCAGAAAGTTGTTCTCCTTCAACACAGCACTGTCCCACACTGTCACCTGGAGAATTTTAGTTCGGATCTCACGCTCAGTTAGTTGGTACTGCAGCTGTGAAGGGAATGCAATATGTAATATGTAAGATACAGCAAACATATTTTTTTTTTATTAAACTCATTTGTCAAATATTTATTTATTATTAACCCCTTAAGAGATTAATGAACAACCAAAGATAGTGTTGTCAGGCTAAGATTTTGTGTTTGAACATTGAGTTCACATTCTAGTGTAGGCTGAGCTTATTTATCTGGGATGATAAGGATGTCCTCTAATGACACCTGACATTTGTTGAACAAAAAAAGTTTTTTGATCATTGTACTGACCACAAGTCATTCTTCATAAAAAAAAAAAAAGCAGCCATAGAAGCATGGAACCTTTTCCATACACATGGCTGCCTCATCAGCTACTTGATTTTCAAGAGAAAGTTCAGTTATTGTAAACAGTTATAAAAAATTTATTTAACAAGGTGACAGCTTTCTTGTAAGAAGTGATTTATTGCATTGATCCTAGAAATGAAATGTCCTAAAACAAATATTTCATTGTGTATGCATGTTAATCCCTTTAAATGTTTTCATTCAATGTTACTGTTTGTCTCTCGTTTAGATGAAAGAATAAATAAAAGAAGATAGTTGCAACAAAAACTGTAGAGAGTGGAATGCAGGCCATGGATTACATTCAATATATTCATGTATATATCTGAAAGTGTAACATCAGCTTCCAAGTAAAACTTAAAGATGTATTCTTCACTAGTGGTCTCATATGGCTGGTTACTGAAATCTGAAGCGGAAAGAATTCAAAGAAAAGCTGGCTGGACGATGTAAAAGAATGGACAGGCCTCTGTCTTGATATTCTACTAAGAACAGTCGCTGACAGGGACAAGTGGAAGGATTTGTTCACGTGAACTGTCACAGCACCTCTAGAGGCAATGAGAGAAGATTAGATTGTTTGAGAGAAATTCAGATCAGCTCCTCCTTAAAAAGATAAAAGAGATTTGATTGGTGCACCTACCAGTTCATTAAAAGTTGGGCAGGTGGTGTTTTTCACCACTTTTGTCTTTAGTTTGGTCTGTTTCTCAGGATCAGGAAGTAAGTAGGTCTTGGCGTAAGGGCTGGGTAACTCTGAGGCCTCAGACTGTGGACACCAAGAATTATCTTTAGACCATTTTAAAATGACCAATACTAGAAAAAAAAATTTAAAATATGGAGATCTTACAAATTTTTTTGCATTAAACAGTAATTTTATTTCTAGAAGTATAAGTCTATTTTTAAAAAAATGTAAATGACTGACCAGTCCTCGGACATGCATGACCATGACCTGAAGGGCATCTCGTTTGTACTGGATGGACAGTTTTATCTCGCCTTTAATCCCAGTGTTACCAGCATTGTTTAAATGTTGTACATTTGGCTCTGACATAAAAATAGAATTCAAACAAGATTGGTAAGACAAATAGATGTCTGAATGAATTCCTAAGATACACATTTGAAACTAATTACTATGTTATGAAAGCATATTTAAGTTCACTATCATGTTTCATCTAGTAATTCTTCTTTACCTACCCCTGAGTTTGGTAACTTGTTTATTTTTCTCTGCTTCCTGCTCATCTCGTAACATGGGATGGAAAAACGTGTATACCAGATCGCACTGACAGATGAAAAACAGTGTTGAACATTAGGAGAAAAAGCATATGTGAAATATTTCAAAGGTTCTAACTAATTGATTTGGTTTATGAGAAAATGTTTGAAATAGGTTTTTAACATTTTAATTATGAAAAATGTTTGAAACAGGTTTTTAACATTTTAACTTCAATGAACTGATGATTTTTAATGGAATGACAAATACAGAAGTAGCGAGAGAAAGATTTTTTTTTCCCTTCATAACCAAGAATGTTAAAACATTGGAAACATTATAATGTTGAACAAATAAATTAGTGCGCCTTTTTTTTTTTACTTACTTCTGAAATTTCCGCTGACAAAGAACGAAGATATTTAATAAAGCTAACAATTTCTGCTTTCCTACTTTCTGCAACTGGTCTTATATTGCTTCGTCCAATCACAAGCCTTCAAGAAATTAAATTGCATGATCAACAAAAATTTTGACTTGTCAAAGTAAATTTATTAATTAGTGTGTCTAGCTGTCCTAAATTAAAAAGCATTCTAGAAAAAAAATTACAAATAGAATTCTACAAAATGTAGAGGCTCTTAAAGACTTTTTGTCACTTTTGTGATCATTGTTTGACAAGTGTGAGTTATGAATAATAGCTATTAGTTTATTTTTGTTTGTTGTGGTACTTGGTGTGGAACATAGTGTGGTACATGGTATGGTACATGTCGTACATGGTGTGGAACATAGTGTGGTACATGGTGTGCTACATGTTATATATAGTGTGAAACATAGTGTGGTACTTAGTTTGTTATATCTCTACTAGTTTTGAAATATATTGGGTTATTTGAGACAAAAAATACATATTCAATCATTGCTTTTAAGATAATGTCTTGGCAACCTAATTTGAGTTTCATATAAATGTCATCTATGAAACTATTTGAGACAAACAATACATATTTAATCATTGCTTTTAAGATGATGTCTTGGAAAGCTAATTTGAGTTTCATATAAACATATATGAATGAGGACAAAAAAATAGCAAAGACCAAACCGGCAATATACAAAAAATAAAATGTAACAGATTTTGAATTCACCTTGTAGAAAAATTTGGCCATGTGACCAGTGGAAACATTTCATTGAGTTTATCTCTAAATTCAACAAACTCAGAGAAGTGGCGAAATATATACATTGGCACTTTCTGGTTTTCTCTCTCAATCAGCAGGATGAAGATCTACAAAGACAATTAGTGCAAGCCAAAACAGTTTAAAGACAATTAGTGTAAACAAAATCAGTTTAAAGACAATTAATGCAAGCCAAATCAGTTTAAAGACTATTAGAGCAAGCCAAATCAGTTTAAAGACAAATAAAGGAAACTAAATCAGTTTAAACACAATTAGTGCAAGACAAATCAGTTCAATTTTTTTTTTATTCAAATGTTAGCTGAGCAATAATTGTTTTCTTTAGTCAGAATGGACATGAAGGAAAACACTTTGGAATGCTAATACATCAGAGTTTTAGATGAATGCCATGTTGTGTGCTCTGGACATCTCAATGGTCCTGGGTTTGAACCCTGCCCACTGCCAACCCCCCCCCCCCCCTTTTCCATTGTCCTGCAGGTGGCTTGAGCTAGAAGGTAATTGAAAATCTGAAGGAACATCCAAAACATGTAAAACAAACAAAAACTTCGAAGCCTGTTCCTTCACTGTATCTTTCACTCTGGTTGAGGTTTGGTTAAGGAATGTAATACTATGTAAGATATTATTATTACATTTATTTTTAATTATAAAGCACTTTTATTAAAGAAGATAAAATGTATTTTTTATTAATAAAAACAGCCCTTAATAAGTCATTTTCCTCCATCTTACAAAATCCCTAGATATCAAGAAGTCTTGAATATTGTTCAATTAAAATTAGTTCTCTCTAGGTGTTGATCTAATCAAACTAAGGCTACACTTACATAATGTTTATCTGGAGTATATCTCTTCTGGTAGCTGTGCATGACAACATTTGTAATCCTGCCATCTGTGTCTTTGCTGCATGGGAAATAGTTCAAGGCATTTAGTTCTATTTAGGGAACATTTGAAGTTATGGCTAGACTCTTCCATAGTCTACAGCCTCACCTTCTGTTACTGAATTACCATACATTTTTGTTAACTGTGTTATTTAATATCTAACTCCATGACACAGGTGAGCCTAAGAGATGAACTGAAAAAAGCAATCTGGCAACTTGAAAACTTTACAAGCTTATTGTGTCAGTCAGGATTCAAGATGTGTGTCTTTATCAAATTTATCAAAGGGAATTGTGGCTAAAAAGCCCTTAGCTTCCAAACTAAGGAATCCAGAGATGAATCTCAGTGAAGACTGGAATTTCAAACATTGGGATTATTAGAGCACCCCCCCCATGGGTATCTTACATATGTTAAGGAAGTAAAGGTAATTGTGCTGGCCACAAGACACCCTCATTAACCATCAGCAATAGAAATAGTTGAGCTTTACATCATCTGCCTTATAGATTGAAAGGTCTGAAAGGGTTACCTATCCAAATTTATCAGTATTTTAAAACATCCTCTAAGCAGGTAAATATCTACCTGTGCACTTTGGTCACAAAAGATAAAAGAGTTCCTTCATTATGACTAGAAAATTTCAGCTGGGCCAGATTGTGCAGAAAAAAGTTGAATTGTGTAAACATTGACTTCATGCTTTCTTCAATCATCCTGTAAAACACACAATCAAATGTAATGATCATTTCAAGCCAAACAAGTATTTTATTTTATTCTAGTTTTGAACTTAAATTTTCCAAGTGAGCACATCACATTTTAAAATCTGGTTACTCAGAACCCCAAAACAATAATTTGGTTGCAATGAGTATACTAAAACTGTATGTACATAATTCTATTTGTTGGTGGATTTATAATGTTGAGATAAACTTTGACTAATGGGGAAACAAACTAACAGCATGAGAGAAATGTTTAAAGTAATATCAGCACTCTTACAATATCAACTGATTGTCAAAATGAATGTGTCCAATTGTCATACCTAGTGAATGTAGCTGTGGCCTGGGCATCTGTCTGTCCAGGAAGGAGTGCATTCTGGACATACTGGACAGCTCGTTCATTGACACCAGGTATTCCAGATCTGATCATCTGTGAAACAAAACACTCAACAATAATTTCTAGCATTCTTATTTAAGTACTAGCTTTATTCTGCCAGTTGTAAGAAATAGAAGACAAATATACAATCTTTACTGGTATCAGGTTGAGACTGTATCAGCTATGGGAAACATAAAAAAAAATGATTCTACTAAAACCCAAACAACTCACCAGTATAAACAGACTTCTAAACAGATCAGCATGATTTCGCAGGATGTTGAAAGCCTGACAACACAAATCCACAAAGTGCTGGAAATTATGACCCTGCTTGCCTCCATCATTGATGACATAGCCCATGTCAGAGGTGAGAACAAAGGGCACCCTGTCTCTGGTCATTTTAAAGTATTGAAACACACATGAATTGACATAATAACTCACTGGTGTAATGTAAGGATCATTCAAAAGAAGTTTTTATTATTACTTATCAGTAGATATGCCTTTAACTCTTTGGCTCCGCAACAATGCACAGGACGTTGATTTTAAAAAAGGGTAAAAAAGTCAGACTGGGGGCATCGGCTATTTAAAATTTATTTTTTTTCATTTATATTTCTCCAATTCATGTTTTTTATTGCTTAATTTTTTTATCTAGAATAGTTTCCCTTTGCTAAACATCCGGAATTTCCTTCATTTAACGTGTTTTTATTTTGTATGAAGTTTGTAAAGAGATTACATTTATTTTTGTGCGTGTTTTTTTAACATGGAGCTTTAACCAAGGCCATATAAACTTTGTAGATCTAAATATTTCTTTGATGAAGAAGTATAATAATTCAGATGATAGTGATTTTGTTTCATCTGATGGTGATATTGATACATCTAATTATATAGTCCAGATCTAGTAAATTAATTTATAGATCTAGACCTACTCACCTAGGGCTAGGTCTAGATCTAGTAATGATGAAGTTTATCAGCTTATGAAGCAGCTCCACCCCCAGCTAATGTTCAATGTAGATCTAGAACTAGTTTAGCTGTCTCTACATCATCTAGATCTAAATCTAATCAGATAGAGGTAGATCTCTAGATCTATCATCTTGGCACTGAAACAGATCAATTTCAGATTTGTTCCATCAAGAAATTGGGTTGTCAACCAAGACTTAGTCAGCACTATTGTCAGTATTGAGCTGGAATGTTGTTGTTTTTTCATTGACAATCACATTGTTGATAGTCTTGTCAGCAAAATAAATAGCTATGCTGACCATATGATTAAATTGAACACCCCTGCTAGAATAAGATCCATTTTCAGAGAATGGAGACCTATAACTATAAAGAAAGACAGAGTATGTAAACACTGTAGGTCAGGGAGAACGGTTTATGTTTGCGCTGAATGGGAGTCCAACCCACACATTCATATTGACTGCTTCCATGAATATCACAACTAGAAGGAATATTTATATACTAAGTACATGAAGAACATGAAAATACAATAAATGTATATATGCTGTACAATTGGACTAGTTTTAGGGTAAAAGTTTTTGTTCCAAGAGTGTTGCTTTTTTTATGGGCTTTTTCATTAAAGTAGTGACATTGGATTATTAGTTCCAGTTTATTATTTTTTGCATCTATTGCTGTTTCTTCTATGATGTTCAGTAAACAAATGGAGAAAAATGAGAAAAAAAGCTATTTGGATTCAAGTTGAACAATAAATTTCTTTAAACATGAACTTGGATGGATATTTTCAATGTCAGTTGGTGAGTTTTTCTTTTTTAATTTTTATATTCAAAACCCAAAATTACAAAAACAACATGATTTGCAAACTAGAAAACATAAGGAATGGAAAGAGCATCCATTTCTCTTTAATTCTGTATCAAATTTATTATTTTCCAATAATAAATAAAAAAGTTATATAAGTTATATTGAAGCAAAGTAGCGCACTCTGAAATGGCTGAAAAATTAATTCCGTCCAAAGGTGGAGAATAATTCCGAAGTAATTCCGGAGTCAAAGAGTTAATAACTATCTAACTTCCCATAAATGCTCGTACCAACTCTTTTCTACATTGTATTCTATGCACTTATGTTTACATAAAAAACTAGGACCAAAGAGAAACACAGTGGGAACCAGCTCAAAAGCTCTGATCACAGCTCAATATGAAGAAACAACAGAACTAAGGTTTCTTTATGGAAGTTAAATGACACGCTAAACAAATTACAACTGTCCAAGTCTGGCTCTCCAGGCTTATATTTTAAATACCCTCAAAATGAGAGAACATCTTTTGCTGGTGGGATATAAGGTTTTACTGAAGGCACATTTCTCCAAGTTACTATCAACCAATAATTTAATGAGAAAACAAAAGTGGAGACATTTAGCTACTTTAGAGGAAAAATAGAAAGTTTCATACAACCTAAGGTAATTAGAAAAAAATTTCAGGTGAATATATTTGTGAGTATATTGTGGTCAATGCCATGATCAATCACTTCCACTTTATTCAAATCAAGTACTGAATATGATTTGTATTGAATGAAATTAATAAAGAAATGCATCCCCAAGAATATAAATTTGCAGACTAAATATTTAAACTGTGAACTAATAGCGCAAGAACTTAGTACAGAAAGATTCTTTAGGCCTTTATTAAAATTAACTATTTCTTTTTACTTGCTCAACAAAGCATACAATCAAACACAATTGTATCTAACCAAACCATTAGCCTTTTCTTTGGCAGAACTTATTTATTCCTTGGATTCAGTAGTTCATTTTATAGTCTACAGGCCAGAAAAATAAACCTAATACCTAATCTCAAGCATGAGGGTAAAACACTCAATCATGAGGGGAAAACACTCAATCTTGAGGGAAAAACACTCAATCTTGAGGGAAAAACACTCAATCTTGAGGGAAAAACACTCAATCATGAGGGGAAAACACTCAATCATGAGGGGAAAACACTCAATCTTGAGGGAAAAACACTCAATCTTGAGGGGAAAACACTCAATCTTGAGGGGAAAACACTCAATCTTGAGGGAAAAACACTCAATCATGAGGGGAAAACACTCAATCTTGAGGGAAAAACACTCAATCATGAGGGGAAAACACTCAATCTTGAGGGAAAAACACTCAATCATGAGGGAAAAACACTCAATCATGAGGGAAAAACACAACTCCTTTGTTTATGTCTGCTCTGTTTATGACTGCAGAATAAAAGCCCAAAGCTTTTACTATTTACCAAGAAAGTAAAAAGCACAAAATTATTGTTATTGTTTTAATCAAGGCAGAGGAGTTTTAGTCTAATTACCTCTTGAAGCTGCCAAACATCTGAGCGTCTCCTAAAAATTTGCTGAAGTCAATGTGGAACATGTGACCTGACTGCTTCAACATGATATTGTCATTGTGTCTGTCACAAACTCCCAGCACATAGGTAGCAACACAGTAGCCAGCACAGGAACGAGTGAAATTTTCAACAGCCTAAACACACACAACCGGAATACAAAAGTTAGAGTGAAGTTTTCAACAGCCTAAACACACACACACACAGAATACAAAAGTTAAGAGTGAAGTTTTCAACAGCCTAAACATACACACAGAATACAAAAGTTAGAGTGAAGTTTTCAAACACACACACAACTAATACAAAAGTTGGTGAACTAAATTTATATCAAAAGTAATTTTATTGAAGATAATTTTGTGTAGTCATATAATTCATAGTATACAATTATATAGGTTCTTACTGTACTAAGTAAAGAAGACTAGAACTATAGATGGTATCTTATACCAGCTTCAACTAGTCACTTTTGTAAATATATCATTTAGGGGAGACTGATAGGCTAACAGGAAAAAGGAACATAAGTTCCTGTGGGGGTTCCACAGAATGTTCAAGTGAGCAAACATCCAATGTGAAGAGGATGTTAGCAAGGCTCACTAAACACCCAGCCCCCCACCTCCTATCTCTCAGCTTGAGTTCAACAAGTAGTGGAAACTAGCATGGGTCAAGGACTCACAATCAATGACTTTGAATAAATGATCTAGTTTGAGAGGAGACCTCCTGAACGAAGGGTCAATGAAATGTAAGTATTATATTCTATTTGTTTGTAGAGAGAGATAGAGAGATTGTCTAGACTCGTTTTTCACACTGCCAGAAAGTTCGCCATCAGTGAGGCGACTTGATGCAATGTCAGGTATCTGGGAACGTACCTTCTAGAGCCTACACTTTGTAGATGCATATTACTTTAATTGTATTAATTTATTAAATTATTTATATAACCCCCCAAAAATTGCATTTTAAATAGCAAGAGAATCTTCAATTTGAGACATTGACTAGAAGATAAGAAGTTCAAACAGCAGTATGAAAGAATTCTTGAAAAAAGAGTCAAAAGTTAATGTGGTATTCTTATTTAGTCAGTCTAACTACATTATTGTCAGATTGTACTAATATTACACACCTTTTAGCAATTGCATATGTTTGTCTGTCTTGTAAAATGTTATTTCCCTCACACCCATTCTCGGATCAAGTTGAAACTTTACACAATTATTCATTTGCAAAGACAATACATGAATCAATAAATAAATTAACCGATTAGTTAATTAATTACTGGCAATTAATTAATTATTTTTCAATACTGACAAAGGAAGTTAATTCTTTAGTATTGAGAAATATGGCTAAATGTTTAGGGCTTTGTCCCCTTAGATAATTGTACACGTTATTTCTTACACAGCCATTCTCAATCTAGTTGAGACTTTAAAAAAATTATTATTGTGCTCTCCCTTTATTTAGATAGGCTTTGTTGTTATTTTTTTACATTTTAATTAGTATTTTTCAGGGTTTATTCACTGTTTAGATTTCTAAACTTATTCTGTGGATAGGGTTTGAAAGGGTTAAGCTTCAATCTAGTTCAAAGATTTGTTACTTCAGTGTATAATTCACTGACTCTGTATGTAGGCTGAGAGATTTTAAAAAAACAAAAAACATTTAAATATTTCAACTCTCACAAACAATGCTACATTTATATAAGAATAGACATGACGTTGAATTTGTTTATCCAGCCATGGACCTTGCATTGTTCTTTTCAATAATATAAGCAACAGCTTTTTCCCTTTCAACTAAGAAACATGGAAATGAACTAGACCTCATTTTCTTTCCATTAAGTACCTAGAAGTTTAGTAATTAAATGAGAAAAACCAAGGCTGTAGTAAATGAAATAACAAGCTTTTTACCCTTTTATACTCCAACTCTGTAGGATTGTGCTTCTGAAGCCATTCTTTGATTGGTCGATCTTTGAAAGAGCCAGTCAAGCCGTAATTCACTTGAATCTTCCTCAAGGTTTCAGACTCTGTGATCAGCTCTATGATACCTAATGAGAAAAAAGAAAATGAGCCGCTGCAACCAGTTTGTAGATGTTTATCTTCTTACCAAAAGAACATCAACTATGTTCTAATTCTTCATATAATACATGTAAAAGTTTTAACATATGTGAATCTTGTACATTTTCAATTGTTTTTAATTGATTGTTCATATTATATACAAGGCTTTATGCTGTTCATAAGTTTGTACTAGTTTTGCAAATGGTCTCAATTGAAAAATTTCCCTTAAAAAGCTGTACAGATCTTTAGGGAATCTCAAGTTAGAAGACTCCCTTCTTGAGGACTATGATTTACATGATGTTAAAAGACCAATACAATGTCCAACTTTGTCAAACAGAAGTCAAGTAACAGTTAAAGCTGATTACAGAAATGTCATCAATTAATTGAAATGCTGTACCACACCATGATATGAACTATTAGATTCATCAGCAAGACAGCTCTATTACTCAGCATCAAAGGATAAGCGGATTTTGATTATTAATTATTGTTCATGTTGCTAAACCTTTCTATTCAAGTATCTGTTGTTTCTAAATAATGTTTTTTCATAATTCATCAGAGCAAATTCACTAGTTCAAGCCCGATACCAGATTATTTTGTAAATGTTTGTAAAATGTTGTACGTGTTTTGAATGTTCCTTAAGAGTTGAAGATAATTTACTTCCTAGTCCAAACCTCCTGCAGGACAAGGGGGATGGCAGCTGGCAGGGTATTAAGTCAGAACGACAGTCCAGCGCACATACCGCAAGACCAGGCAGCCACCCTATTTTTCAGTTCTAAGATATACTAAAACTAATACCAATCTTGTATGTTCAATTCCTCACCTCTCTTGGGTCCAGTAGCTAGACAAGCAAACAGTATCATCCTCAGATCCAGACCCTTTTGTAGCCACAGGTTGTCCATGATACGTATCATCTGCAGCGTCAGCATGTCTTGCCGAAGATCATCACCAACCTAAATGTATCAATACATTGCAATTACTTTTAACTCTTTCTCTCCTAACTGACAATATCATTGTTGATTTTATCCCATTATGGAGCCTAATCAACGATATTATCGTCTATGCTTAAAAAGTCAGTTATTTTGTTATCTTTCCTTACAAAATGCTTTTAATTGGTTATAAATAAATATTGAGTAGTTTCCCTTTGAAAAAAATACAGATATTAGTGGTAGTGGAATATATATGAGTAAAATGAATAATTCCGTCCGACGTGGAAAATAATTACAGAGAGAAAGAGTTAATTATTAGGAACATTAAAAAAAAAAAGAATGTCTCATCCCTCAGGGTCTTATAAAGGAAGGGGTTAGTTTGACTGTTTAGTAAATGAGTGAGCCAATTGAAATTTAAACATAATATTACACAAAGAAAAAGTAAGCACCTCGTTGTCCTTAAAGCTATTAATGTAATGCTTGCTTTATTTCTGTGACCCATGGTTTACAATTTAATTTATAAGTGTGTTATGTGGACATTGACAAACCAAATTTAAATTTTGCTAATATTAAATTAGGGCGGACTAGGAGACATTCTCGTATCCCCTATGAAAAAAATAACATTTGGAACAACCATTGGCTACCAGCTGGAACATTTAACAACTCTAATCTAATGTCACCATTTCATGTGTATTATGATTATTAAAATAGAGTACTATGAACTTCACTAAATTACAAGAATGATAAGTAAAACCTATGCTATGTCAATCCTATTACCTTATATATAATATAATGTGAATCAGCCTTTGGATTAGCATTTTTGAAGACCAGCCTCAGAGGAAATGCATTGGATGTGAAATAAGAACAAGACTGAAATACAGAGACCAGACGTTTTACAACAAGGCATAGCATCATTTATACTGTTCACTTACACAGTCTATACATGACATTGAGTTGTAATAAAAAGAAACAAATGAGTGATAGAAAATTTAAAGCTTGAAAATCTTACTTAGGAGATGAATTATGATTGATCCTATAAAACTGTTACATAGTGTTTCAACTATGTTCATTAGACAATATTATTTTTAGCAAACAGATGAAGAGGTATTCTGCTGTGGTCATGCATGGAAAGGGATTGGCGCCATCATTAAGTATCTAGTCCTCGTTACACCAGATGAAATGATGGCATATATAATTATCACTTCCATAATGTTGTACTAATAGAAACTGTTAATAATTTCCTTATAATAGATACTGTAATTCATTTTTTTTTTCAGATCAGCCATGCCTTTGGATGGCTACCTGGTCATGCGGTTTGCGCTGGACGGTTGTTCTGACTTGTTGATGGTCTCGGGTTCAAACCCTGCCTGCTCCCATCCCCCGTCGACCTGCGGGAGGTTTGGTCTAGGAAGTAAACTGTGTATAACTCTGAAGGAACATCCAAAACATGTAAAACATTTTACACTAATCTTTACAAAACAGTTAAATTTACCTTCATGTCAAGTCCCACAACTTCAACACTAGGATTTATGGGTAGCAGTATTCTTCCTTTGTGTTCCAACATTTCACAAAGGGGTACTAACTCTCTTTTCAGTGTAGCCTGAAAGCATTCAAAAAATAAACTCCATAATTACCAATATATAAGTATGCATCATTGTTATCAATACTTACAATCAAAAGAAAAAAAATGTTTGACAATTTTCAATGAAATTAATTTTTAATGACAATGAATTAAGCCAATTAATTTTTAGAGGTACTGTATGTACCATATTTTTTCACATATACATTTAATCAACACCCCTGTGTACAAAGATGTACATAAAACATTAATAGAATTGACAAATTCATCTTGAACATCATGATAAAATGATTGAGATGCTCTGTTCCATAAAACAAGGGCAGAATTTTAGAACGAAACTAAAACTTACATCTTTCTCTTTTGAGACCTTGACCTTCTCAGCTATAGAGGTCACAATCTTTAAAAGATCTTCCTGCTTTTTGAATTCCTGATAAAGAGTGTCCCCACTAACATTTGCCAAGGCTGCAAACATCAGCTCATAGCGGCGTTTAAAAAAACGATCCTGGGGTGCAGGACCTGTGATGGAAATGTCATTAGTTTTTTCAAATCAAATTTGAATTATGATTTTTTTTTTTCTAATTTCTTTTTTCCACTTTTTAAATCAAATTTTAAAAGTAATAGATCTATTTATTATTCTTTAAATATCTCTTTCTCAAATCAATTAATATATAAAGTAGGAAGAATAGGTAATGAGCAATATTAATGGAAGATACACATAGTTAGTTTAAAAGTCCACTCAAAATGAGAAGCCAAATTAAGTTACTGCAAGCATCAAGAAAATCTTGTCCATACAATGCTCTCACTGAACTATCTCAAGTACAGTGTGGAAAGGGTCTCACTCCATGATAACATGTGTACTTTTGCTTTGATTTAACATGAAACATTTTGTCAAATAAAATGAATCTATGGGTTTGATTAAATCACAAACACACAAGTTCTATATACCAAAAAAAAAAAAATACTTTTAAATTTAAGTATTAACTAATGATCTCCTGTTAAGTATTAACTAATGATCTCCTGGGTCAAGGAATAGTCTGATGGGTTACCATGATGGCCATGGGTCAAGGAATAGTATGATGGGTTACCATGATGGCCATGGATTCAAACTCTTTTTTGGTCCAAGTAAGATCATTTACTGAATGATTAAAGTTCAGCTAATCTAATGTTTAGGGAAAGCTCATTTTTATGATGCCTCTTTACAGCAATATTTTAGTTAGGTTTATGGAAGTAGAATAGAGCTTTAGATTTAACTATTTGCAAGTTATAGAGATATAGGTGGTCTCAGTAAAATTAGAATAATGTATTTTTATATTGTGACACAGAAAACAATATCCCAAGGTGATAATTTATGATTTCACCAAATGTGGATGAAATGTTCAGTGACAATCCATAACATTTTAAATTTTTACTGATGAGTAAAAAAAAAATGATTATGCTAGAAATGTAAGAATTTATATATATTTCTGAAATATTATTGCCAATAGCTTTTAAAAACTTTTCAGTTGTGGGTAGTTCTCATCAATGATTATAACAAATTAGGACTCATATGTAGCTTTCAATAAAAATAACTTTCAACATTAAACTTGTTACCTTTTAGAAGCCAGAAGAACTGGTGAGCAAAGCGAGGGCTTTTACATGACTGCTCTAACAAAAGCTTGGCCAGGGGAGAGTTGTGGTAACTCTCAAACTTTAAACCCTGTACATGGGAGAGCATAGTAACAAATACAGTCAAGCTTCAAGCAAATCAGAGATTTAAAGCCAATTAGAAACTAGGTCAATTATATATTATAAATTGATTTTAAATGTCTAACAAAACTTTGTCAGAATTCATGACTGTGAGTTCAAAAGATAAGCAAAAATTGTTTGGCAAGTGCACTAAAATTGTTTGGCATGTGCACAGAAATTGTTTGGCATGTGCACAGAAATTGTTAGGCATGTGCACAGAAATTGATTCCATTGAAGTGCTAGAACTTATAACAGAGGTGGCTCAGCAGGTGCTATTAATAGTAAGCAGCTCAGTAAGAGATGATGGCTCTTTGAAACAACAGTTGTAAAAATAAGTTTTCTTATAGCATTCATCAGAAACAGATCAAATCAAGCAGTTCAACAAAATGATGTTTTGCATAATTTAAAAACAAAAATATTGTTTTTAAATTTTGAAAAAACAGCCCCACAAAAAGTCTAATTTTGATAAATCAATTTTATAAGTTTCAATAACTATATTATAAATCAACTCACAACTTTTAAAAAAAAATGAAGAATGAGATTGCATACTTATACTTTGAACAAGAAATTAATAACTGCCATCTTCAACATACAATAGAAACCAGTTCAGTTCTTAAAAAAAAAAAGAAGTCTATTATGTTCTCCCTATTTATATATAGGTATTGTCTTCAAGACCAAAGATTAAGGAAGACTGCAATATATTCCTTCGAACACTTCAAAAGAGTGTACTATTAAAGCTTACCACCTTTTTAATATCAACACAAAACATTTTGTCATAGTCATAACCGTGTTCCTCACTGTCATTTTTGTTTTGTTATGATAAGTAAGAGTAACTTGAAAATATTAACCAGCGGTTCTTAACTTGCAATATGACTAGGTCACTAGGTTACCAGACACCTGGTATAACAAGGCATAACAAAACAAGACAAAGTTAACTTTACAAAAACACTCTTTCAGTGTTAGTATTTGCCCAGAAATGCAAAATAAAGTCATTGTTCACGAAATGCGCTGATTAATAAGTTTCTTTTAAGCTTGGAATATGCAAGTAAATGTTCATAAAAAAGGTTGACAAAAAACGTGCCATCTTTCTGCTTTTTATAAGTGAGTTTGTTTCCTTAAACCAGAAGATTTGAAGGATTGAATTTGCATGATTGATAAAATGATATTGATATTCCAATATGTAAACAGTGAAAGCAGGACATGCTCACAATTGAGACCAATGTCTTGCCAGACAGAGTACATGATTCCATAAAGCTAACATGTCCTCCCTTTGCTTGATGTCTGCTAACCCTAGATCAGACTGGGAAAATGTGTACATATTTACAATGTAAACATTTCAAAAACTTATAAAAGAAGAAAAAACTCTCCATGCTAAATGTGACAAATGAAAAAAAAAAAAAGAAGCAGGTAAAAAAAAAGCAATAAAACAAAGTAATGAAGCTGAGTGTATTGCTCTAGTGACTAACTCATGAAGCTGAGTGTATTGCTCTAGTGACTAACTCATGAAGCTGAGTGTATTGCTCTAGTGACTAACTCATGAAGCTGAGTGTATTGCTCTAGTGACTAACTCATGAAGCTGAGTGTATTGCTCTAGTGACTAACTCATGAAGCTGAGTGTATTGCTCTAGTGACTAACTCATGAAGCTGAGTGTATTGCTCTAGTGACTAACTCATGAAGCTGAGTGTATTGCTCTAGTGACTAACTCATGAAGCTGAGTGTATTGCTCTAGTGACTAACTCATGAAGCTGAGTGTATTGCTCTAGTGACTAACTCATGAAGCTGAGTGTATTGCTCTAGTGACTAACTCATGAAGCTGAGTGTATTGCTCTAGTGACTAACTCATGAAGCTGAGTGTATTGCTCTAGTGACTAACTCATGAAGCTGAGTCTATTGCTCTAGTGACTAACTCATGAAGCTGAGTGTATTGCTCTAGTGACTAACTCATGAAGCTGAGTGTATTGCTCTAGTGACTAACTCATGAAGCTGAGTGTATTGCTCTAGTGACTAACTCATGAAGCTGAGTGTATTGCTCTAGTGACTAACTCATGAAGCTGAGTGTATTGCTCTAGTGACTAACTCATGAAGCTGAGTGTATTGCTCTAGTGACTAACTCATGAAGCTGAGTCTATTGCTCTAGTGACTAACTCATGAAGCTGAGTCTATTGCTCTAGTGACTAACTCATGAAGCTGAGTGTATTGCTCTAGTGACTAACTCATGAAGCTGAGTGTATTGCTCTAGTGACTAACTCATGAAGCTGAGTGTATTGCTCTAGTGACTAACTCATGAAGCTGAGTGTATTGCTCTAGTGACTAACTCATGAAGCTGAGTGTATTGCTCTAGTGACTAACTCATGAAGCTGAGTGTATTGCTCTAGTGACTAACTCATGAAGCTGAGTGTATTGCTCTAGTGACTAACTCATGAAGCTGAGTGTATTGCTCTAGTGACTAACTCATGAAGCTGAGTGTATTGCTCTAGTGACTAACTCATGAAGCTGAGTCTATTGCTCTAGTGACTAACTCATGAAGCTGAGTGTATTGCTCTAGTGACTAACTCATGAAGCTGAGTGTATTGCTCTAGTGACTAACTCATGAAGCTGAGTGTATTGCTCTAGTGACTAACTCATGAAGCTGAGTCTATTGCTCTAGTGACTAACTCATGAAGCTGAGTGTATTGCTCTAGTGACTAACTCATGAAGCTGAGTGTATTGCTCTAGTGACTAACTCATGAAGCTGAGTGTATTGCTCTAGTGACTAACTCATGAAGCTGAGTCTATTGCTCTAGTGACTAACTCATGAAGCTGAGTCTATTGCTCTAGTGACTAACTCATGAAGCTGAGTCTATTGCTCTAGTGACTAACTCATGAAGCTGAGTCTATTGCTCTAGTGACTAACTCATGAAGCTGAGTGTATTGCTCTAGTGACTAACTCATGAAGCTGAGTGTATTGCTCTAGTGACTAACTCATGAAGCTGAGTGTATTGCTCTAGTGACTAACTCATGAAGCTGAGTGTATTGCTCTAGTGACTAACTCATGAAGCTGAGTCTATTGCTCTAGTGACTAACTCATGAAGCTGAGTCTATTGCTCTAGTGACTAACTCATGAAGCTGAGTCTATTGCTCTAGTGACTAACTCATGAAGCTGAGTCTATTGCTCTAGTGACTAACTCATGAAGCTGAGTGTATTGCTCTAGTGACTAACTCATGAAGCTGAGTCTATTGCTCTAGTGACTAACTCATGAAGCTGAGTGTATTGCTCTAGTGACTAACTCATGAAGCTGAGTGTATTGCTCTAGTGACTAACTCATGAAGCTGAGTGTATTGCTCTAGTGACTAACTCATGAAGCTGAGTGTATTGCTCTAGTGACTAACTCATGAAGCTGAGTGTATTGCTCTAGTGACTAACTCATGAAGCTGAGTGTATTGCTCTAGTGACTAACTCATGAAGCTGAGTGTATTGCTCTAGTGACTAACTCATGAAGCTGAGTGTATTGCTCTAGTGACTAACTCATGAAGCTGAGTGTATTGCTCTAGTGACTAACTCATGAAGCTGAGTGTATTGCTCTAGTGACTAACTCATGAAGCTGAGTGTATTGCTCTAGTGACTAACTCATGAAGCTGAGTCTATTGCTCTAGTGACTAACTCATGAAGCTGAGTGTATTGCTCTAGTGACTAACTCATGAAGCTGAGTCTATTGCTCTAGTGACTAACTCATGAAGCTGAGTGTATTGCTCTAGTGACTAACTCATGAAGCTGAGTGTATTGCTCTAGTGACTAACTCATGAAGCTGAGTGTATTGCTCTAGTGACTAACTCATGAAGCTGAGTGTATTGCTCTAGTGACTAACTCATGAAGCTGAGTGTATTGCTCTAGTGACTAACTCATGAAGCTGAGTGTATTGCTCTAGTGACTAACTCATGAAGCTGAGTGTATTGCTCTAGTGACTAACTCATGAAGCTGAGTCTATTGCTCTAGTGACTAACTCATGAAGCTGAGTGTATTGCTCTAGTGACTAACTCATGAAGCTGAGTGTATTGCTCTAGTGACTAACTCATGAAGCTGAGTGTATTGCTCTAGGGACTAACTCATGAAGCTGAGTGTATTGCTCTAGTGACTAACTCATGAAGCTGAGTGTATTGCTCTAGTGACTAACTCATGAAGCTGAGTCTATTGCTCTAGTGACTAACTCATGAAGCTGAGTGTATTGCTCTAGTGACTAACTCATGAAGCTGAGTGTATTGCTCTAGTGACTAACTCATGAAGCTGAGTGTATTGCTCTAGTGACTAACTCATGAAGCTGAGTGTATTGCTCTAGTGACTAACTCATGAAGCTGAGTGTATTGCTCTAGTGACTAACTCATGAAGCTGAGTGTATTGCTCTAGTGACTAACTCATGAAGCTGAGTGTATTGCTCTAGTGACTAACTCATGAAGCTGAGTCTATTGCTCTAGTGACTAACTCATGAAGCTGAGTGTATTGCTCTAGTGACTAACTCATGAAGCTGAGTGTATTGCTCTAGTGACTAACTCATGAAGCTGAGTGTATTGCTCTAGTGACTAACTCATGAAGCTGAGTGTATTGCTCTAGTGACTAACTCATGAAGCTGAGTGTATTGCTCTAGTGACTAACTCATGAAGCTGAGTGTATTGCTCTAGTGACTAACTCATGAAGCTGAGTGTATTGCTCTAGTGACTAACTCATGAAGCTGAGTGTATTGCTCTAGTGACTAACTCATGAAGCTGAGTGTATTGCTCTAGTGACTAACTCATGAAGCTGAGTGTATTGCTCTAGTGACTAACTCATGAAGCTGAGTGTATTGCTCTAGTGACTAACTCATGAAGCTGAGTGTATTGCTCTAGTGACTAACTCATGAAGCTGAGTGTATTGCTCTAGTGACTAACTCATGAAGCTGAGTGTATTGCTCTAGTGACTAACTCATGAAGCTGAGTGTATTGCTCTAGTGACTAACTCATGAAGCTGAGTGTATTGCTCTAGTGACTAACTCATGAAGCTGAGTGTATTGCTCTAGTGACTAACTCATGAAGCTGAGTGTATTGCTCTAGTGACTAACTCATGAAGCTGAGTGTATTGCTCTAGTGACTAACTCATGAAGCTGAGTGTATTGCTCTAGTGACTAACTCATGAAGCTGAGTGTATTGCTCTAGTGACTAACTCATGAAGCTGAGTGTATTGCTCTAGTGACTAACTCATGAAGCTGAGTGTATTGCTCTAGTGACTAACTCATGAAGCTGAGTGTATTGCTCTAGTGACTAACTCATGAAGCTGAGTGTATTGCTCTAGTGACTAACTCATGAAGCTGAGTGTATTGCTCTAGTGACTAACTCATGAAGCTGAGTGTATTGCTCTAGTGACTAACTCATGAAGCTGAGTGTATTGCTCTAGTGACTAACTCATGAAGCTGAGTGTATTGCTCTAGTGACTAACTCATGAAGCTGAGTGTATTGCTCTAGTGACTAACTCATGAAGCTGAGTGTATTGCTCTAGTGACTAACTCATGAAGCTGAGTGTATTGCTCTAGTGACTAACTCATGAAGCTGAGTGTATTGCTCTAGTGACTAACTCATGAAGCTGAGTGTATTGCTCTAGTGACTAACTCATGAAGCTGAGTGTATTGCTCTAGTGACTAACTCATGAAGCTGAGTGTATTGCTCTAGTGACTAACTCATGAAGCTGAGTGTATTGCTCTAGTGACTAACTCATGAAGCTGAGTGTATTGCTCTAGTGACTAACTCATGAAGCTGAGTGTATTGCTCTAGTGACTAACTCATGAAGCTGAGTGTATTGCTCTAGTGACTAACTCATGAAGCTGAGTCTATTGCTCTAGTGACTAACTCATGAAGCTGAGTCTATTGCTCTAGTGACTAACTCATGAAGCTGAGTGTATTGCTCTAGTGACTAACTCATGAAGCTGAGTCTATTGCTCTAGTGACTAACTCATGAAGCTGAGTCTATTGCTCTAGTGACTAACTCATGAAGCTGAGTGTATTGCTCTAGTGACTAACTCATGAAGCTGAGTGTATTGCTCTAGTGACTAACTCATGAAGCTGAGTCTATTGCTCTAGTGACTAACTCATGAAGCTGAGTCTATTGCTCTAGTGACTAACTCATGAAGCTGAGTCTATTGCTCTAGTGACTAACTCATGAAGCTGAGTCTATTGCTCTAGTGACTAACTCATGAAGCTGAGTCTATTGCTCTAGTGACTAACTCATGAAGCTGAGTCTATTGCTCTAGTGACTAACTCATGAAGCTGAGTCTATTGCTCTAGTGACTAACTCATGAAGCTGAGTGTATTGCTCTAGTGACTAACTCATGAAGCTGAGTGTATTGCTCTAGTGACTAACTCATGAAGCTGAGTCTATTGCTCTAGTGACTAACTCATGAAGCTGAGTCTATTGCTCTAGTGACTAACTCATGAAGCTGAGTCTATTGCTCTAGTGACTAACTCATGAAGCTGAGTCTATTGCTCTAGTGACTAACTCATGAAGCTGAGTCTATTGCTCTAGTGACTAACTCATGAAGCTGAGTGTATTGCTCTAGTGACTAACTCATGAAGCTGAGTGTATTGCTCTAGTGACTAACTCATAAAGCTGAGTCTATTGCTCTAGTGACTAACTCATGAAGCTGAGTCTATTGCTCTAGTGACTAACTCATGAAGCTGAGTCTATTGCTCTAGTGACTAACTCATGAAGCTGAGTGTATTGCTCTAGTGACTAACTCATGAAGCTGAGTGTATTGCTCTAGTGACTAACTCATGAAGCTGAGTCTATTGCTCTAGTGACTAACTCATGAAGCTGAGTGTATTGCTCTAGTGACTAACTCATGAAGCTGAGTGTATTGCTCTAGTGACTAACTCATGAAGCTGAGTCTATTGCTCTAGTGACTAACTCATGAAGCTGAGTGTATTGCTCTAGTGACTAACTCATGAAGCTGAGTCTATTGCTCTAGTGACTAACTCATGAAGCTGAGTGTATTGCTCTAGTGACTAACTCATGAAGCTGAGTGTATTGCTCTAGTGACTAACTCATGAAGCTGAGTCTATTGCTCTAGTGACTAACTCATGAAGCTGAGTGTATTGCTCTAGTGACTAACTCATGAAGCTGAGTCTATTGCTCTAGTGACTAACTCATGAAGCTGAGTCTATTGCTCTAGTGACTAACTCATGAAGCTGAGTGTATTGCTCTAGTGACTAACTCATGAAGCTGAGTGTATTGCTCTAGTGACTAACTCATGAAGCTGAGTGTATTGCTCTAGTGACTAACTCATGAAGCTGAGTCTATTGCTCTAGTGACTAACTCATGAAGCTGAGTGTATTGCTCTAGTGACTAACTCATGAAGCTGAGTCTATTGCTCTAGTGACTAACTCATGAAGCTGAGTGTATTGCTCTAGTGACTAACTCATGAAGCTGAGTCTATTGCTCTAGTGACTAACTCATGAAGCTGAGTCTATTGCTCTAGTGACTAACTCATGAAGCTGAGTGTATTGCTCTAGTGACTAACTCATGAAGCTGAGTGTATTGCTCTAGTGACTAACTCATGAAGCTGAGTGTATTGCTCTAGTGACTAACTCATGAAGCTGAGTGTATTGCTCTAGTGACTAACTCATGAAGCTGAGTGTATTGCTCTAGTGACTAACTCATGAAGCTGAGTGTATTGCTCTAGTGACTAACTCATGAAGCTGAGTCTATTGCTCTAGTGACTAACTCATGAAGCTGAGTGTATTGCTCTAGTGACTAACTCATGAAGCTGAGTCTATTGCTCTAGTGACTAACTCATGAAGCTGAGTGTATTGCTCTAGTGACTAACTCATGAAGCTGAGTGTATTGCTCTAGTGACTAACTCATGAAGCTGAGTCTATTGCTCTAGTGACTAACTCATGAAGCTGAGTGTATTGCTCTAGTGACTAACTCATGAAGCTGAGTCTATTGCTCTAGTGACTAACTCATGAAGCTGAGTCTATTGCTCTAGTGACTAACTCATGAAGCTGAGTGTATTGCTCTAGTGACTAACTCATGAAGCTGAGTGTATTGCTCTAGTGACTAACTCATGAAGCTGAGTGTATTGCTCTAGTGACTAACTCATGAAGCTGAGTCTATTGCTCTAGTGACTAACTCATGAAGCTGAGTGTATTGCTCTAGTGACTAACTCATGAAGCTGAGTCTATTGCTCTAGTGACTAACTCATGAAGCTGAGTCTATTGCTCTAGTGACTAACTCATGAAGCTGAGTGTATTGCTCTAGTGACTAACTCATGAAGCTGAGTGTATTGCTCTAGTGACTAACTCATGAAGCTGAGTGTATTGCTCTAGTGACTAACTCATGAAGCTGAGTGTATTGCTCTAGTGACTAACTCATGAAGCTGAGTGTATTGCTCTAGTGACTAACTCATGAAGCTGAGTCTATTGCTCTAGTGACTAACTCATGAAGCTGAGTGTATTGCTCTAGTGACTAACTCATGAAGCTGAGTCTATTGCTCTAGTGACTAACTCATGAAGCTGAGTGTATTGCTCTAGTGACTAACTCATGAAGCTGAGTCTATTGCTCTAGTGACTAACTCATGAAGCTGAGTGTATTGCTCTAGTGACTAACTCATGAAGCTGAGTGTATTGCTCTAGTGACTAACTCATGAAGCTGAGTGTATTGCTCTAGTGACTAACTCATGAAGCTGAGTGTATTGCTCTAGTGACTAACTCATGAAGCTGAGTGTATTGCTCTAGTGACTAACTCATGAAGCTGAGTCTATTGCTCTAGTGACTAACTCATGAAGCTGAGTCTATTGCTCTAGTGACTAACTCATGAAGCTGAGTGTATTGCTCTAGTGACTAACTCATGAAGCTGAGTGTATTGCTCTAGTGACTAACTCATGAAGCTGAGTGTATTGCTCTAGTGACTAACTCATGAAGCTGAGTCTATTGCTCTAGTGACTAACTCATGAAGCTGAGTGTATTGCTCTAGTGACTAACTCATGAAGCTGAGTCTATTGCTCTAGTGACTAACTCATGAAGCTGAGTCTATTGCTCTAGTGACTAACTCATGAAGCTGAGTGTATTGCTCTAGTGACTAACTCATGAAGCTGAGTGTATTGCTCTAGTGACTAACTCATGAAGCTGAGTGTATTGCTCTAGTGACTAACTCATGAAGCTGAGTGTATTGCTCTAGTGACTAACTCATGAAGCTGAGTGTATTGCTCTAGTGACTAACTCATGAAGCTGAGTGTATTGCTCTAGTGACTAACTCATGAAGCTGAGTGTATTGCTCTAGTGACTAACTCATGAAGCTGAGTGTATTGCTCTAGTGACTAACTCATGAAGCTGAGTGTATTGCTCTAGTGACTAACTCATGAAGCTGAGTGTATTGCTCTAGTGACTAACTCATGAAGCTGAGTGTATTGCTCTAGTGACTAACTCATGAAGCTGAGTGTATTGCTCTAGTGACTAACTCATGAAGCTGAGTCTATTGCTCTAGTGACTAACTCATGAAGCTGAGTGTATTGCTCTAGTGACTAACTCATGAAGCTGAGTGTATTGCTCTAGTGACTAACTCATGAAGCTGAGTGTATTGCTCTAGTGACTAACTCATGAAGCTGAGTGTATTGCTCTAGTGACTAACTCATGAAGCTGAGTGTATTGCTCTAGTGACTAACTCATGAAGCTGAGTCTATTGCTCTAGTGACTAACTCATGAAGCTGAGTGTATTGCTCTAGTGACTAACTCATGAAGCTGAGTGTATTGCTCTAGTGACTAACTCATGAAGCTGAGTGTATTGCTCTAGTGACTAACTCATGAAGCTGAGTGTATTGCTCTAGTGACTAACTCATGAAGCTGAGTGTATTGCTCTAGTGACTAACTCATGAAGCTGAGTGTATTGCTCTAGTGACTAACTCATGAAGCTGAGTGTATTGCTCTAGTGACTAACTCATGAAGCCACTCTCTAACCTGAATCATCTGGGGTAAGAAATCAATTAGGTCATCAGATGGGATTTTGTTCAGACAATCTGTAGCAAACTGGCGAACTTTCAAGTCTGGGTACCTTGGTAAAAGTAAACAGTACTGATATTAGATGTAATCAACAAAATTTGTGGGATCCATTAGTTCTAATTCTTTCTCTCCTAATTAACGATATCATCGTTGATCTGACCTCATTAATTCAAATTAATTTATGGTTTTATAAACTTTTATTTGCGTTTTATAAAAAGAGCAAGCATTCTCCTGTAATTCTATACTAAAAGTAACTTTTCTGATTACAAACAAAAATGTTATAGAAGTTTAAAAATAGCAGGGTAGAATGTACAAATATGAAAAATGAATAATTCTGTCAGAAAGTGGAAATATAATTTCGGAGATAAAGAGTTAATCTTTGAACTTCAACATAGATACTTCAATAAACTATATATATATATATATATATATATATACATATATAATATATTTAATCTCTTGCAAATGATTACATTAGAGATTAATGATGTCTTTGAGTTCACCTAGATCTACATGGCATTTGGGTCTAAAATTAATGCCAGTTGAATATTACCCTGAACACAAGTGAACTTTGTAAGCACTTGGCCAAAGAAATATGTGAAATGTACTACCCTCACTTAACTTCATGTAGAAAAAACAATATTTGGTATTGATTTGTAGAATCTGATATGCTCAATTTAAACAGACTTACTGGGGGAGAAGCAGCTCAAAGGCCTGCATTGGGGGTAAAGGCTTCCAGTCCCTGAGCAGTGCATAGATCTCTGGCAGACTTGCCCAGTCCCAGCTGTGAGCTGCCATGAGAATCCTGGGTAACAGTGTTGGGTGATCTTTCATATAGTGGCGATGTGTCCACAAGATTTCAAGCTCATCAGAAGTAAACCTGACAAGCAGGATACATATGTTTACATAAAACATTCAATATAGATATCTATTAGATAAATCTCTGTATAACTGCACTTATAATCCAATTAACAGTTTAAAAGCCTACATGGAATAGCATTACAATGCACAGGATGCAAAAAAAGAAGAAAGATTGTTTGTAGTTGTTTTTTGTCTGGGGGGGGGGGGGGGGGGGAGAGAGAAGAGATAAGTACTACTAGAAATCACTGGCCAAAAGTATCTGTGTGTTGGGGGTATCCTAAAGTGGGCCATTCCAATTCAATGTAGCAAATACTAGAATTCACAGACTCAAAAGTATGTATGGGGATGTTAGGAATTGGGCTATTCTACTAGAAGTGCAATAAAAAGTGGTAATAGGTTTTGGCCAAAATAAACATTATATAGCCAGGGAACAAAACAACAGGCATAGCTGGTGGGTAAAGCTAGTATATATATATATATATATATATATATATATACATACAAGTACATTTTCAGACTAATCAAAAAGACTACAGGTTTTAATAGCAATGTGAGTTTTAAATCAATATTTTCTGTGAAAGAACTTGATGTTTAATGATTTCATTTAGCTAAGATTTGTCAATTTATTTGATAGCTCAAAATATTTGGTTTTTAGTTACTATTTATTGATAAAACTGAAAGAATTTAAGTTAAAAAAAAAAAAGATTTTTAGCCTTATTCAGTTTTAGTAATCAAAATGTTTGTTTCATGGGAAGCATGAAAATTAAACCCTCAAAGCTACTGAAAACTTTAAAAAACGGCCCAAAAAATGTAACGTAATATTATAAGAAATAAAAATAAATGAAGAAAAAATAAATTCATTCAGCACTTACCTTGTTAATCAGATGTCTTTAATCTATATAAAGCACAACCATTAGAACTAAATACAAATACTATTAAAGTGAACCCTGTATCTTGACCATTGAGAAACCTTCAGAAAAAAGACGGGGTCATGAGTCTCTGCTTCAATCCAGGTCGCTGGGAGAAACCCTACTGCTAAATGGCTATAGGGTTTTCAGTGGCCTGGTGCTAGCTCCAGCCATGAAAAGACTCATCTCAGGTACCAAAGATTTTAGAATAATCCTGTTAGACTAGAATGCTACAACAAAATCAAATGTTTAACTCACCCCAAGCAAGTTTCTTTCTCCATGACACCATACACCAATAAACGCACCATTTCTGTTAGAGTATCAAAGGACTTCTTGGGGCTATACATTGAAATGAAAGAAAGATCACAGACTTAAAGCACTTTCCAGTTATATTATTCAATAGTTGATTTTCAAGAGTATAATGATTAAAACATTCCTGTTTTTTTTTTTAAAACTCATATTTGGTTTAAATTACCTGATAGCACAATTTAAAGGTTCTGGGAAGTAAATAGTTTTATCAAAATCTGGAAGATTTACCTGTAAAAAAAATTATTGCATTTACTTGGTTTAATTGGGACCAATGGTACAATCTAGGAATCTTTGGCTACTTTTTCTAGAATGTCTTGGCTAAACATTTAAGTTTCCTTTTATAATTATAGAGACAAATGACACAATTTTAGCATGTGTGTTTCACATTAAATTACTTAGCATCAATTGCAAGTGAGATGCTCAAATAAATTAAATCAAATTAAAACTTGGAGCATGCAAACCAGAGAGCTTAACAAGCAATGACATGAGTGCAAATGAACCCTTGTATAAATTATTTGATGTCACACTGAAAATTTTTATCCACTAGCAAAAATTCTAGTTCTAATCTATCCTTCTCTCAGCACCTAAATGCCCCACATACTTCTGTTTCTGCATTGGTACCAATTATTAAATTTATTCAAAATGAATTTTTTTTATAAAAAAAATAAAGCATTTGCATAAACCTGCATCAAACCACCCAGTCCTTAGCCCTTGTGACTGACTGTCCACTGAGCTCACAAGTCCCTTTTCCTCTTCATCTATCTACATAAATCCAAAACCCTGACTGACTCAATCCTCTTTAATTTTCCCACTTAGAGGTAAAGCCAATGAATTTCCTCCATACTGACTCTGAGTATTCAAGTGACAAAAAAATGAGTGATGATGGTATTATGAAACAAGCCTTCTATTTCAGGATATATTAACAAGTGTTTCAGTTACAGCATGTACCAGCTTTTTTACAGTGGCAAAACACAAATACCAATTAGATTGTTATAGTTTGTTATATGTTGCATTTCAAAAAGTAACATAAATTTTTAAAAAAAATAGGAAACTTCCATATATTATGTTTCACATAGTAACTTTGTGATATTACTAACTCCAAAGATTTGATTAAACTAATGAAAACTTACATGCAGCAGAACTGAGTCTGGCAACACTGTTTTGCAAGAAGGCATGATGGGATCTGAGCTGGCTCCCATTATTAGAGGAACTAATTGTGGGCCTTGGTTCAAATAGCTGAAAAGAAAATATGAAAATAAGCCTAAGGCAAGCTGGTACCAGGCAAAAAAAAATGTTTATAACTACACAATTTATACATGTTTGCTGAAATTTTAGTTATTTCTGCTCCCAATCAATATTTGAGCTTGTTTGTTTCATTTTGTTTTTGTATAAGATTTTTTAAGTTACAGAAGCTAGAATTTGTTAACTAAAACATCTATGGGTCAAATCAACCAATCACAATCCACAATACAAGAATGTTCAATAAGTCTTTTAACAAAAAATTCAAACATAACCAAAAAAAAATGTAATACAAAGTGTCGTCACCATTGTTTACTTTACTTAAACATCATAAGTTACAAACATAACATTTGGTGATGCACTTATAATTTTTAAAAAGTGATCATTTAACAAAAAAAAATTAATTAGCACATTCATAGTAGCGTAGCTTCATTAATGAAACAACAGAATCCCAAGTTTGTATTTTCAGATCAATACTTTTAAAAATTTGTAAAAAAGTCTTACCCTTTCTCATTAAAGAGTTGAAGAGAGGCAGCCCCCAATGGTTTCAGTAGCTTACTGACCTCCCCAGCATCCCCTGCTCTGGTCATGCCTCCTGGCTTGTCCGCTGTTCCTGGTGCACTAGGAACACCAAGAAGCATGAGACATAGACGTGTTTCTCTAGGCATAATACACAGAGGCATCCTCTCAAAGTTTAACCTGAAATGAAAATGTATAGAAAGTTACACTTAGAAAATGAAAAAGAGATCAAGTTTTGTACATCAATAATCATAACATCCATTTCATAAAACATGAAGCATGGTGATAGTGCTCAATATCAACTATAAAATAACATAATTTAAAATGTATAACATTATATACATGTATACATATGTTGTGTTGTGAACTCCTGTCCTGGCTTTGACATGGACACATATAAACTTCTTTCAACGATTCAAAAGAACCAGGGATCAATTAATAACAGAAATATAAATTTAATAAATACAATCAGAGTAACTGTAATTGTAGACAAAGGCATCAAATATTAAACTATTGAATATACACAACTATGACACTGACTTCTATAGTACTTATACGATTGGACTCAAAACTCAAGCCTCTGACAACAATAGCAATCTTTCAAGGTTTGTTACTCTATTTTAACTAATAGACCAATGAAATCATAACAAATAAACATAGAATTTGTTATGTCTTAAAACCAAGATTCTATCAAGTGCTATTTACAATATTATATATAAATACAATCATCACAATATGTATAACATTAATATTATAGACCAGAACCACTTATTATGCAACTATCTGATATTTAAAGTCATGTGACAAACATCATATAGTAAATGCACAGATATACAGGCACAGGTGGTTTTTCTTGTACGTGTTTGGCACCTAATCCAAAAAAAATAAGTAAAATCCCTTTTAGGCTTTGCAATCTATAGGGCAGACAATATATGGTCATCTGTTTTTATGGTTGTTGGTAAACAAGGGTGCCATGTGGCCAGCACATGGACCAACTGCCTTTATTTTCCTTCAACTTATGTCAAGTACCCATTAAAGTTGGGTGGATTCAAGGACATCCTAAAAATCCTGAAATTCAAAATCCCAGCCTTCAATGAGATCTGAACTCAAGACTCCCAGGCTTGAAAGCCAAGCACTTTACCACTCCGCCACAAAGCCACCCTAAACAAATCAGCTCCCTTTAGTTTATGAAACACCATTTTACTAAGACACATGTATGTATCTTATACTTGTCATATTCTATTGCCTAGGTGCCACTAACCATTCATCCCATGTGATTTTCTCACATAGACCACTGGCCAATGGTTTCAGTGTAGTGGACATATCATCAACCAGTCTTTTAGTCCCATGGTAAAGACTGCACACTATCTTGTAACTCTCATATCTGAGGAGAAACAAATGCACCAAGTGTCATAATAGTTGAAGGAAAATTACTTCTCTTTCATATCCCTACAAACAAAACTATCTCCGCAAACAAAAATAAAGTAAACTGCAGATTTAGTTAATGATTGTACGAAGACAAATCAATGAATTCAAAATCACAAAAATAAACCCCCAAAAAATAAATGCACCAAAGAAAGACAATAAACCATGTACAAACTAATGAATGTACAAACTAATGAATGTACATACTAATGAATGTTTTTGTTATTTAGCCAGGAAGCCAGTGGATTAAGGGAAAGCATGCATTGAAAATGTTTTTCTTCAGAATGATTTCAAATGTTTGAATGATGTTTGTAGTATTAGATGGAAACACAATGCTATCTTGAAAAACATCCATTAAACTAAACAAACTGCCAATTTTATAACAGCTGATAAAAAGTAGCCTTTTGACCAGAGCTAATTTTATAAAGTGATCAGTCTAGAGTAGAGATTGTAACATGAGGAGGGCCAAGTGAGAGAACCTAGTTGTTAACATGGACAATATTTGCATGACTTTGAATAAAATATATATATATAAATACAGGGCTTTTTTTTTGTGACGGTACACAGCAAAGGCCCAGTCATTTTTAAAACAAATTCAATAACTTTTCTTTTTACAAGTCCATAAACAAAATTCAAGATGTCTAGCTCCTTAATTAAATAATTAAAGCAATATTGAAGGAAAAAACAACAACTAAGTTTCCTATCAATAAATACAAATCCAAAAAGATGTAATCCTTATTCTTTAATAAGTGAATGATGTTTGCTTGTTTTTGTGTAGTGTAGTTTTAGAGCAACACTTTTCTATAGGAAAAAAAGAAAACACAATATAATCACAATATATATTTTGATCCTTAGAGAAAATCTTACTTTATATTTTTAACAGCAAACACAAGAACATTCTTTTTTTAGAAATGTTAAGAGAAGCATGACTTTGAATAAAATATATATATATATATATATATATATATATATATTTACAGGGCTTTTTTTGTGACGGTTCACACTGGTATGCTGAACCGGAATAACATATATTATTAAGTTTTAGTAGTTCAAAGTTAGGTAATCAACTACTGAGTACTGGCACTGTATATTTATACTTACTTAGTTTTCCATGCAGCTGGGATTCTATGTGCTGAAGACAAACCAATAATGAAGAAGTCTTTCATTTTGACAATTTCTGTGTGATCTATAAGACAATGTTGAATGTAAACATTTTTAAACAATATTAAGTTAATTTCCAATATATTCAAATCAATACCTATCAAAAACATTGTACATATTTGTGATAACTTAAATTCAATACTATTGATAACTATTGTATTACTTCTGCAAAGGCACTTGCAAAACAAAATACTGACCATGAGGAATTTCGATGGATGACCCCAGGAAGAAATCTGTCAGGAATGTGCGACAGTACATGCGTACTAAAGTTTTGACAGCATCTAAAAGTGCATCCACAGCTGCCTGGAGGTCCTCTAGAAGTGAACAATGCATGGCAACACTAGGAATAAAAGGAAGACACAGTTTCAATACAGTTAAGGATATAAATGACAATACAAAATAATAGACAACAACAACCAACACAATAAAAAGGTGCTGTATTGACAACTGAATGACAAGCTTATGGCCACAGAACATTGAGGGTAACATTAGTTAGTTAAGTAGCCTATAGTCTATTAAACAAATAAAACAGCTTTATTCTGTTAGTTAAAAAATACAGATCAGCATTGCATCACTTTTTACAATATAGAAATAATTGTAACAAAACTAGCTCATGAATTACATTTATGGATTTATTTCAGTTTCTAGGATTAGGTTTAAACTTAGGACTTGTATAGGTAGTATTTGATTGGATTTAGAATTTCGATTAGTTTTAGAACAATTAGGTTTACACTTAGGACTTGTAGTAGCAGTGATTACTTTTAGAAGATATTAAGAAATGTGTTTTAACTTAGAGCAATTATGTTTAAACTTAGGACTTGTAGGGGCAGTAATTTCTGATAGAAGTCATTTACACTTGGTTTAGACTTAAAACACTTAGGTCTAGGGCAGAGCTAACAAGTATTAGAAGAGTTATAGGACAGGTTTTATTCAGTGGTGATACAGTTGTTTGCTATTCCACGTGAATTAAGTTGAATTATGAATTATTTAAAGACTAAATGAAGTAAACACAAATTATGGAGGCTAATTACTGAGAGTACTATGATTGGAACATCAGTCAAAGCAAGACTAATTACTGAGAGTACTATGATTGGAACATCAGTCAAAGCAAGACTAATTACTGAGAGTACTATGATTGGAACATCAGTCAAAGCAAGGCTAATTACTGGGAGTACTATGATTGGAACATCAGTCAAAGCAAGACTAATTACTGAGAGTACTATGATTGGAACATCAGTCAAAGCAAGACTAATTACTGAGAGTACTATGATTGGAACATCAGTCAAAGCAAGACTAATTACTGAGAGTACTATGATTGGAATCAAAAAAATAAATTAATTTCTTAACAATGGCCAGCAATCTTTAGCATTTAAAAACTCAATGGAAAAAAAATGAATATTAAAAAGATATACAATTGTTTTTAGAAAGAAACTTTGGTTTTCAATTTCATTGTTCTAGTCCCAAGCTATTTGTTCTAACTTACTAAATAGCCTCCTGTGTATCCTTGTCTTGTCTTATTTCCTCTGACATAGTCTGGGGCTTTGGGCTGGGATTCTAAAAAATAAAAATAAAAATAAATCTCATGCTTTTCCGTTTTATCATTTCGTTGATGCATTCAGACACATACAGATGCATATAGACAAGTGAAATCCTAAATTTTATTTCAAATTGTTTAGCCTTCCACAGACTCAGACCTCGTAAGCATAAGTAAGTGGGAATGTAAATGGATCAGTATAGAAATAGTTTAGGTCAAGATCTTTTTTTTTTTTTGTTTTCTGCTTCCTTCTGTAACAATGGAGTGGTCAAATTATTAATCCTGTATCTGAAATGAACTGTAACAATGGAGTAGTCAAATTATTAATCCTGTATCTGAAATCAGCTGTAACAATGAATGGCTCAAATAATTAGTCATATTATGCGATCAATATTAACACTAGATGGTTAAATAATAAGTCCTTATGTCTGTCAAGTACCATGTAGATTCAAAATCAGACAGTTCTCTGTGGAGTTTATCTTTGAAAGAGATATTTACAGGGTCTCATTACAGTTAACAATAATCATTGGAGTCATTAAGACCCATTACAGTCAACAATATTCATTGGAGTCATTAAGACTAAGTCAATACAACTAAAAATGCTTTATTGACAAGTTATGCTATTTCAGTCAATTATTTCATAATACTTGTTTAGTCATTCAATAAAAATAATTGGAAATATTATTTAAACCATGCCTATAATAATATGTTTTACTTTTATTTTCTTCAGTTCCATGAGTCTGTTACAATTATTGAAGTAACAAAAAAAAAGTTCCCTACATTATGAAACTATAATGAGTAAAGATGAAATGGAACTATATGAGGCCAATTAATATCTGGAGTGATTAGGAAACAGAATAATGACTAAATATCTCTGGATCTCAATTGATTTGCAGTCTTGACTTCCAGTCCAAGGGTAAATAATCCCAGTGCTCACAAGTTTTTCAAAGAAGAAGCCAGAGTCCCATTTAAAGACACTACATTACCATCATCTCCGAAACCTGGCGCCGAAGATTCATAAGACATTTGGATACATCTACAGTCTCCACCCCAGCCAAGTTGACACATATTGCTTTAACTGACTGCTGCAGACCTTGGAGCTGAAAACTGTCATAACCAGGCTGAAATACAAAGAACTAGTTGTGTAAAATCATAAAATTTAAAATGTACAATATAAAAGCTAGAATAACTTCTCATAGAAAAGTATACACAAAAATTACATTTTTTATGAAATGTTTAAAAACCTTTACCAAAGAAAAGTGTTTCAAAATCTTTTACCTGACTGAAATGTTCTAACATAACATTTATTTCATGATAGAATGTATCCAAGTAAATAGAGAGGTCCTGCCTGGGAACACAAGAAACAATGTATAAATGAGTGTTGTGGACTAGCTTTCAAACAGAATTAATTGAAAATGGTAATGTATGAGATCAATCTATACTTTCCTACATCCTGTATCAATGTATGCAGCAGATAAGATGTGCCAGTCATGTAAAAAGGATTAAAGGGAAAAGAAATCTGGAACCAAATGGATAAATGGATTGGAATGGGTTAGATAAAATAATTTGATGACCCAAAATGTTTCTGCTAAGTTTCTGTATTCTTAAGCAAAGTTTTCTACTTCGCATGAAATGTATTTGCTGGCATTTTCTGCTTTAACATTTGTGTTGACACACTTTGATGGTAATGGTATGCATCTAAGACACTACTTCACATAGTCACACTAAACATTCTGAACATTTTGCCACCTCATTGTGAACAAATATATCCAAACAAAATATCAATTAAAGGTGATGACCAAAATCGCTGCTTACTTTAGACAATCAGTTATGTACTGCTTACTTTAGACAATAGGTTATATACTGCTTACTTTAGACAACAGGTATAGGTAATGTACTGCATACTTTAGACAATAGGTTATGTACTGCTTACTTTAGACAGCAGGTATAGGTTATGTACTGGTCACTTTAGACAATAGGTTATGTATGCTTACTTTAGACAATAGGTTATGTATGCTTACTTTAGACAAAAGGTTATGTATTTCAATCATTGACTCTATGCTACTGAAGCATGTTTACTACATTACAATAATAGTCATTAACCATTATTTGTTGATTGTTAATTCAGAAAAAGAATGTAATGGTATAATTGAGATGAACTACTCTACAGTCAACACAGAGACATCAGAATGGAATATTACATAAAAACCCTCCATGAAATTCTCTTCAACAGTTGAAATAGAATAATGCATGGTTGCTTTGTTTTGTGATACTGTCAATTTATCCTCTCAAAAGTCCATTTTTTTAACCCTGCCTACTGCTATCTTCAATCATTCCTTTGAAAGGTTTGGGCTAGGGTGTAAAAATCTTCCATCATGAAGGAACATCCAAAACATCTATAACTAAACAAAAAGTCAAAGCTGATGAAAAAATGCATAGAAAAACTGAAAAGGCTTACTCTGATACTGCAGCCCCCTCAGTGTTGATGTACTCCTTAGGAAAATATAAAACTTGAATATCATCATCTTTCTGCAATAAAAAAAAACACATTCATCCATGATGTATTGATTAAAGAAATTCAGACTGATAATTAATAACCTCATTTCATTTATCCTTGAATATGTTGAATATTAATTCCAATTTAGACATTCCAAAAGTTTCATCATTACTTCCTACAAATTAAGATGTTGCAATAATGAACATTGACTTGCATTAGACACAAACTGAAGCCATGAGATTTATAACAATAATTCACATTTAGACTTGAGTAACACCATGAGTAAAATCACTAAACTCAGACCTTTCAGGACAGAAGACTAAAAAATAAAGTACCAATAATACATACACTAAACCATAACTAAGAAAACAAGCCTAATAACAAATTCAGAAAGAAAAACATTAAGGCACATTTCTTATTCTATATATGCTAGGACTAATTCATACAAGTGCTCTTTCTTCTTTTGGACCATTAGGGCATGGAATGGGCTGCCTGCATGGATCAGCAAGAAGAAAACCATTGACTTAGTAGAGTTTAACTCTTTCTCTCTCTGTAATTATTTTCCTTGTTCCGATAGAATTATTCATTTGGCTCATTTGTATTTCACTATCCTTTTATGATTAAACTTCAATAACTTTTGTGTTTGATAGTAGAAAATGTTATATCAAATTATAGGGAAATGCTTTCTCTTTTTACACAGCACAAATTAAAGTTTATAAATTCAAAAATAAATTTAGTTTCATGGGATAAATCAACGTTGGTATCGTCAATTAGGATAGAAAGAGTTAAGTCTCTAATTAAATTAAAACATGGATATGTGTAGGCGTACGTGACATTTTGGCTAAGCCATTTTGGCATTACCATTATGGCACAAGATGTTTTGGTGCGAGCCGTTATAGTGCAGGATACGCTTTGGTGCGAGATATTTAACAAACATATAGCTTTTATAATTAAGTTTATTTCACTAAACTATATTAATATATGTATAGTATGAATTCAACCTCCATCCACCGAATTATTATTTGATAAAGATTTTGATTATTTCATGAATATATAATAAGTCATATTCCTACAAGAGAACACGGTAATAACATGCTTCCCTCTTCCCCTTATTATATGCGAGTTCTACGCATTGGATTACATCCATTGATTTCTATTTCCAAAAGATAATTTAAGAAAAAAATATTGAAATTAGTTTAATGTCCATAAAAGCTAAGAAACTTTTAAAATATAGGTTCTAATTGATAAAATTATTTTGGGCAAGGGTGATTTGGGTGACCGAGCTTCTCTTGGCCAACAACTGAATCCAAGACCTCACCAAACATATTTTAAATATACATTTAATTTAATTAAATAAAACATTTTTTTTGTGTGTAAACGAAATATTGCTTCGATTTGTTTCAATTGGTTTTTCTTTGTAAATTATTGTAATTAATTAAACAAATTTTGTTGAAAATAAAAATGTTTCACTTCATAAACAAACATGCACAAGCCAACATAGGTGAAACACAAACATGCATATACATGCAATAAATAGTATATCACATTTATTAATAGCCATAGTGAGAACTATGGAACTATGTACAGCTGCCTGGTTGTGTGGTATTGTCTGGTGATATGTGGTCTTGAAAGTCTCATGTTCAAGCCTTTCCCACTGCAATCCTTAATATAAAAAGTAGAAAAGGTCAAGATTTCTACCTAGGACCATGATATGCTTCCCTAGTCCCAAAAGCTATATGTGAAGTGTGCACAGGATGACATTCATCAGTTTTCTCTCCATTTTTTTGTTGAAAGTATTTTAAATAAATCCTTTTTGTTTCCACTTTAAATTGCATCAATTTTTTTCTATTGTTTTCTTTTGATTTAATAATAATAATAATAATAATAATCTTTATTGTCCATATGGAAATTTGTCTTACAATTTGATTGCCAGGGGAACAAAAGAGTGTTTGTGTCTGTTTGTTTTTGCCATCGGTGTCTTGTATCTCTTTTGTGATGGTAAAATCACAAAATCCTGACACAAAGGGTGATTTTTTATTTCAAGGATCTTGTTAGCTTTTTTATAGATGTTTGTCTCAAACAACTGCCCAAATGGGGCAATATTAAAACCCATTCTCACGTTATAATGTGATTTAACAATAATCACAGACAAAAAATATGGACACAAATATCTCTTGTTCTATACATGAATAATACCTTAGACAAAAACACACATACAAAACATAGATATGTATCATTTTTCTTTAAAGTAATAATACAATGAATATAAACAATGTGATCAAAGCATTTTGTGCCAAAACTCCCCTGCGCCAAAACAGCCATCGCGCCCAAACGGCTGCGCCAATACAGCCTGCTTCATGTGTAGGATGTGATTATCTTCTGTTTTGAAGAAATGTCTTGAATTCTTAAGATAAAATAAAACAAGAATATTCATTTAGAACTTAATGAAGCAAGATGATGACACCACAACCTGCAAATAAGTCTTGAAGTACTTGAATGTTGAGTGAAACAATCTGGAGAGGTTTGGACTGCTGCAGTACTTTTGAAAATGCTACTTGCTCAAAGGTACATGAGGGTTAAAAGTTATTAAAACACAAAAGAATTGTAATATAAAGATTTTTTTTTTCTTACTGTTCTAATGAAAGGTCTTGACACTTCTTCACAAGTCACTAGTTCCAAACAAATATCATGATCCAATTTTAAGCAGCTGTGTGTGTAGTCAAACTTGGCCAAGGGGAGGTCACTGGAAGAATACATGTTTTTCATTACTAAAGTAAAATTTCTAAACATTTTCAGCAGAAATAAACACAATGTTTTTAAAATAACAAAATAAATAAAACTGCATATAAATTATATTAAATATTCAAAAAATTCAAGGCCCAAGAAAGGCTACTAAGTTGTTTTTTTTCCAAACTAAACCCCCCCCCCCCCAAAAAAAATATGTATTGACAATTTTACCAATATAATCTTCACATTTCTCTGTTATTAAATGAATTAGCAATGAGTATATACCTATGTGCTCAGCTAAAGTTAGGTCACATAATGTGACAACCAACTAAAAACAATTTTTAAATTTTAAGACCAAATCTAATTCTAGTACATTTATTTACTCACTTAACCAGATATTCAGCCCGGTCATAAACTTTGAGAATAAACAATTCCGTGTTAGGCTGTGGGTCTGTAGGAGTCAGTGTGTAGAGTACATGGCTAATGACATGCTCCACCAGGGCATCAGCTGGAGAGAAATTAGAAGCAGTAGTAACTCTACAGAATAGTTCCCATACTATAATACAGTTAATAAAATTTCATAACTTTCTAATTTCTTCTTAAACATCTCTTGTTGACACTGTTTATAAGAGTATTAAAAATGATTCCCTTAACGATGGGGTATATGTTTCAATGTTGTGTGTTATGTGTGTTTAGTGAGTGTGTAAATAAAACCACTCATAAATTCAGTGTTAGATGATAGAGTCACTTATTGAGTTAGTGTTATTGGGTGTAACATTAGACTAACATCACTTCGCTGACAGTTTCTGTCCAACAATATTTTAAAAACATCTCTCTAATATATTTATACTTCATACTTGTCAAAATGCAGAAAACATACTTTCCCTTGGAACTAGGTTTGAACATTTTAACACACAATGAATATTACATTACAATGGCATTAATTAATTTATGAACAATAAAATGAGCAAAATGAGTTTTATAGTTTTATGTACAACAACTTAATTGACTTCACAGGAGTCCTACATTTTCCAAATAGAGAGTAAAGAAATATTAACTTTAATAAACATAGCTCACTATCACAGATGAATAAAGCATAATGTAAATCACAGTTGAACATACAACAAACTTACTATCACATGTAAATATAACCGGCTCTGTGGCAAACATTGTGTGAACAACCACTTTAACTTGTATGGAGCTCATGTGACATTCACGGATCTGGTTGACCAGAAAGCCTTGATTTGTTTTCTCCTCAGAGGAAGGGTACATTTTCTTCAAACTATACATACACAAACAATCAAGCATTACACAGTATCTACACTATAAATAATATGCCATAAAGATATCATCCATAGTCAGTTTACATACAACTTATAGCATTTAAAATAAGGTTACAACTATGGATGTTGCAGGAACACTTAAGTCATTTTTTTATTTCAGAATTTAAGCTAAATATATAACATCATTAGGATTAGGGTTTCTCTTTCATGTCATATAGGTCTACAAGTCAGATATGACCCATGAGACCTAGTTTGGGCATCACTGATCTAGTGCATATGATTTATATCAAACATGTTCGGTATGTCAGAGAACATTATTAGGGTTAGGGTTTCTCTTTCGTGTCATATAGGTCTACAAGTGAGATATGACCTGTGGGCCCTAGTTTTGGCATCACTGATCTAGTGCATATGATTTATATCAAACATGTTCGGTATGTCAGAGAACATTATTAGGGTTAGGGTTTCTCTTTCGTGTCATATAGGTCTACAAGTGAGATATGACCTGTGGGCCCTAGTTTTGGCATCACTGATCTAGTGCATATGATTTATGTCAAACATGTTCGGTATGTCAGAAAACGATGATTTAACGTCCTTAATTTTAGCAACGTAAAAAATAAACAGGCTGTGAAAATAGGTTTATCCAATTTCTATTATAAACATGGTTTCTTTCTTCTATAGCGATAGACATTTTAGTTTATTCCAGGGTCCTCCAGTTGTGAGAGGGAAATTTAATTAAAGAAGTCTCATCAAATTGGTTAAATGGTTTTGATTTCTATGAAATGGTGACCAGTCATTTCATCCCTGGTTACTTCCTTCCCAATGAAATATTTTGTTCTTAGTCATTCTGTAATTGTGTTGTTGTTGAGGGTTTGCCTCTAAGCCCTCACTTCAACTAGGCTTATTTAGAATACTTGTTGATATTTTGGACAAGTTATTCTAGTGTTCCCCTTCTCTCTTCATTTCATACTTGAGAAATGAACCAATATATGTCAATAAGTAGATATATGTAAAGCAGGGTTTGTATTTAGTTATATTGTTTCTATTTGATGTAGGGATGTCAATATTATCCTGTGCAAAATGTGTGATATAATGATCATAGGCCAAGGTGTAAATCGGAAGTAGGGAAAAGATAGGTAGAAATACATTTAGAATAATTATGATCATGCCACTCTGCACTCATAATTTATCACCAAAGGTCAAGGTGTGGTGGAAGTAGTGGAAATCTTTTATTTATTCTAATAAATGCTGACTTCAAGAAATAGGCAACACTGGCCAAGAAATTACAAACAATGTACAGCAATAGGAATCAATGGATCGTCTTCTGTATCTTCTATCAATAGTCTATAGATCTTATTGATTTCAATTAGCAAACAAAAACAAGTTTTACATTAGCTCTATATCTATAGATGTTAAATTTTTTTATTTTTAATTCTATTCTTATTTATTTAATCTTATTTATTAATATGTAATTCTTATGTCATGTAAATAAAAATTAATATTTGAAATATTTTTAATTTCATACTTTTTACGATTACTGGATTAAAGGATGAAATAACCAGCGGATGAAATGACCGCGAACCACCTTACATTCTACTTTATATATTAGATGGAGAGAAACATTTTTATTTCTTTTAAACAATAACAGCAGGCCTGATACAATAATGAACTTTCTGACAGCCAAGAGTTCCACAACTTGACCTATCAAGTTTTACAAAAAAGTATGATGCATTTGAAACCTTGGGGAATTCTTAGTTTTCAAATGAATTACTGGTCTTTCCAAACCTGACCAACCCTTTATAATGATAAACTTGTTCAAATACTTCCTACCTGTAAATAGTGGCATTGTTTAAATGTTCAATTAAAACTTGGAATTATTCTCAATTATTAATAATAATAACGTTATTGATAAAGCACTGTTAATAAACATAATGTGGCATTATAATAACATAAAACAGACATTATCACAAGAGTAAAAATGACACTAAAAAAGTTTTGAACTGTTAGGTCTTAATGTTCTTCTTGAATGTAGTGAAGCATGTTGTCTGAGATTAATGTGAATGAGTTCCAAACCTTTGATCCAACACAAAACAAACAAACAAAATTTGTCTTCAATACTTACTCAGTGACCATTTGACAGAAAGATTCAGATTCAGGGTCTATGAACTTGCGCTTCCGTAGTTTTTCAAAGCGTTTGTCCTAATTTTAGACAAAAACAATTTTGGTTCACAAAAAGATACATCTATGAATTTTGCTTTTTTCCCCAAGTTAAAATATAAACTTTAAATTCAGCAGAAAAAGAAAGGGACACTGAGATTTCCAGGAAAGATCAATACCACTAGGTTTAGTAAATAAATGCTTCATTGTATTCTTTATGTAGACAATACCACTATGTTTAGTAAATAAATTCTTCATTGTATTCTAAAAATAAAATGTAGACAATACCACTATGTTTAGTAAATAAATTCTTCATAGTATTCTAAAAATAAAATGTAGACAATACCACTATGTTTAGTCAATAAATACTTCAATGTATTCTTTATGTAGACAATACCACTATGTTTAGTCAATAAATACTTCAGTATTCTTTACGTAGACAATACCACTATGTTTAGTCAATAAATACTTCATTGTATTCTTTATGTAGACAATACCACTATGTTTAGTCAATAAATACTTCAGTATTCTTTATGTAGACAATACCACTATGTTTAGTCAATAAATACTTCATTGTATTCTTTATGTAGACAATACCACTATGTTTAGTCAATAAATACTTCAGTATTCTTTATGTAGACAATACCACTATGTTTAGTCAATAAATACTTCATTGTATTCTTTGTGTAGACAATACCACTATGTTTAGTCAATAAATACTTCAATGTATTCTTTATGTAGACAATACCACTATGTTTAGTCAATAAATACCTCATTGTATTCTTTATGTAGCCAGCTTTTTTCTGCTGAGTTGTAAGCACTTTTACAGTCTGTGCCATGGAGAAGTAGCAGGCTGTTTTTCTTAGCTGTTCTGGATTGCCATACAGAGTGATGGTTATTTGGTTATTTTGTGAGGTAAATGAAATTGTCCCAAACCAATCTAAGATGGTATGCTGACAGTTTTGTAAGGGTGGGTGCTTTCTTTTTTTTTGGAGGGAGGGGGGATTAATACTGTCCAGTTAGCTTGGCTTGGGAATTTCTCTGTAAATAGTTCAGTCTATGCTTCTTGATAACCACTGGTTAAGCCGGTCTATTTTTTTGTATTGCTATTGGACATTGACTCTAGCATTGTAGTTTATTGGTCTAAGTATCTTGATCCATAGATGACCCAACTAAACAAATAAACTACATTAATTTCATTTAGGAGAGAAAAAAATTTCACCTCTTACCTTTGGTACTTTCCAAGAAACTGGTCTATCTGGTTTGGATACACTTTTAGTGCTTTCATTAGAAGTCACAGGACTGTCATAAGCTGCAGAGGAATATCTCTTTGTTAATTCACCTTCACTGGACACAAACTTTTCCTGCCCAAATATATCCAAATTAAATGCTTCAAAACCAATAGAAAGTTTTCTTCCCTGGCTGGCAGCATCACTCAGGGGTCCCCAAATGTGGTCATCGTTGGTGGCAAGCTCATCTACCTTGTGGTCATAAGCAGCTGAGTCCCCCACATGATCCTTGTACAGATTTAGAAAAGCTTCCCCAAAAGAGAATGTCATTCGTGAAGACTCTTTTGGAGTATAAGTATCATTGGCAGAAGAAATGGACTCTTTTCTTCCTCTTGAGTACAAGGGGTCAAAATAGTCTAGAGATAAGTACTCATGCTCAGGCAAAACCTCCCCTAAATCTATCAAATCCCTCTCTTCTAAAGATGTAGCTCTATCTGGAAAAGGCTGACCTTCGCTTGAACCCACAATGACCATGGGTGGTGGCAGATTTTGATCTTTCTGAGGACCAAATGGATAACCGGTTATTCCTGACATTTGTGCTGGTAGGGTGAAACCAATGTTGGGGTTAAAGTTCATTGTTGATCCTGCTACAGGGTACTGTGGTTTATTTAGAGGATTTTGGTCATAAGCTGCAAAGGTTGTTGGATACAGGGGGTTAAATTGTGAAGCATTTACTTTTGAAGCATCATTAGACACTGAGACACCATTGCCAGCAGTACCATAAGGCTGATAAGGGTTATAAAAACCTGAAGGCATATTGTTAAAGTTTGTAGAAGAGTTCAATAACTGTCCTCCACTGCTACTGGTATAGTGTGGAACATTCCAACCATAATTTGTTGAAGGTGGGACAGATGTCGGTCGAGACAAATGGGCATGGTTAGAAGTATTGCCATAGGTGAACTGAAGATTGTTGGTCTGAAATTCAGCCAACCCCACAAAAGCATGCCTGATGTCTGGGTAAATAGGCTTCTGGTTAAGCTCTTCCATGGAAGCACTTCTTGGCCTTTGCTCTTCCTTCAAAGCTGGAAAAGCTGAAGAAGAGAAATCCAGCCCATCTAAGTCCGGGTGGTTTGTGGTTGTTGGTAGTGAGAACCTGTTACTGACTTCAGTAAAAGGTGCAGGATCTTGAGAATACATTGAATTAGACTTTGGGACGCTAGACTTGAATGCTTCATCAGAATATCTGTTCTTTAGACTGTGTCTTGGAGCTGGTACTGGGGGACTCTTTGGTGGCTCATTAGCCTCTTCACTTAGAATATTTACAGGACTACGGCGATTTCGAGGTGCAGCTATAGGCGGTGGAATAAGCCCAGCTGGAGGTGTTCCAGAATCTCTACTTGATGCCATGACATTAAGTCTTATCTGCAAACAAGTAAATAAAGCGCATATTTGAATTAGGCTTTATATTCATTATAAATGTTCACTCAATATTTGAATTAGGCTTTATATTAAAAATAAATGTTCACTCAGTATTTTTTAAGTCTAGGAAATATTGATAAAATCAGATACTTAATCTGAAATTTATAAAATAATATTTTGAACATTATCAAGATTAGACTCATGTAAATAGTCAAGAGTTTGTATTAGATATAAAATTGATTCCAGAGACAATTACCAATCAATAAAAAAAAAAAAAATTAAGATAATATCTGCACAACATTTCAATATATAAAATCCTTTCATTTTTAGCTTATCATACATTCAAGACTTATCAATAATGTAACCATATATCTATCATTCATGATCAACATCATTGTAAACCAATCTGCCATTAAGTCAGCACACATTCCTAGACAAACAAGGCAAAAGCAAAACAAGGGATGACTATAAAAAAAGAACAACTAAAGACAACAAACTCAACAATTGAAAAATCCTCATCACTGGCAATATACTAAAGTAAAGAAACACTGCAAAGAAAAAAAAGCTAATGAAAATTGTACATCAATAGATTGCATAAAGATCTAATGACACATATTACTTAACCCGAAAAAACTCCATATAGTTGTCTGTGTATATATACAGTGCCTCCTTCATGGTCGAACATGAGCATATTTCTTATTTCCTATGAACACAAAGATGACTGTAAAGTCCAAACCTCGACTTGAAAGGCCAGCTACTTACGTGGCATGAGTAGGTTTGGTCAGTTGCAGATAGGCCTACTTCTCTCAGCTTTTTGTTGGATCAGCACTCTTTCATGCTGGCCACTCTGCTTTCTTCACATCTCATGACTCTGACACTCACCCCTTCACACCATAAGGAGCATACTACTTGTCTTGCCCATCCGAATTGGGACATTTTTCTGTGGCATGAATACTTCTCATGTTAGACAACTGTAGGATTTTAGTACCTGGGTATCTGGTTGGGCAAATGTGATCACCCGGCGCCGTTGCATCATCACCCTTCTTTCTGCTTCTGTAGTGTATGGCATCTGCAACCCTTCCTTTATGCTCTCTCTCCAGGTAGATCTATCCAGTGCTTTTTCCCAGCTGCTAGTGTCGATTTTGAAGACCTTCATGTCGTGTTTGCTTACATCCATATAACGTAAAAGTGGCCAGCGGCTCTCCTGCCTTCTATTAGATCGCCATACAGAATGTCTTGTGGAAGTCGACCTACTGGCATTCTACGAACCTTGCCAAGCCAGCCAAGGCATCTTCTGCTGATAACAGAGCGGATGTCCTGGTATCCTGCTCTTTGTAAAACTTCCTCATTTGTTATCCTATCTTGCCACCTTATTTTAAAGATCCACCTTAGGCATCGGAGGTGGAAGACATTCACCTTTTTTCCTGCTTTTTTGTCAGACAAATGCACCTTATGAATTTTCTTTAGACAGCATAGGTGGAAGGAGTTAAGCTTTTAGGTGTGGAGGAAATATAAGGTCTAGGACTCTGATGCATGTAAGAGTGACGGGAGAACTACAGCACTGTAGACTTTCAGGTTTGTGGATATGTTGAGCCCTCTTCATTGCCACACTTGTCCTTGAAGTCTGTTAAAATCAGCACTGGCACTGGATGTCTGTAGTAATCTGGTAAATAAATGACTTAGCACTGCATGATCAAAATAATATGTTTAAGACACTTTCATTCAACCCCCAGAAAAATAGAATTTTTTTTATGTTCATGTATTAGTCCAGTAGTAAGGAACATGAAGAAAGTATATCTAAAAAATGTGTACTTTATTTCTAAGTGCTCATTGATTATTTCTGATGACTAGAGACATTTTATGTCTCAAGAAATGACATTTTATGTCTCAAGAGATTATCTTTTCCTTTTGCAACTTCTTGAGTAACTAAAAGGTCAATCATTGATACACAGCTGTGGTCACAGGTTGGGCATCTGTAATCACATTCACCCTTCTTTCTACTACTGTTGAGTATGGCATATCTGCAATCCAGGACCCTTCCTTTATGCTCGCTCTCCATGTAGATCTATCCAGAGCCACTTTTTCCCACAGAAGATATATATATATATGACTAGATACATGACACGTAGGACATAATAATCTTCTTTTTTGTAACATCTGTATTGTAAAAGATAAGATAAACATAATGAATAATTCCATTGGAACCATGAAAAGTAATTTTAGAGAGAAAGAATTATTATTATATTTAGATTTACAAGATTATATAGATCTAGATCAAGAAATTCTAGATCAATGTCTAGAGTCTATTAGTAATATTATATACAATATAGATCTATTAATATTATAATATAATAATAATATTGGCCTCCTTCAGTCGTAGAATAACTATGGTTCATCTCAGAGCACACTTCCTCATGTGGCTGTGGAGCCCTATTTTGGAGAGACACTCCCGTCCACAAATATACAATTATAGATCTATACAATATACTATAATGTGACATTATAGTTAATATTATACTTGTAGATAATCATAATAATAGTAGTTACTAGATAACTAGATCTACAATCTACATCTCTAGATATCTAGAATAAGAATCTAGAGAGTAGATCTAATCTAGATTTTATAGAATCTAACATTATGATTATAGATTTATACATACACTGACTGAAGTCTAGTGAGACTCTAGAATCTAATATATATTATATTTATTTTATTCTAGATCTAGACTAGATATCTAGAATCTAGATTTAGACTAGTCACATCCAGATTCAGATACTCCACTGAACTGTAAAATGTTTTACATGTTACGGATGTTCCTTCAGAGTTGAAGATAATTACTTCCTAGTCCAAACCTCCCGCAGGACAACGGGGGATGGGAGCGGGCAGGGGACCATCGATAAATCTGAACAAAAGTCCAGTGCGCAAACCGCATGACCAGGCAGCCATCCTGATACTTACCTTAAGTCAATCATTCATATATTATTATGTATGGTATAACTGGGTATATTATCACATATAGTAGAGATCTTTACTTATACTGAAAATACAGAAATTTAAACTTACTCTGTAAGTGGTGTACTATAGCAACAGTGACTAACACTACTAACAGTGCAATGAGTTTTGAGTACACAGTTATTACAGTAACACACGGTAGTCACGTAGTGACCGTAGTGCCAATAAATTAACTAATAATGATAACTCGACTCTAAATAGTCTAAATAAGTTGAATTAGTAATAGTAATAGTAATACATTAATATGACATTTCAAAGTCGACAAAGTCAAGGTTTTAGATAAGTGAAAGTGACAAAGCGAAGTGAGCTCTGAATAATTTAGTCTCATAAATAAAGGTCGCCATTTTTATGTAATGTAACTTTATTTTATTGGCGCTTGTAAGCAATAATAGACAATGTAGATCTAGAATCTGTCATCTATGTCTAGATCTATATAACTGTATTAGTATTGTACATCCAGGGTAGACCACTCTTAGCAACAGAAGTAGTCTAGTCATTTAAAAATATTTCTAGTGGGTTTTGTGATGAAATGAATTTGTTATAAATTATAAATTAAATCTAAGTCTATATATTTTTTAAATATAAATCTAGACTCGGTTTTATAATTAAAATCATATATGATTTTTTTTTTAAGTTTAATTGCTAGCTGGAATATCAATATGGCTGATCTAAATTTAAATCCAAATCTGATACAGATAGGAACATAGTGTCGAAAACCAGCATTTTTAAAAGACTTTTATCATATATAGCAAAATGAAACGTTTTCATTCATAAAAGTGACAGACATACCTCCAAAAGTTAGATCTATATCTAGATTTAATTCGTGGGGACATTTTTAATAATCGTGGGGAGATAATAAGACTTTTCAGATACGCCCACTAACTATTTATTTGATTTATCTTCCCTCGTACTCGAATGTATTATCAGGGTGTTGAATACCGCAACTGGAATTTCGACCAGTCAGACAGTGGCAAAAAACTACGACTCGAAAGAAATACCTTCAACAAACAAAGCAGCATAGATACAGTTGTACACTTTTTTTTGTCTTAATTTGTTTTACCATTATTTAAGTGAATACGGGTAGGGCAATTCTTGTACTAAAGGTCCTAAAAGGATTTTTTTGGAATAATAGGCACTCAGGGGTCAAACTTGTGGAGTACATATAACAAATGTTGAGTTCCTCCATAGTTTATATGTTCCTTTGAAAAAAAAAAATGTCTCGTTTTCAACAAAAGGAGTGCAAAGTATAACAGGTGGTAGGAATGGGTTTGTCGTTATTTTGGATTTTTTTTTTTTTTTAAATTCACGAGTTGCTTCCAACCATGGGCTCCAAACAAGGTCGTGCACGTGCACACACACCCCCCCCCCCCCCCCCCCTGGATTTTGAGCAGCCGAATTCTAGCCAATTTGTTTGCATCTTCAAAGCCATTAATTTCTTCAAAGTGGCAACGAACTGCTTCCATTGAAGTACAATTGTAAGGATGAGCTATTGCATTAGACTAATAATAATAATAATCAGTGCTTTTTTTAAAAAAAAATAGGTGCCGGTACCCAGTGATTAAGTGCCAGTACTCAGTAGTTGAATGCCTAACTTTTAACTACTAAAAATTAATAATATACGTTAAAATACAAGAAAAATAATAACTTTTTCAAAAAGGTGCCGGTACGCAGTACCGGTACGTACCGTCACAAAAAAAGCCCTGATAATAATAATCTTTATTATTGAGAATGAATTTTCTTACGATTTGTGCGTAGGCTGTTCAACTGATGCAGACCATGTACGTGCACCCCGATTCTGAATTCCGAGTAGCCAAATCTTAGACAATCTTTTGCACCTTCAAATCAATGAACTTCTTGAAAGCAACTTAATCTGCAATTCTTACACTTAAGTACAGTTGCAAGGATAATCTATAATTGTAATAAACTAGAATAAGCTAATCAGGAGTTGATGGCCTACCATGTCTGTGGCATTTACTTCTCGAGATGCGATCTTTTTCCTTTACTGGGAGAAAGCCTGGGTGGTAAATTTGCGAAAGTCAATAATCGCCCTTTTCTCCATACTGACCAGATCCAAAAGGGTGGATGGAGAGCCATCTCAATTTGGGGTCGTTTTAATGAAGAGCTTTTCCTAAAGCAGTGATCGTACCACTGCCCCCCCCCCCCCCCTGCCTACGAGGCTCCAAAGTCGGATTTTCTGTTAGGGTTCCTAAAACAATGCAACAGCTGGAACGTGAAGAAGACTCTCAGCACTGTGCACGATAAGCGTTCCTCCCCCAGCTTGTCCATCGCCACGAGAAGCAATTCTTCATTAAAGTTAGTGATATTTTCAATAGCCACAGTCAACGTTTGCAGTCGTTTTTTTTTTATCGTAGGGAGGCACGACGGGTAAATGTAACAAATGTGTACAGTAAATAGTTGGTTGGTTTGTTTGTTATTTCATGAAACATTTACAGTGCTCTGAATATCACAAACAAGGGGTGGGGGGGGGGGGGGGAGGGTGACGCACTCGTTTTTTACTTCAATAATCTGAAGTAGCAAGAAATTGAAAGCTTTAGGTCGCAACTTGCACTCCCCATGGAAAAAAATCCTGCGAATGCCCCTGCTTCCAATCATTATATTATTAATGTCGAAGCATTTTTGTGAAGACATTTCCTTAAAAAAAAAGTAGAATAGCGGAATCAACTCCAGCCATCTGAAGCTCTTTACCATTGCCAATTTAAAGAATTTCTAGCAGAGTTAGAGAGTAAGTAGTTCTTTTGCTGCAAACCAAGGTTTGTTGGTTATCAAGAGGAAACGTTTCAACGCGTTACCCTTCCATGCTTACTGAAATAAAAGAGACTTATGTTCACTGTGCAGAGCTGACACACGATATGTTCACTATGCAGAGCTGACACACGATATGTTCACTGTGCAGAGCTGACACACGATATGCAAACTCAGACTTTGTATTTCATGGTGGATGTTAGTTCTCATCCAAATAATTTTAAGTTGAAAGGAAAACTTTTTCGTCGATGTTCAAAGAAGTGATTTCATGCGAAAAACAGTTATCGCTTTTTGATTTAAATCAGGAAAGAGAAACTCTAATTCATTTCCCCACCTATTGAAATATTAGCGAGGAAATTCTCTTACAGACTTTTTGTATTTCAGAACAACATTGTTGAATATGAAGTTGTTGTTTTTTTTTGTCAGCAGCTTCAAGGACTTTAGAAACAGCAAAGCGACGTTAGCATTATCTTATCTTATCTTATATAATACAGACGTTACTTCAAAAAAGAAGATGATTACGTCCTACGCGTCATGCATTTAGTCATGCATATTAACCAATGACTTAAATTCTACCAAGTCACTGGTTTTTCTGGCTAGCTCAGGCAACCCATTCCATGCTCTAATAGCACTAGGGAAGAAGGAGTATTTGTACAAATTTGTCCTAGCATATGGGACGAGGAATGTGCCTTTATTTTTGTGTCTTTCAGAGTATTTTATTAAATTTTGTTTTTGTATTTGAAGATTATGGTTCTATAAAAAAATCCAACAAAGCATTAGGGTTTAGTAAAAGAAATTTCTATAAATCAAATAAGAACATAAAACTAAAATGTTATTTAACCTTGGTTAGGCCAATAATAGAATATGCACAAAACTTCTACAATCCACGGTAACAGAAATATGTTTGGTCCTATACTATTGATATTAGAAGCTTTAAAATGCAGTTTATGGACTGAAAAAAAAAATTAACAATTTTTCCGACCGATTTATGAGAAAATAATGAGAAGTTGTTGGAGCCACGGCACCTGAGATGAACTCCAATTGGCTTCAGGACAGAAAGGACTTCCGTAGTGCCCTGACGAGAAACTGCACTAATCATTTGCATTCTGAAGAGCAGAAATAAATTCTCCTTGCGCATCATTCGTCTTAGTTTTCAAAGAAAAAAAATGCAAGTCATGCAAAGAAAGACAAAACAAAATGAACTAAAGTTGTAGTTGCGGGCTTGTACTGAAGTGTGAGCTACATTCGAGGTACTTGCAAACTTCGTCTGTAATGGGTTTGATCGTGGTCAAATCATTTTTTGTGGTAAGAAACACATTTTGCTACAGTTCTGTTTTTTTATAACACAAAAAAACGTCAGCAGAAAAATATTAAGGTGCTGTGTAAATTTATATCAGAGAGGTTCAATACGTTTTGACCTAAGAAAATTCGAGTAGAATCGCTTTGTTGAAGACGTATACAATTTGTTTTAAAAAAACTACAGCCAAACATTTAATATTTAATTTTACATTTGCACTAACTAGCAAGAAGGACCTGGTGGAGCACTGTAAGTTTCCCCAGCGGGGTCTGCCATTTTGATATTCAGAAATTCATTATCCTGGTGCGGGGGGGGGGGGGGGGAGAGAGTTCCTCATATTTAGAAGAGCGCATGCTAGAAAAAAAAAGGTTAAGTATAAAAAGTCGAGCAGGTAAATACTCGTCTCAAATTAAAGATTGAAGCAGCACTGGCCAATACCAAATCTATTATTCGAATGATTTTCGCGGTGTATATTATAGGCCTATTTAGATCTAGTAACAAAAATGTTTAGGCGACTGTAAAAGAAAAGTGGTGGCCAAGCTAGAGGCGCTTAAACATCTTCTGTTACAAAGGCGTAACAGGTTGGCCCAAAATGAGACGCTTTCAAAAATCTCTTTTCAAATCAAACCAGCATTGTATTTCACTACCATTATTTTAGATGACCTCCGACAGTCGCAGTACGGCAGATGATAACTTCCTAACATAATTCTAGAGCCCTATCCTCGAGAGACAGTCTCGTCCACAAAGTACCCAGGTTAAGGTGGAATTCGTTTAAGTGTTGGTGCTAGAGGAATCAGCTAATGTTTCCTTTGGAATGGTTTTCTAATGCACAAAGAAAAAGAAAGCAATGGGAAGACAACATAAAAGAATCACGGGCCTGTCACCAAGGTAAAAGACAGAGAGTTTGGTGTGATGGACCTCAAGATGACGGACTAACAATTCAAGAAGAACGCTTTGGTCGTTTGGTGTGATGGACCTCAAGATGACGGACTAACAATTCGACTAACAATTGGTGCCTTTTTCCTTTTCAGGCTCTCAGCACGACTCTTTATCACTCATTAACGTTGATTATCTCCACCATGGGCGTAGCCAAGGGGGGGGGGGGGTTCAACCCCCCTCCCCCGAAATGAAAATCCCCCCCCTTTTTTCGGGAAGGGGGGGGGGGGGTATCGGAATTTAGTGACTGATTTTTTGCTTTGATTTTGTTTATTTTAGGTGAGATTTTTTTAAACCATAACTTGCCCCAGCACAGCCAAAGGGGTTCGAGTTTAAAACCCCTACCAGAGGGGTTCGAGTTTAAAACCCCCTACCAGGGGTTTTGAGTTTTAAACCCCCTACCTGGGGTTTTTGCAGTTAACTCCCCCTCTTCTATAAAACAAAACAAAAAAAATGCAAACGAAAATCCCCTAATTCCAAGAGAACAGTTCAGGAAGACTTTGATTTTAAAACCCCCACTAAAATTTACGATAAAAATATATATATAATATAAAAAAAGCTAATTACGCACTGAAAATGTAATGAGCGTAGCTAAATGGGTTTTTACTCAGTTTTGAGTTTAAACCTCACTTCAGCGGAGTTTGAAGTTCAAAAATACCTCTTTAATAATAAAAACAAAGCAAATTATACACTCAAAATGTTATGAGTGTAGACAAAGGGGTTTTGAGTTTAAACTCCCCTCCAGTGGAGTTTGAAGCTAAAAATACCTCTTCAATATAAATAAAAGCAAATTACTCACTCTAAAATCTATGAGCGTAACCAAAGGGGTTTTGAGTTTAAATTCCCCGCCAGGGGGGTTTGAGGCTAAAAAATACATCTTCAGTGTAAGAAAAAAAGCAAATTACGCACTCAAAATGCTATGAGCGTTGCCAAAAGGGGTTTTTAGTTTAAACCCCCATTCAGAGGGGTTTGATGCTAAAAATACCTCTTCAATATAAAAAAAAAAGCAAATTACACACTAAAATTATTTGAGCGTAGCCAATCCAATCGGGGGTTTTGAGTTTAAACTCCTCTTCTACAGATGGCTTTTTTTTAAAGTTTAAAACCCCTCCAGATGGTTTTGAGTTTAAGATCCCCCTACAGAGCATTTTGAGGTGGAAAACCCCCAACAGATGATTTTGACGATAAAACTTCTCTTTTCGATATAAAATCTAAAGAAAACTACGGTCACCTAATTCCAAGAGCGTATTCGAGAGAGGTTACACATTTTTACCAGTGGCAGGGCTCCATTAATAAACTGCAGTGAATAGTCATCTGCCGAAATTGAAAAACACTAAATGTGGCTCAACAAAGATGGCTAAGACAGATTTTAGGAGTCAGTTATACAGATCGGGTCTAAATCAAGGAAATCATATGCCGAACTGGGAGTCGACCCCTTAGTAAGATTGTGAGAGAGCGACGCATGAGGTTTGCGGGACATGTTCTCCGACAAAATGAATTACGCATAAGAAGAGTTGCAATGATACCCTAGTACAACTTGACGCCACTCATTCATGGAGGTCCTCATGGCAGGTGGGAAAAGGCATTAGACATTACCAGTGAAGATTTTTATGGAAACAGCTTGACGACAAATGCTCCGAACGGCGCGGGAGGGTCTAAGTTAGTAAGAATAGCACATTAGGTTTTTGAAATAAAACTTTTTAATAGCAGGAAAATGCATAGTAGATACCTCAGAATATGCATTTTGTTGGCTTTCAATATCAGAAATAGTGCTCCTAGCGCTCCCCCAGACCCCCTTGCTAGTAATAGCGGAGAATCTACAATTTTTCCACTCATGGAAGAACCTATTCTAGGGCACAATAAACGTCTTCTGAAAGAATGAAAGGTCAGAATGTAATAAAGATTATGTACACACACACACACATAAATACATATGCATTTTTTTTCACGCGGGGGGGGGGTCGATTTCCCCCTTAACCCCCCCCCCCCCCCCCCAAAATCCTGGCTAGCCCATGATCTCCACACACACACACTCCTTTTCACAAATAATTCGTAGACCCCATTAACCGTTGTTGATTTATGTTCTATCCGCTAATTTTTTTAGATTGGGGGGGAAATCAACCGTGCCTCCCTTACTACTCTCTTGGATCCGCCACTTCGTGAGGCTCAGGGTGAGTTCTTAATTAAGTAAGACCAATCGTACTCTGAGACAGCAACATTGGCAAGTTTCCATACCGTCTTAATACAAACCAAAAAGTCGTGCGTCTCTTTCTTGATATTTGTGCTTCGTGTAAAAAGCAGCGTGTTGCTTTTTCTTTTTTTTAATTATTATCTGTCATAAATAATTGCATAACAATTATATCACACTTAAGCCTTAAGAACTATTTCAATATATTTTACACAAGGCATTCTCGGTATGCACTACTGATAAAGCGCTACCTACTAATATCGTCAAATTATCCCAGACGACCAGCAGGATGTGCACTGGTAACTCTGGCGCGCTTTGTTTTAGCAGTGTTTGAAATCAATCCGTGACGTCATCTCAACATCTTTTTATTTTCTTCGTCGTGTGAATTACAAAGAGAGAGTTTAAAGAAAACGGACTACAAGTGATCTAATAAAATTAACAAATCTAGATCTAGATCAAGTCTGTGACTCAAATAGTTTCGCATGTAAATAAAAACAAGATTACAAAGACAGTTTGTGTGGAAACACAAACTCAAAATCGGCCCCCGAAGTGGTCCACCCAGGCAGGCTTCAATAGTTTCACAAAGAACATCCAGATGAAATTATATCAAAGACAAATGAGAGATAAGAATGGAGAAAGAAGGTTGACAGATCATGTTTAGTGCCCCAACAGTACATCACATCAAAGGGTAGGTGCAAGTGAATGCAAAGTTAGATGTGAACCTGGCCTAACTAGTTCCCCTATCAGACCTTGTGGTCTATAGGGCTGATGATGTAAAGTTCATCTGTTTTGGTGGCCTACGGTTAACGAGGGTGTCATGTAGCCAGCACAACGACCAACCGCCTTTACTTTTCCCCAACTAATATCGGGTACCCATTGGAGCTGAGTGGACTCAGAGGCGCCTAAGGATTCCGAAGTTGAAAATCCCAGTCTTCACCAGGGTTCGAACCCGGGGCCGCTTTACCGCTCAGCTACCGCGACTCTCCTGGCCTAAATAAAGTCTTATAATTGATGTAATTGTTTTAAAAAGGCTCAATCTCTTATTCGAATGCTCAAAAAAAAAAAAAAAAATTAAAATATTTTCGCAATAAAAAAAAAGTTCACGTTTACAAGATTACTACTCGTTTTAATTTAGGCCTAACTTATAATGCATACTAATTAGCTTTTTCTCTTTAAAAAACTGCTTGCATAACTGATTTTAAAAATTAGATTTTTCGCTTTCTGAAAAAAGTAGCCGTTGCATCAGAACTTTTAATGGTCTAAAATATTGTTATGTCGGATTTTCAATATCTTTTCTAGTTTACGAGATCTAAACGGGACGGACGGACAGACAGACAGACGGACAGACAGACAGACGGACAGACATTTCGTACAAAACTAATAGCGTCTTTTCTCCTTTCGGAGGCCGCTAAAAAAACGTTAATAAGAATTAATGAAAAGGAAGTGGTCTTTTAAAAACATCTCATGTTACTGAAATTTGTTTTTTATTTTAGTCCAAATTAATATGGTCCACTAGTTTTAAAGATAGCAAGAGTGGTCCATTGCTCCCCACTGTCCAATTCTCCACTCTCCCTTAGCAACATAGCGACCACATATAGATCTAAAAGTACTTAGCAGTTTAGCACTAATACCATACAAGAAGTACCCGTATAATATGTTTTCTTGAAAACGGTATCCTAGCCACTGGGACGGGTGTCTATTGACAGACTATAATTATCTGTTGAGAACAAAGACCACTTAAATGCGCGGTGCACGCGTTCAGAAACCCGTACCGTGTTATCGCCTCATCATCTGATCAGATAATAAATTCACTTTTCTAATAAAGAAACCTTCGCACGTGTTGGTGTGGGAATGTGTGCGTGTGTGTGTGTGTGTGTTAAGTTCTATTGTGCCCTTTAAGTCGTCTGCTGCCTTACCAATACGTGAGTTTGTATGTGTGTGTGTGTGTGTTTAAAACTTGAAACTTCATTTCCAGGTGTCGAAAGTGTGTCACGTGCGTCATATAGGCCTACAGTGACAGATTTCTGAACTTGTCAACACGAGGTGGGAGGGGGGGGCAATGGAATGAAAGGGGGCGGTCAACCTCCGCGTCGTTTTGTTTAAGTTTCTAAATCTCCAGATGTTCCAAGATTCCATTTATGAAGTGGGCAGAAGTGATGTTAATTGAGAAAGTTTAAACATGGGCACCTCTTGTAGGAAGATTTGAGAACGCTGCCAGATAGGAGGTCAGTGAAAGCTCCGAGAGAGCTGCCAGATATGAGGTCAGTGAAAGCTGTGAGAATGCTGCCAGATAGGTCAGTGAAAGCTCCGAGAGCTCTGCCAGATATGAGGTCAATGAAAGTCATGAGGACACTGCCAGATATGATGTCAGATAAAGTTATTAGAACGCTGTCAGATATGAGGTCAGTGAAAGCTATGAGAATTCTGCAAGATATGTGGTTAGTGAAAGCAATGAGAACGCTGCCAGATATGAGGTCAGTGAAAGCTATGAGAATGCTGCCAGATATGAGGTCAATGAGAGTCATGAGGACACTGCCAGATATGATGTCAGATAAAGTTATTAGAACGCTGTCAGATATGAGGTCAGTGAAAGCTATGAGAATTCTGCAAGATATGTGGTTAGTGAAAGCAATGAGAACGCTGCCAGATATGAGGTCAGTGCAAGCTATGAGAATGCTGCCAGATATGATGTCACTGGGAGCTATAATAACGCCAGTGATATACAAACACTGTAAAATGTATATGAAAATCGTTAGAGCCGTAATCGAGAACCATGTCCGCCCACGCTTTTGTATTTTGACATGCTGAAGAATTTGCAAACTGAATGGAGGAATTGTAAAAAACAAACGGATGCCATGTGACTACTGAGTCCGTAAATAGGAAAGTATAATTGACTCTTTAAAGGCTCACGCATTTCTTTACAATCAGCTGAATACATTCATAGTTTCAATTCATTTCCGACGATTATCTCGTCTTAGTCCTGGCCACTAGCCGGACGATGTGGATGGCCAATCGCTTCTTCAATAGGAGCTATATATACTTGTCTTATTAAGGACCTAATGGAGTCAACCTTTACTATAATATACAGAGTATGGATATGGTATACACTACAATGGTTAGATTTTACTATGCATTTATATCAATCAGGAAGTGTCAAAGTATCAGCCTATTAAAATTGTTTGTTAATATAGGAATATCAATTTATAACCTTTTTCAATAATATCCTTCTTTTCTCTGTAAACAATTTTATATTAGTACTTTTCATTTGGTGCGTTGGAGCCCATTTGCGGCCTCTGTAAAACAAACAAGTTTTAAGTGTCGGATAAACCCAGGTAATTACTTTCACTATCGCCCTTTAGTTTCCAGTGCAATAAATCCTCGTGCCCATTTTATTGACTACAAAAACTTGGTTCGTTGTTCCAGATTAGTTCAACGTATGAGCAGGTAGCTCTTTTGTGTTGAGAGTTAATTACATTGAAAAGAGGCCCTTTGCTTTGCTTGTTCGAGCCTGCTTTGCCACAATTTTAGTTCATAAATTCAAATGGCTGAATTAAAAATCGACATCTTGGAATGATTGATAATCTTTTATAAGGCTCTCGAGATTCATGTACGGACACATAGTGTGGAGTTAATCTGCGATTTGAAGCGAGAGATTTTGTAAGAGTCGTACAAGCAATAAAGCTGGCAGGTGCTTGAATTATTTTGGTCAAACTTCGATGTTACCTTTAAAAACACAAAACACTTTTCCAAAGATAAAATCATTGGAGTACGAAAAAAAGGTTCTTATTAGTAAAAGAAAAACTTGGTTCTAAAACACTATCAACACTCCCCCCCCCCCCACCACCACCTCGTCTCTCATTTTCTCTTTATATATCTATTTCTCATGAATAAAAAAGAGAAATGTGACGGTTATGTTTATTTGGCACATCGACACATTTGGCAAAAACTTTTTCATTTAATCTTCGAAGCATTGAATTCTTCTACTCAGTACAGACAGTCAGGACATTAACAATTATATAAATAACAGTTCAAACCTTATATAAAGTACACATATTGAAATTATAGTTCTAGATCCTGATAGATAGATAGATATCCCAGGTGTCGATTCCAACCTATGGTGTACGTAAACAAGACTCAAATGTCCATAAAATTTATTTGGAGTCAATGTCCTAGATGTCAACACACCTCCATAGATTATGCAAGTTTAATGTTTTTTATCGTCTCACAATATCTCGGCCCTCATAGAGCTAACAGAATAAGTCGCAAACTTAGGGAGAACAATTCGTTTTGCTAGCTGTCGATGGAGTTTCCAAAATCAGTGCCAACAGTTCTTTAAGTGTGCTTCAGAGAATCTCGTTAAGAAACAACAGTACTCGAAGACTTTGAGACAAAGTGTAGCAGTATTGAACATTTCTGCTACAATTAAATTTCTCTTCGCTCAAATTGTTTCAGTACAGTACTGGTTGAGTCAACTTCACTTGATCGTGTATCGCCGGTTGTTGCAAATCTGGATGTTGTTGTTTGATAAGGACATAGATGTCTATCTGTTGCGGAAACCTGTTTAACAAACGGAAGTCAAACATTGAGAAGTTGACATCATGATGTTCGCTAGTTTCACAAAAACTCTGGAATCATTCTAGCTAATGTATTGAAGTGATTCTCATGTATGCTTTTCTTCAGTGTAAACAAAAAATAGCTTGTTTTCTCGTGATATTTTTAATATTAGAAAGTTTGGCATGTATGCAAATCGAAAGAATGAATGCAGGTGGGAGAAATATTTTTGTAAAAACTGATCATATTTCTACCAAAAAAAATGCAACACTAAATAACCAGTTGTATAGTGAATAAAAGAAAGAGTCTTGGTTACTGCAATATTTGAAAATTAAACAAGCATCACATAAATGACTAATTGGATAAAAAGCATCAAGTGATTGCTATATGTAATACACAACGCTTTTTTTTTATTTAGCTATAAAAAAATGGCGTATCGATTAGTAGTAGTTGGTACATTTTTTGCAAAGCTTATATTAAGACACCACGTCTCTCTAATACAAATTTTATACAAATTATTTCTCTCATTCTCGGACACAGACGTATATTATATATAGGTCTGTGTTCTCGGATTAAGTTGAAACTGCATAATCATTCACTGTCTCTAAGAAAACATGAATCAATTTAAAAAAAAACATATCCAATTAAATAATTAATAAATTAATCGCAATTAATTTTTGCTTTGTTTAGAAAAAGGTAAATATATCTTACATAATTGAGAAAAAATAGAGTAAAGTTCCCCTTTTAGTTATCCTTTGGCCAACGGTTAACAAGCAGGGTGTCATGTGGCCTGCACAACGACCAACTGCCTTTACTTTCCATACCTTAAGTCAGGTGCCCATTAGAGTTGGGTGGACTCAGAGGCACCCTAAATATCCCGAAATTCAAAATCCCAATCTTCACCGAGATTTGAACCCAGGACCCTAGGTTCAGAAGCCAAGCGTTTAACCACTCAGCCACCGCGCCCTACAAAGTTGAGAAATATGTCAATCAATGTGCATTTCACTCCCTCATATAAGAGCTTTTTTAAAAAAATTATTTTAATATTTTGCTTGTCAAAGACTTTGTTTTGTTATTTTATGAGTTATTGAACACAAATACAATTTGGCTAGAGAGATTTGGAGGGAGGAGGGTGAGCGACTTATAATCCTATTTTCTTGTTTCAGTTTCTAGTTTTACTGTTGAAACGGGTATAATTACCACTGTCTTTATTATCTATGTATCTCTCATTGTTTTATTGCTTTTCTGCAAAGGTCTTTATCAAAATATCCTCTCCACAAATAGACTGGAGATCTTCAACAGTAGTTAGGGCAGTTAGGGATTATTGGCAGCTTTATGGTACCTTTAGATCGAGAGCGAAAGCCTTAAGTGGTAATTTCTGTGACATTTTGGGCACCAGCTCCTCTATTGATAGACTATTCTAATTTCGTTTCTTATCAATTGAATAGATTTGAACTCGAAGGGATTATTTCACAATGCGGAGATATCAGTACACGTGTGTGTAGTCACAAAATGTGTGTGTGTATATAGTTTTTATGGGAGGTGTATGCTGTTGTGCATGAGCAGGATGTATGTGTGTGTCTGAAAATGTGTGTAGCGGTGTTTGTGTAAGTGTGTAGCTGTTTCATAGATTTAATTTAAGCGTTACGTAAGAGTTCACCTATAACGCCTGTCCTGACCAAATAAAAAGTGCTGTTTTGCTTGGAATCCTTTTTTTTTCTTTTTTTAAAATTTAAATCCACATTTGTTTTTCATTTTATTCACATTTGTTTTTAAAATATTTTATTTCACTCCAACATTAGTATCGTTTTATGAGAAATATTGTCATTATTATTTTTATCACACGTCTCCATGCCCCATGGTTCTAAAATATACTCCGTGGACATTGGTTTCTTACCCATGTTCAGTTCTTTCTGGTCTCCACGTTCCTATAGCATGTTCAGTTCTTTCTGGTCTACATGCTTCTATAGCATGTTCAGTTCTTTTTGGTCTCCATGCTTCTATATCATGTTCAGTGCTCCTTGGTCTCCATGCTTCTATAGCATGTTCAGTGGTTTCTGGTCTCCATGCTTCTATATCATGTTCAGTGCTCCTTAGTCTCCATGCTTCTATAGCATGTTCAGTGCTCCTTGGTCTCCATGCTTCTATAGCATGTTCAGTGGTTTCTGGTCTACATGCTTCTATATCATGTTCAGTGCTTCCTGGTCTCCATGTTCTTATAGGATGTTCATGCTTTCTAGTCTCCATGCTCTTATAGGATGTTCATGCTTTCTAGTCTCCATGCTCTTATAGGATGTTCATGCTTTCTAGTCTCCATGCTCTTATAGGATGTTCATGCTTTCTAGTCTCCATGCTCTTATAGGATGTTCATGCTTTCTAGTCTCCATGCTCTTATAGGATGTTCATGCTTTCTAGTCTCCATGCTCTTATAGGATGTTCATGCTTTCTAGTCTCCATGCTCTTATAGGATGTTCATGCTTTCTAGTTTCCATGCTCTTATTGGATGTTCATGCTTTCTGGTCTACATGTTCCTATAGCAGAGGTGGGCAAATTACGCCATGCGGACCACATGCACCTACAGAAATCAGATAAGACATATAAAAAATGAAAATATATGAAAAATACATAACTTTAAATATATCTATATAATAGATATCCTCTTTCTTGTGATTCCAATTATGTAATAGAAAAAAAAACTATATGGAGAGCTCCCTGTTCTGGAAACCACCCACTGCACGGTTCATCTCCTATTTTGGTCTAGTCATTTGAACGCTCCAACATAAAACATGAGAAAGAAGAAGAAAAATGTCTATATAAATTATTGAAACTTATGATTTTTATCAATTATGATGAAAATCATAAAGAAACATTGTCTTTACATGTCATTCAAAAAGGTTTATACTAGGATTATTCTAATCGGCAATTTGTTGTAGTATTCAGTCGAGGACACAATCTCAAGCCAGTATTTATTCAATGCTATGAAGAAATGTGTTAAAAGTGTTGGGTTGGCTTGGCATAAGATAGCGAGTGTAACAACTTATGGAGCCCATGCGTTGACAGGTTCTGTAAAAGAACAATGTCCCAATCCTAAACACCAGAACGTTGGCACAAAGCTGCATTAAAAATCAAACAATTTATTGACCCAACTATCTCAGTGATCAAACTGAGCTTTAAAAAAAATAATTTTTTATTGTGCTGGTTTTGAAGTTCTATTCTCTTAGTGTTCTCTTTCATCCACTTTCGTCCTGCATGAGGTTTGGGATAGGACGGAATCCTCTTTACTTCGGAAAAAAACGTTTCAAACAAACAGAACTATTGATGCAATCTAGTACCTGTCTACTACAGGTGTGTACAGTGCTGTCAGGCAGAGATTCACGAGAGGGTTTAGCCACTTTTAGACTACTTTAGAGTAGTTGATAATCTAGAAGTCTAGATCTACATCAAGTTAATCTCGCTTACACGAAACATCTTCATCTTTTGTTAAACATAGGTCTATAAATTAGCAAACGTTACATGCCAGGTAGGGCAACTTCATTCTTTAAGGATCTACAGACTGGGTTCCAAAAGATAAAGAACTTGACCGTCTCAAGATCGATCTGAACACTTGGCTTTTATTATCGAGATTTCAATTATTTTTTTAAAGACTAAGTCGGTTTTATTCATTTTAATCACGTAAAAGCCTTTTTAGTTGTTAGCCACAAGTTTTTCCCCAATGACATGTCACATAGAAGAAACTTGAGTACCTTCAATTTTCTTGCTTTGTTCCAAACTCTCTTGGAGTTTTCTTTCTCTTAACTTTACGAATATTTTTTTTTTTTTGAGTTTATGTATCAACAAATGGTATTAACAGTAAATCTTTTGATTCGTCTGTTTAAAAGACAGTTTTGTATGTTATGGATTGTACTATGAAACGAGAGCTTCCAAAATTCTCTTGCAGAATTGGGATGTGTTACCATTACTTGATGCAAAGCTCCCTTTTTGTCTGTACATGTTGTGTTTTAGGTCCATCAGTGCACGAACCTCGAATGAATTGAATTCGAAAGCACTTTAGTCAAGGCCAAAACGTGAATAAATTATATACCACAGCAATAACAGATAGTGAATTGTTTACCATCTGCGTACAGCTTTAGTTACTTTATTTTATTATCTCCTCTTGATGACAATAACCTATAGAAATAAGCCACTAAAATCTGTTTGAACACTCATTTCAAATCTCCATTTAAAAAAAAACAACAGAACACCGTGTTTAGAAATTCAGGCATTTTATTGGTTGTTAAAATTTACTGCCCAGACTTGCAATTTTCAATTTCACGGCTATCCGTATTATAAATTTAGATGGTTAACTTTCGCATTTTTAGTTTATTTTAAAAGTGGAGAATTTATTGTTTGTCTTGTGCAGACTTGGTGCATAGCCAAACGAGATTTATTGAGCACTTTCCCTTTGTAATCTTTAGAATTTTGGCGACCAAAGACATGAACAAGATGTTGTATGTTGTTTTATTGGATGTATAGTGCCGGATCTAATAATAAGGGAACGAGGCGCGGTCATCAGTAAGACTGAAGATGTTATTACAGTTTTCTTTTAATTTCAAAATTTGAATTGAACATTTTTGATGTGATATGAGTTTTTGCACGTATGATCACGAAATCGTCTGCAAATAACTGGTTTAGGGATACTTATGCATACGTGAACATAATATCCTTGAGGAACTCGACCGATATTTAGAACATTACATGACGCAAGATAAGTTTTTACAACACAGCAAATTAACATTCCACCGGTTAAAATGGGTTTTTTTTATTTCAGGATATTTTCTACTCTAAAAATTGATATAAAAAGGCTTTATGTTTTTATGCTTATTTATAGTCTTTTTCTATTTAAATGCTCTTCTTGACGTACAATTTTAAAGATATAAGTCGGCTTTACTTTTCATGAAGTTTCTATAGTTCATGAAGTTCATGAAACTCCGTTTTATATAAGTGACTGTTGTATACGTTTTGGCATAATAACTGAGTGGGGAGAATCTATTCGACATATTATAAAATAAAGCATCATTTTGCTTGTAAAAGTTTTTACCAGTTTTATGAAATGGAAGTTTGTGATAGAAAAGAATGAAAACAAAAAAACAATATGGAGAGCAATTCATCTCACATTTTAGTCTTGGTCTAAAAAATATGTCCGGACAATGCTATTCTGTCTTTACTTTCCTTATCACCAGAGAACTGTTAGCGCGCATACCAGAGAGCAGAAAGTCCCTAGAGTGGGGTACGCATTAGAGAGCAGAAAGTCCCTAGAGTGGGGTACCCATTAGAGAGCAGAAAGTCCCTAGTGTGGGGTACCCATTAGAGAGCAGAAAGTCCCTAGTGTGGCATACCCATTAGAGAGCAGAAAGTCCCTAGTGTGGCGTACCCATTAGAGAGCAGAAAGTCCCTTGTGTGGTGTACCCATTAGAGAGCAGAAAGTCCCTAGTGTGGCGTACTCATTAGAGAGCAGAAAGTCCCTAGTGTGGCGTACCCATTAGAGAGCAGAAAGTCCCTAGTGTGGTGTACCCATTAGAGAGCAGAAAGTACCTAGTGTGGCGTACTCATTAGAGAGCAGAAAGTCCCTAGTGTGGCGTACCCATTAGAGAGCAGAAAGTCCCTAGTGTGGGGTACCCATTAGAGAGCAGAAAGTCCCTAGTGTGGGGTACCCATTAGAGAGCAGAAAGTCCCTAGTGTGGGGTACCCATTAGAGAGCAGAAAGTCCCTAGTGTGGCATACCCATTAGAGAGCAGAAAGTCCCTAGTGTGGCGTACCCATTAGAGAGCAGAAGGTCCCTAGTGTGGGGTACCCATTAGAGAGCAGAAAGTACCTAGTGTGGCGTACTCATTAGAGAGCAGAAAGTACCTAGTGTGGCGTACCCATTAGAGAGCAGAAAGTCCCTAGTGTGGGGTACCCATTAGAGAGCAGAAAGTCCCTAGTGTGGGGTACCCATTAGAGAGCAGAAAGTCCCTAGTGTGGGGTACCCATTAGAGAGCAGAAAGTCCCTAGTGTGGCATACCCATTAGAGAGCAGAAAGTCCCTAGTGTGGCGTACCCATTAGAGAGCAGAAAGTCCCTAGTGTGGGGTACCCATTAGAGAGCAGAAAGTCCCTAGTGTGGCGTACCCATTAGAGAGCAGAAAGTCCCTAGTGTGGCGTACCCATTAGAGAGCAGAAAGTCCCTAGTGTGGCATACTCAATACAGAGCAGAAAGTCCCTAGTGTGGGGTACCCATTAGATAGCAAAAGGTCCCTAGTGTCAGATACCCATTAGAGATCAGAAAGTCCCTAGTGTGGCGTACCCATGAGAGAGCAGAAAGTCCTCAGCCTGGTGTATCAATCAAAGAAAAGAAAGAGGATCTCAAACAGAGGATGCCTATTTAATATTAGTTTAACAAAGATTAAATAGCAGTTTTGATTTGTAAAAATTTCTGTTTATAAACACTTATGCTTTGTTTGATCATATATATGTGTGTTTCATCTTTTCATTTATCAGTACGCCTAAATATTTTGAGTTTTTAGTCTGTACAATTGGTTTACCATGAATAAAATAATTTTCTTTTTTTTTATAGTTATTTTTTGTTACTCTTAATAACTGGCATTTTTCTGTGTGGAAAGACATTCTCCAATTTGATTCCCATTTATGTAAATCTTCTAATTCTTTTTGTATATTTACAGCGTCTTATGTTGTTTTTATTGTTCTATATATTTGTCGTGAATTTGTTTATTTCGATTGTCACCCCTAGTGTTTGTTTACATTTGAGGATTCACGTTACATTGTGTACTGACCACATTCCGTGTCTTGATCTCTTCTATGTGTGGAGTTATTTTCGTCATTCAGATGTTAACATGGTTTTTGCTATATTAAAGTACGTCAATTTATTACACTGCATCTATGAAGTGTGGTATTTATTCTAAACATGGATAGACTGTTTCGACCGGAAAGGTTTGATGTTGAGCCTACCGCACCAGAAGCATAAGAAAAGTGGCTACACTGGTATGAAACCTTTAAAAACCTTTTTCAGTTATTACCATAGAAAACATTGATAACAAGAAGCTATTTATAAACTACATTTGCCATCGATGTACCAGATGATAAGTGACAAAGAAACGTATCAAGATGCAAGTCAGTCACTAAATAACATCTACATTCAGCCTAAGAACGAAGTATTCGCAAGGCACAACTTGGCCACATGTAGACAGGAACAGGGTCAAAGTATTGACGTCTTTCTTCAAAAACTCCGCAGTCTATCCAAGGACTGCAACTTCAAAGCCGTGACAGCTGAGCAACATCGTGACGAGTCCATACGTGATACATTCATCACAGGAATCGCCTCAATCAGTATTAGAAAACAGATTTGAAGTTGAAGAATGCGTTTGAGGAAGCCAGAGTACTTGAACACGCCAATCAACATTCGTTGTTGTATGAGTCACAGTCAGAAACCACAAGTGGGGCTACTAAAAATGATGTAAGAGAACACTCTGCTGATCCTGTCGCTCCCCAGTTGCCTGATCTACGAGCCTCAGTTACTTCGGCTCAAGCAAAACAAGAGGTAAACGCTATATCTAGCAAGTGTTACTTCTGCAGCAAAGGAAGACATTGTCGTAATGAGAGCCCCGCACGTGAAGCAACATGTCATCTGTGTGGCAAGAAGGGACATTTTCAGAAATCCTGCAAATCAAGAAAATCTACAGCTTTTGTCACACTCTTTAGAACTATGAAAATCTACCTCCTTGATCCTTCTCAATGGGATGCCATTTAAAGCCTTGATAGACACTGGAAGCTGTAAGAGTTATGTATCAGCACGAGTTGCCGGAAGTCACAAAAAACCTCCATGGACAGACTATTTATGGCATCTACTCAGTTGTCTCGATTTACTGACGGCCATATCTTTGCTACCATTCTACTCACTTGTCTCGAGTTACTGAAGGACATATCTTTGCTACCATTCTACTCACTTGTCTTAAGTTACTGAAGGACATATCTGTGCTACCATTCGACTCACTTGTCTCGAGTTACTGAAGGCCATTTCTTTGCTACCATTCGACTCACTTGTCTTAAGTTACTGAAGGCCCTATCTGTGTTACCATTCGACTCACTTGTCTCGAGTTACTGAAGGACATATCTGTGCTACCATTCGACTCACTTGTCTCGAGTTACTGAAGGCCATTTCTTTGCTACCATTCGACTCACTTGTCTTGAGTTACTGAAGGCCCTATCTGTGCTACCATTCGACTCACTTGTCTCGAGTTACTGAAGGACATATCTGTGCTACCATTCGACTCACTTGTCTCGAGTTACTGAAGGCCCTATCTGTGCTACCATTCGACTCACTTGTCTCGAGTTACTGAAGGCCATATCTTTGCTACCATTCGACTCACTTGTCTGGAGTTACTGAAGGACATCTTTGCTAACATTCGACTCAAAGATGAAACATATGAAAATATTAAACTGTCACTTTTAGATGGATTATGTTCAGATGTAATTCTAGGCTTAGATTTCATAGGCCTACACGATAATCTACAGATTCCCTTTAGTGGAAAGAGACCACCTCTGTGTGTAAGTACTCTTAGACCAGCTAAAGTAGAGGCGCCTAGTCTGTTTGGTAACTTATTTTCAAACTGCACTCCAGTGGCAACTAAGTCGCGCAGACACTCACTACAGGATTCTAAGTTTATTAGTGCTGAGATTCAGAGACTACTAAAAGAAGAAGTAACAGAACTTCATAATCCCCCTGGCGGGCACAGGTTCTAATAACAGCCAATGAGAGGCACAAAAGACGTATGGATAGTGACTATAGTCAGACGATCAACAGATTTACGCTGTTAAACGCCTATCCCATGCCAAGAATGAATGAATTTGCAGAGAAGATAGCACAATTTTCTGTCTTCAGCACTCTGGACCTCAAGAATGCCTATCATCAGATCCCGATTAAAGAAGAAGAAAGGCCATTTACAGCTTTCGAGGCTGGGGTAGACTTTACCAGTTTCGAAGAATTCCATTTGGAGTTACAAGGAGTGGCTTGTTTCCAACGAACTGTTGATAAAATAATCGAAGACGAGCAACCAGAAAATACATTCGCTTGTGGACAATGTGACCATCTGTGGACATGATGCCGAATCTCATGATAGAAACCTGCAGCGATTCTTCAAAGTAGCTCAGAAGTATGGCATTAATTTCAACGAAGCTAAAAGTGAGATCGGAACACATAGTGTCAGACTGCTGGGATACGAAATATCTAAAGGTCAGCTGAAGCCTGACCCAGAAAGATTTAGAGCCTTCACGCTCTTTGACTCTTCAGGCTTCGTATGACTTCTGTTGTTTTTTCTTTTCGCAAGTATAAACTCCAATCTGATAGAGCCCGATTTCACTATCCCCATAACCGGAAATGCTGGAAAAAAAAATAAAATAAACATCCATCAGAAAAAAGAGCTTTGTCTTTGTTGGTTGAGGCTAAATGTGTTGATCGCAGCTAAGTCTTCATTATCGTCATATGTTTGGACAAGCACTCACTATTGTTATATAAGATAAGAAGATTATTTAATTATTATTATCACTATTGTTTTATAAATGGGTGTAAGCCTAAACAAGAAAACAGTACAACTCCCATAGAAAAGTGTTCATTTTTACAAAGCTTATATCATCTCACTCTGTCTGTCTGTTTGTCTGTCTTGTTCACTTTTTTTACGGGTTATTCCACCCCTTTCCCCTTCTAGGATCAAGTTGAAACCTCGCAAAATTGTGCATTGACCCTAACAAACCATTAATGAATAAAAAAAATTAATTAGTTAAGTAGTGGTAATTTATTACAGCATTGAGATACGTGGCTGCAAATGTGCAATTCTTTCCCTTATATTAGCTTTTTTTTTTTTTTTTTTTTTTAAAGTATTGTTTGATATAGTCTGTTCTTCTCATAATCTACATTTACCACAACTAAAAAGAACATTTGATGTTATCTTCTGTTGTGAAGGGGAACATCATTTATAGATATTTAATTTCACCAAACTTGTTCAAGGGGCAATAATTTAAGTTAAACCTTAAATATATAATGTTATTTGTTTAACATATATAAAAAATGGGGGGGGGGATATTTTTATTGCTTTACTGATAAGTGTAGAGATTTATGAAACAGAAGAAAATTGTTTTGTATAGAATAAAATAATAAGATAAAGACAGACACATTTGTCCACTTGTATCGATTGATTTATTGTGCAAATACACACGATTGCCAGCAACCCTACTTCTATAAATGACCCGCTGCACAGTAGTGCATGTTTCTTACAAGTTGATCATGCTAGTTTGTTGGCACTTCTGCAGGACGTGTCCTTTTGTTATGGATTTGCACACTAAAATTACAGTTGTGACGTATTAGAAGTAGTTTAGCGCACCAAAAAGTACGGACTATGAACGCGTCATTAAAAAGGACGTAATTTAGAGTAAGGTCTACTAAATAACTGAAACAGGTGACCTTCACATCATCTGCCCTATAGATCACAAGGTCTGAAAGGGGAACTTTACTTACTTTACTACTACGCAACAGTGGCATACAACAGAGTAACAAGAGTTTTGTTTCTAGTATGGTACTTATTTTTTTAGTTATTAAATGTCTGTACTTATTTGCACTATACTGTGACGTCATTTGGTTTTTGCCCAAAACAAGATCTTCAAGGTGTTTGCAATCTTTCTTCAAACTAATGGATATAAAAAAAAAGGTCTGGCTACAAGCGAAGATTTATTAGGGTAATACTTTAGAGAGAAAGGAAATTTCGTTTCCCATTCTTATCTCGACTTAAATCAATTTTAGTATTTAATTAACATTAATGAAAATCACGTTTTATTAGGCCTACTCTTGTAGTGTTATTAGTAGTCCTTTCTACATAGAATTTATTAAGTAACCATAATAAGACATCTTTTTTTACAGTTCATCTTATCAGCTTGCTAATTCTTCATGGGTTTCTTATAACAAAAACCTGGACACGAATCTAGAAAACGAATCTAACAATTTATCTAGAAAATGACAGTGCAAGTATATCTTTCGGAAAAGAATTATTAGGTAATAGGCCACACATGGAATATTCTGGTTTGACCGTTATAATCATCCGAATTATAATCTTCTTAACATTAAATTGGCTTTTGAACACACGTCAGTGCATATTCCCGCATGGATTCATGTGTTCTGGAATATTTTTGCGCATGGTCTTTATGAATTCATTAACTCGGCTGATATAATTAATGGTTTTAATGTACATGTTTATAATGCTTATGCAATGTATTAATATACGAATAAAATGTTCCTGTTGTATTTAGTATCCAGTAGTTATTAAGCGCAAAGTCATCAGCTTCTTAAAGGAGGAATAGTCTCCCCTCTTTAAAATAAAAAAAGTACTTTGTTGTTGTTTTTCTATCTCATTTTTGTTTAAAACAGACTTACAGTTTGTACATTATTCTTCAGAAGTCTTTGGTCTGTTAACATTTTACTGAGACTCGCCAAGTCATAATTCTCACGCACCTTTTGACAAATTTAATTTTGTGGTATTGTAGAGGTCCTGGTCACGACTTTTGTGGAGACCCCATCCCTCTATTAAAGTTTAATTAAGATAAGTCTGAGGTAATGACACATTACTTGTCCATTTAAGATCATTCCCTACATTTGTATAGTTACTATACATTTTTTTAAAATTTTGTTGATCCACCGTTTCTCTTTTCGAGGGTGAAACCCTGAGGGGATTCGGCCCTGTCTTTTGACCCATCTACACTACGCAATGTTCAGTATTTCAAGTGACTTGCAAGTCGGGGACAAACAAACAAGGTCAGAGTTAGCCTCCGAGTGGTGGGGGCATCCCACAGGACTCTAAACAATTTTTTACAGAGAAGAAATAGTGAGACTTGTGTGCCCAATGTTATTGTTGTGTGTTAGAGTATTTTAGCCTGACAAGGTTTTAAATACATTTAGTCATTTATTTTTTCTCTATTTATTTCTTTTTATAATTTGGGCCCGCCAAACTCACTTCTCCTAGGGCCTCCAATTATCTATGTCCGTCCTGCCGCCTCCCCCAATTAGCTCTTAGAATATACTTCATCGTCCCCTGATTGACACATTAGCAATTAGAATTAACTCCTCCCTAGCACAAGTACCAGAGTTGAAGTAAACGCGGGAAAATGTTTAAAGCTAGATTAAAAGTAGCTTTCCAACAATGGCTGATATCTGTCGTGACACGTACGAGACGGGTAATTAAAGAATGATTATTCGCAAAGAGATCGTCTGCTGACTTCGTCATAGTACGACATGGCAATTCCATTGGTTGGTCACATTGGGTGACAACGCGAAAAAAGGGGAGTGCTCAATACTTGTGCTACTTTTAGCCTCCACAAAGAGGTAAGGCGGGTGAAGGAAGCTTGAATACACTTTGCGAGTCTTGCAGTATATCATTATACAGTTATTTTTTTCACCATTGTTTTTTTTAGTTACAGATCTACAATGACGTGGAAGAGTGATTATAGATTCCAGTTTTGATATTATCCTTACAATGAGATCAATGTTTGGCAGATAGATTATGTTTGTTGAGCTACTCTTAAAATGTTTAGAGTTTAGTGTATCGCTGTACCAGTTGATCGTTGTAAAAAGGTATTTCTTTTAAATGTATTTTTTAAGTGTTTTCCTCTTTTTCCTAGAAATTTCTTTTAGAAATTAAAATCTTAGATATATGATTGAATTTCGTTTCGTTATGTTACTCGGAGGCCTAGCTTCCATCTGGTGCTTCTGATCACTTTAGTGTTAAGAAAGAAGAAATGATATTAAAAAAGGAACTGGGTGTCTTTGTTAGAGGGAGGGTACAGATCAGGCTATAATAATGTGTTTACTTTTTGTGCAGTGCATAGTGTAAACATTTACAATACTGTGATGTGAGGTTGTTATTGTTTTATCATGTCACGTTTCGTGCTTTACGTAAGATTACGTAAGTGTGATTGCATCATGACCATTGTTAAGATTTACATACAGATTTTAACTGTCGAAGCAAAACAAGGATGTTGTTCATTCTTCTTCTTCATTCTTATTATTATGTTTGAGGGTTCAGACGAATAGCACTATATCTTAGATAAATAAAACAGTGGTTTCCAGATCAAGCAGTTATCAATATTGTTTTACTCTTTAAGGGGGTTTTGGGGCCAGTGTCTTGTTCGGGCCTATTGATGCAGTATGCTTGGTCGACATTCTCTGATTACGCTCCACAAACGGCAAGTCTCACTGGTCCCTATTTTCATCTTCCGGAACATGTTGTTGTCTCATTCTGTTGTCTATTTTCATCTTCCGGAACATTTTGTTGTCTCATTCTGTTGTCTATTTTCATCTTCAGGAACATTTGTTGTCTATTTTCATCTTCCGGAACATTTGTTGTCTATTTTTATCTTCCGGAACATTTTGTTGTCTCATTCTGTTGTCTATTTTCATCTTCCGGAACATGTTGTTGTCTATTTTTATCTTCCGGAACATGTTGTTGTCTCATTCTGTTGTCTATTTTCATCTTCCGGAACATGTTGTTGTCTATTTTTATCTGCCGGAACATGTTGTTGTCTCATTCTGTTGTCTATTTTTATCTTCCGGAACATGTTGTTGTCTATTTTTATCTTCCGGAACATTTTGTTGTCTCATTCTGTTGTCTATTTTCATCTTCCGGAACATTTGTTGTCTATTTTTATCTTCCGGAACATGTTGTTGTCTCATTCTGTTGTCTATTTTCATCTTCCGGAACATGTTGTTGTCTATTTTTATCTTCCGGAACATGTTGTTGTCTCATTCTGTTGTCTATTTTCATCTTCCGGAACATTTGTTGTCTATTTTTATCTTCCGGAATATGTTGTTGTCTCATTCTGTTGTCTATTTTCATCTTCCGGAACATTTGTTGCCTATTTTTATCTTCCGGAACATGTTGTTGTCTCATTCTGTTGTCTATTTTCATCTTCCGGAACATGTTGTCTATTTTTATCTTCCGGAACATGTTGTTGTCTCATTCTGTTGTCTATTTTCATCTTCCGGAACATGTTGTTGTCTATTTTTATCTTCCGGAACATGTTGTTGTCTCATTCTGTTGTCTATTTTCATCTTCCGGAACATGTTGTCTATTTTTATCTTCCGGAACATGTTGTTGTCTCATTCTGTTGTCTATTTTCATCTTCCGGAACATGTTGTTGTCTATTTTTATCTTCCGGAACATGTTGTTGTCTCATTCTGTTGTCTATTTTCATCTTTCGGAACATGTTGTTGTTTATTTTTATCTTCCGGAACATGTTGTTGTCTCATTCTGTTGTGTCCATTTCTGAGACGAAATATTCTCATGAATTTTGTTGAGATTTACGTACAAATTTTTACAGTCGAAACGAAACAAGGGCGTTGTTAATGTTTTGTAATTTTCTCTCGAAACTGCTCCCACACAATTCCTCACACACCCAAATATAAACACTCACACAAAGCAGAACTGGTAGCCACTTGGGACCGGGGGGGGGGGGGGAGAGAAAGAGAGATAGAAAAAATAATATAAGGAGATATATCGACTCCCACCGCTGTAAAATCAGCACACATATATGTATTTGGAATATAATATTGATGCTAATTTATTAGGTTATTAGTTTATTTATATTGAGTATTTCAAGTGATCTGCATAGTCTAATTACTTTGCAATATTGTGTTGGTGTTTGCTGATTCTGTCATTTCAACCTTAATCCCTTTATTTCTATTTGATTCCATATTTGCATTGTGATCGATTTATTTATTTATTTTAATGATAACATGAGTATTATAGGTTTAGGTTGCTTCCCATTTACGAGTATGATATAAATATTAAAAGAGCGTTCTCCCAAGTTCCTTGGCATAGAAAACATGAGCGGATTTTTGGTTTACAATCATTTATTGTGCTTTCTGATTATTAGATGATATTCAAATAGTCAATTCTAGAGCACCGTTAACATAGCACAATGTAGGCTGAAAGTATTTTGGGATGTAACTGATAAAAAAAAAAGGTATAACAAGGCATGAAGGATTCCCCTTTGTCTCGTTCAACAGTATAAAAGAATTTCTACTGGGCCGGAGCTAGGTGAGGCTAGTCGTCCGAAGCATCAGTTGACCAAAGCCTCAGGTCGAGCGTTACAATTTAGTATAGAATATTTTGCTTACCGTACTACATCGACCAAATGAGAGGCTCCGAGTAGCAAGCAAGTTTAAGGCTTCAAACACTAACTCCGTTTAGGTCATCTTTTTATTGTCATCTTTGTTTCATTCGTTGATGTCGGGCGCCTTCCACAAAACATTTGAAGAACATTATCTGATTAGTCCAGATGGAGCTCAGAACTTGCAACGCCCACTGGTCACAGTAGAGACTACGGCCATTTAAAGTGCGCTCCAGTAAAAATATAAAAAAGCAAAAGTATTAGAATTTACTTTTGTTTACTTATGCATATAAATGAGTGCTACAATTTGTGTGTTTAAGTAAATATATGTTTTCTTTATCAATGTTGTTGGTCTTCATGTACCAAAAGTCAAAATTGTCAGGGGGGGGGGGGGGAGGGTTAAAGGTTTGATAATAGACGTGCTTTCAAGATATCATTCCAAAATTGAAGAAAATCTGTTGATTTTTTTTTTAAGAGCGAAATGTTTACAACCAGTTTTTCCATTTCTTTAGTTCATGGTGATATGTGTACATGTGTTATTTAGAGATTACACTTTGTTTTGGAATTGTTGTTTAGAGATTAGGGCCTACACCTTGTTTTGGAATTGTTGTTTAGAGATTACACTTTGTTTTGGAATTGTTGTTTAGAGATTACACTTTGTTTTGAAATTGTTGTTTAGAGATTACACTTTGTTTTGGAATTGGTGTTAACGTGCTTTTTCCGTGTCATAGGATAGATATTTGTTAGCATCTAACTCTATCTATCTGTCTGTCTGTCTGTTTGTCTGTCAGTCTTCTATCTATCCATCTATTTCTTTATGTATGCATTGTATATACATATCTATGGTATACCAATCGTCGGGGAAAATGAAATTCGTCCTAGATTGTAACACCCTCATTGACGTCCTATAGAATCAGACAATTGAACTTTGAATATAGTCGCTGCCGTGTTCAACACTAACTCTTGAATTAAGCATTACTTTTTAAAGTTTAATTTATAATTATAAATAGCATATGTCGATAAACAGAGATTAAACAACATCAGCTTCTAACCACCTCTTCAAAACCCCTATCCCCTTCCAAGTTACATTCCCCCCACCAACAGCACATAATATTTACAGTCTATCATTATTGTCATTATGTTAATGATTATCATTATGTGTCAAGAAGTCGTGCATTTGTGTTCGTCGACCCTACAGGCAGCTATCAAACTCCACTTAAACGAACGAGTCGACGATGTTGGGTATAGGTTTAAACCTCCCCCCCCCCCAGCCCGAAAATTATTAAATCATTACATCGTGTCTGCTAGAACAGAAATGAGAGACAGAAAGAAGCTAGGAGAGAGGGATAGATCTCTGGGAAGGTCGTCCTTTTATGTAATTACTGCTTAGAAATCTAGTGGAACGAAACAATGTTTACTGCTTGGAGATCTATTTGGATAAATGGTATGCTTACCGATATTGTAATGCAAGGTTTAAATGAAAAAATTGGGGGGGTGGGGGTGGGGAGGGGGGGGGGGTCGTAGTGAAGAATTCAACAATTAAATTTATTCAGAGGTTCTGAAAAAAAGAAAAGCTAGTCGTTTTGACTGATTCTCAAAGCATCAGAGATTGTTTAAAACAAAAAATGTTGAATAGGAAATGATCCTAAATTCCTACAAAAATAAAGATGTTTATGTCTTAGCGCCTCCTGCATGACGGGAGGGCAAGGGTTCAATTCTGTGACGATCCTGACGTCAGTCCAAAGTGTAATCCACTCAATCAGGCATGCATCTGATAGTGGTTGAAGGGCATGATCGATAAGGACGTCAGATGTACCGCCAGTCCACTAAAACATTTCTCTGAAGCTGCTCACGGAAAACAGTCCGGAAAGAATGCTGGCCTCGTTCGGAGAAGCGTGGATGAGCTTGACACCAGTGTGACTTAAAAAAAGAAAAATCCTCTTGATTAAGCAACTTTGCTTCGAATTTTCCAGTGGATGGCATTCAGAATTTTTCCTTCAGTGGATCACAGAATTGCAGAAACTTCTTCGTTTTAACTCTACGAGACGTTACTTGACAATTTTGTGAACAAAAAAATATAAAAAATCTATCCTTATTTGGAGAGTCTTTGGTTTTTCCAACTTGTATTGTTCTTAGCATTAAACAAGCAAACTATACAAATCATTATTAAGAAGAAAATAAATCTTATTAAAGGGAAAGAGCTCCGCATTTACTACTATATATCTCAATAATCCCTTATTCGATATCAAACAAAATTAGTAATTACCAATCATTAATTGACTAATTGGTTAACTTCGTAATGATTCATGTTTTATTAGGTACAATAAATAATTCTCAAAATTTTTTAATTTGTTCGAGAATGGGTGTTATAGAAATAAAGTTTTCACTTACCTATGGGGACGAAACACTACATATATAGCCGTATCTGTAAATACTGAAGGATTAATTTTCCTTGATCGTATCAAAGTAAATATTTAATTACCAATTAAAAACTAATTTGACTAATTGTTGTTTTTTTTTGTTGTTGTTGTTTTTTAAGTTGATCTTGTCTATGCCAATGAGTAATTGTGCAAAGTGTCAACTTGATCCAAGAACGGGTGTGGGAGAAATGACGAGTACAAACTTTTTACCAGACAGACAAACAGAGTGAGTTGATAGAAGATTTGTAAAAAAAAAACAACAACTGTGCTTGTCCTTGCTATTATTAAAATGAACTTTGAACTTGAAATCAATGACAAAATTAGTTTGAGAACTGTTGCGCCATTCCTCCGTCTCCGTAGAAATCTTTCAACGTGTCACAGCGTAGTGCAGCGCCAACTAATATGTATTTAATTTTATCTCTTCTAGACTGTAAGCACCGAACATTCACCGAGCCGGCAAAACTTGACTTTTTCCTCCTCCATCTTTCAAGTTGCTGGAGTCTTGATGTCGCGGTAATTGGATATGGATTTATCCATCAGCGTGCGAGGAGCTCTTGTGACGTCTCCGGCGCCATTGATCAGGAACGGCGAACGCCCAGCGCAACATAACGGTGAGCAAGATAAGTCAGTGAAAATCACCCTCTTCAGACACTCCATTGATAGCATCTTAGGGGGCGCTGCTCAAAACGGGGGCAGTGAAAATTGCTGCGATAGGAGCTGTTTCGGCGGGCTCTCTTCAGTATGTGAAGTCCGCCCTGGAACTGTCCTTCCCAGCAGCAACAAGCCGGACACTGTGAAGGAGACAGGCTTAGGTCAAGACAGTGTAACTACTGGTCTTTCAGAAGCAGCAAGAGTCGCTAATGAAGAGCGTGCCCATCACGTGAGGTCTGCTGATCAAGAAACTGTTGGTGAGTTTTGTTCAGTTTGTATTAAATCGTAAAGGACTTTTTTTTTCTTTTTGGCGTCTGTTTGTAAAGATCTAATGCATTGAACATTGTCATTTCCCTCGTGTCCTTAATTAATCCATTTGTAGAGCTTTAAAAAAACAATCCCATTTATCTATCTATCTTATCTATTTTATCTATGTATGTATGTATGTATGTTTCTATCTATCTATCTATCAATCTATCAATCTATCTTCATTTATTTTTTTCTTATCTGCATCATTTTACCCCCCCCCCCTTTTTCTGTCTTCCTACTTCTTTCGTTTTACAAATACTCCCCCCACCCCCAACCATCTCAGTCACTAAGTCTCTTTTTAGCGGCCCCCGAAACGGGAAAAGACGCTATTAGTTTTGTGTGGCTATTCAGTGTGCTAGTGCGCACCATGTATATCATATCAGCACGGGGACAGAGTTACAACAATATATATGTGTGTGTATAATTTATTTATTTATTGTGGGCTTATGTTTGTTATTAATTTGTGAAACATATTTTTTCAACATTATTTTCTGTTTGGAAAGCTCGTCCACAGAATCCCATGTTATTTAAGATTTAGTTACTTCAAAGCGCCTTCTACGTAGATCTATTCGCCAATACAAAAACACTTCCCTAAATGGTAGCCTACTCATCATAAATCTATTGTTTAGCCAAATCTCTGCGAAGAGACATGCTTTATTTCTGTTGACAGACTGACAAAAAAAAATTTAAAGATCAACAACACAGCTTTTATCTCCAAGCAATATGCCAATTGTACCAAATGTATCAATTAAAACCCACGCTGCTAGGGCAAGCAATAAATTGAACACTATCTCATGAGCTTTCTCCATACATACACGTTTTCTTTGATCGAGTCTCGCCAGTCGACGCAATGGAGAAGATAAACAAGGACTTTAAAGAAATGATAACAACAATTACCGCATGTATTAAATCAATCTTTCCCAAGCTTTCTCCTTTAGCGGAACACTTTGAACATTCTGAGTATTTAGCGGAACACTTTTTTTTTTTTATAGAGATTAATTCCCGTGGTGGTCTTCCCTAGTTAATTATTCCAGTTGTTTGTGGAACATATATTCAGGCCTCACGGAACACTAGGATTCCACGGAATACAGTTTGGGAAACACTGCATTAAGTTTTTTGAATGCAAATTTAAACAACTTGTTTTAAGACAATTTTAAGAACGCATTGAAGTATGCATGATTTATGTTAACGCAGTGGGCACTACATTCTCAAAACGCAAATCACATTTCCTTTGGTATAAAAAGATATTTTTATTATTGAATGAAATAACTCTTATCCATACTCTGGGTCGTTTGTGGCTGAAGCAGAATTTATTGTAGTTCCCATTTGTCCTCTGAAGAATTATCTCTGAAGAATTGTCTGATATTATGATTGGATACATAGTATTTCAGACAACTTCCATAGTCGATAATGGACCTCATTCACCAGTCGTAAACAAACAACATTTAGCCACGTGATTCTCTATTATTTCTATATAAAATACGCAATTCATAAAGGCTGTCACGTGATACTTTTTTCATTGTTTTATCAATATTATCACGTGGCTAAATGTTGTTTGTTTACGATTGGTGAATGAGGTCCATTCCCAATGCGTAGGTTTCCATTATATTTTCTTCTTATTATTATTATGATCCCTCCCCCTTTTTAAATAATTTCAACAACCAGGATACACGCATTAAACACACACATACACACACACACACTCACTCATGTATAGACCTATATGGAAGTGAAATAGTTTATTGTGACCTCACAATTTTCGATCACTACTATGTTCGTTACAGCAGCTAGACTCATCGTGTCAGTAGAACAGTCGTCTGCTGCTGCTGTTGAGCTGTTTCATGACTAGTTTTCTTAAAATAAGAAAAACATAAAAATACATTTTTTTAAAAACTTCTATTAAGTGTATATGTATCAATTGGTTTGGATCGGTCAAGTGATTAAATTTGTTATAGATTTAGATCAGTGGTTCCCAAACTTTTTTGTCTCGTAGACCCCTTGCCATGTTTCGTGGCTTTCGGTAGACCCCCTGCTTAACTTAAACCGGTACTGCAAATTGACCAACTCAATTTTTTAAAAAGTAAATTTGAACTGCAGTGAGTCAAAGAGTAAATAAGTAATTTAAAGTTACTTAGTAAGTTAGAGAGAGATCTATCTTTTTTTTTTTTTTTTGGATAAAATTCAAATTTATACCAATTAAAATAACAATTAATATGTATTATTGGAACCACAAAACACACTGGAATGAGTGTTGTTGTTGTCTTTTTGTAGGTTCATCATCCATTGCTATGGATATTAAGCTTCATATAGGAATTTGTTTTAGTTCTTCAAACAATAAATATTAATGAATTAATTAATTAACTGACCCTTAAGTATCACTGTAAAAGTCTTCGTAAAGAGCAGATTCCTGTGTATTTCTTCATCTGTCACGTGTGGACCAAATATTGGGTCCGCGGAACTGTTTTCTCAAACAGGAGAAGGGGGGGGGGGGGAAGTAACGGCGTCCAAACCAGTAATCTTGGGCAGTAGGGACTCATTAGCCTGACTTGCAACCCAACTATCAGGGGAAAACGTAATTCAAACCTCTGCTGCCTTGCAGATATAACCTAAACATGGGAACTGTTTCCTGTGTCCCCGAGGAAAAATAAGGAGCCAAGGACCCCAGGCAGTATGCAGCACACAGCGCTACACCCGGTGAAAGCCTGTCACGCCGCTGATCCCAATCTATATATATGTCGTTTGCAAAGAATTTATAAGAAGCATTTGTTATAACTCATACCACCAGTGTGCGTACTGTATTGTTACTTAAATAAATTTGTTTCATAATATCAGATGTACGTTTGTGTAAAATAGTTTTTAAAACTACTTTAGCAGTTGGTAAAATCAATGTTTTATCTACAGTGTTTTCCATGTTTGACTATAAGTAAAGAGATCTTGTAAGACGCTCACAAACTATCATCTTCTCCATATATGATGTTGAAGAGAGATTTTGTGTTGTCTATTCTGAAGTTTATCTTTAAGAGTTCGAAAGTTTTTCAAATCTTTATCTTTTTATCAGGGTGGCATCGTATCTGCGTGAATGTTACCGTGATCGCTTTTTTAAATACATAAAAAAGGTTGTACGTCTTGAATTCGAACTCAGTGTTCAAGATTTCCCAAGGGGACTAATTCAACTTATACCACAACTTCTGTCAAGTACGATTTCTTTCCCTTGTTCGATGACAATCAAAATGTCACGTCATGCAAAAGAAATAATTGTGCAAATTAATTTTTAGCTAATAAGATATGATAAGATAAGATAATTTTATTGATCCATTCAAATGGTAATTCAGTTTGACTACAATTGTCAACCTCAGCGTAACTACTTTACAAAAACAATATGGATGAAAAATTCAAACAACATTCGCTCACGAAACATATACACATTCACAACCAGCTCTTTATGAGTTTGACTTCTATGTACTTCTCGATGACGACGACTGATCTTGTAACACTCTGACAGAAAGTGGGATAAAGGAGTTTTTAAATCTTTCTGTCCTAATGGAAATGAGAAAGCTAAAAGCATGAAATGGCGCTAAACAAAAACAATTGGTAAAAAAAATATTTCTAATCGCACAGGTTTTTCTATTTTAGTCTAGAATTAGACCTATTACAAATTTAATGACATGACTTTTGCAAACTAATTGATACACTAAATATATACTTTTTATTTTTGAAAGATACTTTTTTTTTATTGTATCTTTCGTTAACCCGCTCGCCAAATAGAAAGTCAATGAAGAAACTCGTACACACTATTAAGCCACTAACTCAACTTACTTTATTCATAAACTACAAACCTTGAATTAGATTCTACATTTTCCTAACTTATTCAAATATGTAAAACAAACAAACAGACAGTGGACAGACCGCATGCAACCTGTATTAGTCCAGCCAATCAGTGTGTCATAAATGGATTCTACCTACAGGTGACTAAGACAGTATATACACCAGTATTTTTGTAATGAGTACCGATACACGGGTAGACATGGTGCTATTTTTGTAATGAGTACCGATACACGGGTAGACATGGTGTTATTTTTGTAATGAGTACCGATACACGGGTAGACATGGTGTTATTTTTGTAATGAGTACCGATACACGGGTAGACATGGTGATATTTTTGTAATGAGTACCGATACACGGGTAGACATGGTGTTATTTTTGTAATGAGTACCGATACACGGGTAGACATGGTGTTATTTTTGTAATGAGTACCGATACACGGGTAGACATGGTGTTATTTTTGTAATGAGTACCGATACACGGGTAGACATGGTGATATTTTTGTAATGAGTACCGATACACGGGTAGACATGGTGTTATTTTTGTAATGAGTACCGATACACGGGTAGACATGGTGTTATTTTTGTAATGAGTACCGATACACGGGTAGACATGGTGATATTTTTGTAATGAGTACCGATACACGGGTTGACATGGTGATATTTTGGTTCTTTTCGAACCTTAGCGTCAGTCAAATCTCGAAAAGGCTAAGCATTGAAAACAAAGTTCTAGTTAATAACAAAACATATGTAGGAAACAGTTGTTCCTCTTTATTTCCCATACTTCCACAGAAACCGAAAAAGATTTCATGTCATTGCCATACACCGGCCTACGTATCTAAGGTAAACAATCCGTTCATAGCTACTTATTTGTAAATTACCCGTCGTTCGGAAATATTTCTTCAAGTATTCGGTCATTAAATCTATGTTCAAGGGAAGTAAATACAGAAAGCGGTAAATTTTAACGATTATTATCTTCTCTTTGCCCACTTTTGTCATTGTTCAGCTCGCGGCTTCAAGAGTTACTCTTCTTGATATCCTCCCGCCAAAATAGGTTAACTCTTATTTTGACTAGACTTTATCGATGTTTTATTATGTTTTATTAATCCAATAAAGTAACTAAAAAAAAGTTAGGAGGGTTAACACCGAGCCCGCCCACTTTTTAATTCAACCCTGATTCTCCCACCCTTAAACTACTTCAATCCGCAACTTGACTTGTATATTTGAATGTTACGTTTTTCGACTTATCAAATAGACATTTTGTTTCTTTTCTTCAAAGCCCGATTTGTTTATCTAGTTAATCATTGTTTTATAAATGGCTGTCATAAATTTATTGAATATATGTCTGTGTGAATGTGTGTGCGTGTGTTATGACACAGGACTGGAAAGAAATATTTATGGGTTAACTTACAGTCTGCTCCCTAGACCCGAGATGCTTTGCTTGGCTTCCCTGTAAAATAAACACAGACAAAACAAAAAAAAAAGGTTATTGGACAACACAATCGTTTTGGTCGCAAATGGTAGGAAGGAAAGTTTATCTGGCAAAGGAACGTGACAAGTATTTTTACTTTACACAGCATAAAACTGTAAAGCGCAGACGCGCCAAGCAAGAGCCATACCAGCTAGATAAAGTCCTATGTAGATCTACATCTATAGTGACTGAACTAAAAATAGCAGGTAATGACAAAAGGTCACATTAAAAACAAATTTCAAAAATAGAGAGTCGATAGATGTACCTAGTGGTGAATCGTTAAGAAATCATGATTTAGAAACAGGGAGTCTCGCGACTTTACTCAATTCCTAGACATTCGGAACTTATGTGAGATGCACAGAAACTGTGTCGTTTTTGTAGTCTTTCCACCCATGATTTTTTTTTTAAGTAAATTTGTTTATTTCAATATATTTACTAACCACCTCGGATTTCTTTTGTTTTCTATTTTAGACTATTTATTTTTTCAAGTTTTGTTTCTAAAATATTGACTTACGTTTGAGCACTCCTTAATGCCAGTTAGGGAATCTGTGCATGCCTTGTCCATGAGCGTGTTCCTGCATTCTGAGCTTCAGAAATACATTCTCCTAGTGTCTACGATTCACTGTTTCTTTGAGCAACAAGAAATCAGTTTGAAGAAGACGTTTTGAAAACGTCTTCAAAAAAACTTTATGAATCAATCTAGGAGAGACACATCTCGTGAGAGACACATCTCGTGAGAGACACATCTCGTGAGAGACACATCTCGTGAGAGACACATCTTTTTTTTTGGATGCCCCCAATTTGTTGATATATTAACATTGCGGACACTGTTGAGGGGATTACAATGAATTTTGTTTCTATTTAACGAAGCTCGACTGTGGCAGTGCAGGAGAATGAAAATGAAATCATTCATACAATAATAATAACATAATAACAAATAATCTTAATTATCCGTGAGGAATTTTATTTCGCACCTTTGCATCAGCATTACCCCTAACAAAACATTATCAGAGCAAGCAATAGCACACACAAATAAACATTCCTGCCACAGTTTCTCTTAAACATTGCATGTAAAATTGACAACAATAAGTTTAATTTTGTTCAAAGATTTAATTCCCCAAGGAGCAAAAGAGTTCTTGAGTCGAATTGTTCTTGTGATCTTCTTTTGTGATGGTAAAATGCTAAAATTCTGAACCAGAGCGTACTTCTTAATGCTTAAGATCTTAATAGCTTTCTTAGAAATGTTTTCTCGAGTTTGAGTTTAGAGGTTTTTTGGCACATCGGCACACTTTAGGCCATGTCGTGCCCGTTTTTTCTCGAACAGGTGTCAGAGTGCGGTTTGCTTGTTGCCAAAGATCTTACTAGCAGCATTGACGATGTTTGTGAGCCATAATTCAATATATAGTACTTCTAAGCTTATTACTTGCTGTAACTATTATCTGAGCTAATTTTCATTGTCTCACTTTACAGATACGCCCTCAAATTCCCATGGTGCAAGTTTCCATGAGCTAATTATAAACATGGAGTCACGTGATATAACATTCGACAACAACCTGATCCACGACCTGAGCAAAAGAAACTGCTCTAATCAGAACACAACTCAATTTTTGCAGAGAGAAACCGATGCATTGAAGTTTTCACTAGGGCAAGAGACCGCATCGCTTGGAAACAAGAACTACCATAAAGATACGCCTGCGGCACTTAGCTTGCGACGATGGTCTTCGGACAGTATTCCAACTGACTTACCATGTCTTGATCAACTTCATCGTGGGCCGCAAACAGCATTCAGGACAGTTTCGACAAAAACAATGAACGCGCCTTCGATGACAGAAGTAACCAGCAACAGCAATAAGTCGCCCCTGGAAAATACACTGGCCTGCAACGGCTACTTTTTTGACAGACATTTAATTTGCAAAACTGACCAACGCTATCCCGTAAGTCAAAAAAGTCTAGACAGAGACAGTGACATATTTGGTCTGGACTACGTGAAAGATGCAGACGACAGTAAGTCAGCTGACAGAAGATTCAGCCACTCCCCGTCTCCGCTAACAGACGATGCCGACCGAACTGGTAGAAACATTGATGATGACATCACAAGTATCAGCTCCCCGAGAGAAGACGAATCATTGGCCAAGAGAACGCACGTGACCTCGTCGAATGATAGCGCCACCGTTTGCTTCAAAAAAAGGCGCGTCAGAACGACCTTCACCGCAGAGCAGCTTCACGCCCTAGAGGAAGTCTTCAGCATCACTCACTATCCAGATGCCAATACGCGGGAAAATCTGGTATCCAGAATCGGTCTTTCAGAAGAGAGAGTGCAGGTACATCCTAGGTTTTCCATTTTCCGCCTCTTTTTTTTAATGCGTACGAAAAGTTTACACTTTTTTCATAGTTAATGGGAGCTGATGTAAAAAAAATAATTAAAGTATTTATTTTCTAAAATTTCACTTACAGTAGTATAGCTTGTTGTCTCAGCTGATAGAATGTCGTGGGTTCGATCCCCAACTGGCCAATCTATTATTTCTCATTATTATTTAATGACAAAAAAATATGAATGTTTAATTACATTATTATTAGAAAGTTAAGTAGGAATCGATTTCTTTTTTCAATACATTACTTGTTTCAATCAGAAGGGAAATTCACATATACTGGTTTGAAGACCTCGTAGAAGTTTTATATTTTGAGTATTTGAAACTGAGTTGCACTCCTAATATAGAAACAAATTTAATTAGTGGCCTATTGTACATAATAAACATCCTATTTCAATGGTTTGGCATTGTACGCAAGTGAAGTTCAGTGTCGCCAAGAAACTGTGACCCTAGTTTAGACCAGTGACGCCTATAAACTAGGAACCAATTTTAGACCTATGGCCGGATTTTAGGGAGGGCAGGTGGGGCTACAGCCACGGAGACTCCATAAGAAAGAGGCCTACACAAAAAAGAAAATATATGTATACGAATTTCAACGTGTAAAAATTCAAAGTTTTTTAGTTTTTTTTTCCAACATTTTTTTTTCCGCATTTTTAAGGCTGGCAAAAATGTCGTGATTAAGAATAAGAAGTGTACGCTTGAAGCATTCTCGGAATAAGTAAAAACAGCTCTAAATTTACGACAGTGCTTCTACCAAGGGCCTTACCCTCAACAAACTCAAAAATTAGGGGTGCACCGGATAGTACTTTTTGATATCCGGCCGGAGCCGGATATAACCGGATAGTAAAGTTAGATATTCGGCCGGAGCCGGAGCCGAATACCTACATGACTCAAACAGCTCGTTTTACTGAAGTTTTTGCAAATCTTCTATATAACATACCTATATTCATATTATTTTGTTATTACTTTCTTACTTTAAACTCTGTCACTGATTGATAAATTAAAAGGTAAAGTTCAATCTTGGTTTTATAGCGTAAATCTCTCTTAAGTACAATCTAAGTTTTATAGTGGGTAGATGTTTGTGTTCATGTATTTTACACCATCAACTTGTCATTAGGCTCGTGTTTTGACATTAAAGTAACGCCATATAAGTGATGACTTTTTATCAGCCATTATTATTCCTTTTCAATTTACTAAATGCCCTTGCAAGCCACTGTTATACCCGTGGCTTGTGTAACAAAATACTTGTAGGGGTGTGTCCTGTAGTTCAGCGCTCTAATTGACATTTCTCTCCAAGTCAACAAACTTAGTGTCATCATCTAGTGACCTCTAGACAGTGTCAATATGTCTTAACAATTTGCGTTAATTCATTCTGGCTTAAGAATGGTCAATGTCTATATTCTCTATCAATACATTGTCATGGATTAAACAAATAAGAAGTTGGGGGTGTTGAGTCTCTTGAGCCCTCCCTTTAAAGATACCCTTGGTCAGTGTCTGTTTGGCTTGTAGTCCTAACTCATAATTGAGACTTAACTCAAAGTAAACAAACTTATTACCCGTCCAATAGTATAAAAGGTGTGGTTTGTGGTCCAGACCCTTGATTGACAACCTATCTCATAATAAACAAACTCATACCAAATCAACCTTATAGAGATTTGGCTTGTAGTCCCGCCCCTAATACAAATTCTACTCCAAGTAAACAAACTCAGTTCCCTCATAAGATGTGACCTCTAGACATCTGGCTTAATGTGGTCAGCTGCCTATCTGTGAACTCAATGTTATTGACTAAACAAACAAAAGGAGGTGGGGGTAGCTCATCTCTACCTCTGGAGATATACTCGCACAGCTAGACAGACGTCTGGTCAGATGACGTAGTCAAGGAATGTAACATTTTAACATGTTAACTAACTTACTCAAAGGTCAAGACAAATTGAAAAAAGTGCCAGCCATTGCATCTCTGTATGTAAAGCGCATTTATGATGTAAAGTTTCATCTCTATTTATATTAAGTTATTAACATGCCTTGTCTTTATAATAAACGATGTTTGGTGCATATTATTAATGGCTCTATTTTTAAGCACATTATTTTGTTTTCGTATAAACATTAATACATTCTATAACAGACAGTAATGGAACGAGGTCCACTTTATGCATATTAAATAGGTGTATTTTTTACTATCCGGTTTACTATCCGGTAGTGATATCCGACCGGAGCCGGATAGCACCGGATAGTAAAAAATGCCGGATATTCGCCAGAAGCCGGAGCCGGAGGGACTATCCGGTGCACCCCTATCAAAAATAGACACTTTTTAAAACTAAAATCTGCATATAAAATATTTTCCTTACAGGAAAGCGTGATTAAATTTACAAGAACTCTATTTCTTTTCACATAAAATATAGCATGGTTTTAGATATTAGTATTTTCATTCATTAATGGATCTTTATTAAAATTGTCATTAATCCTGTCCCGATGCCTACACATACTTCAATCCAGCCCTGTTTAGACCAGTGACGCTTAGAATCTATGACCCTAGTTTAGACCATTGACGTCCAACATTCTTCGTCCTGATGGACTATTCTGACATTGATGTTACGGACCGCATCGCATCTTCCTATCAATCCTGTGGAACCTCTACGTCCTCACTTTGGGCTAAGGTTTCAATGGGCCGGATATGGCCCGCTAGCCTTAGTTTGTGTATCACTGCTGCTTTCGAGCGTACGACGGGTTGTGCTACGGACGAAACGTATTGGCGCTATTTTCTGAATGAAAGGTTTTGTCTTGAAGTCAAACAACTTTTTGAATATCAACAAAACTTGCGCGAAGCTTGACTTTCAGTTTTATAGATGACTTTTATTTTAAATGTTTGATGACCTTTCACGTAATTGCTCCTTCTGTCTAGGACGAAAAATTGATGCTTGTTTTGGTTTCGTCTTGAGACTGGGAAGAATCTGGCGTAACTGAATCTGAAGCAGCAGATTTTGCTACTGTTTGTGCATGTATATGCATCTGTTTTAGGGCCGGCTGATAGAGCAGCTTTCTTTGGCTTGCTTCGTTTCGTTTGCTCTCGTTCGTACCAGCACGTCACAGTCTGTCTCCATGCTGTCCAGTTTTGGGCTATTTCCTACCAACATACTTTCATTCTCACGTCCTCCTTGCAGACATCTCTGTAGGTTAGTTTTGGGCGGCCCTTGGATCTGACTTCCTCTGCAAGCTCAGCATATAGGATGTCTTTAGGGATGCTTCCATCTGGCCTGCGGGTGACATGTCCGAGCCAGCGTAGCGAACAGACCAGTTTCAAGACGTGCTCATTAATACTTTAGTATTATTTCCTTCAACACTTTTCACTTCTTCCGGTTGTGACTTTATCAACCAATCAAAACCTGTTGGGAAGTAATTAACAAAGATTTTTTGTCCGAGAGACAAAAACAGAGAGTGAGAGAGGGGAGAAGTAGCGTGAGTAAAAGTTTCTCTAGGACATTTCCTAACAAAAAAAATGTTTTTGAGAGTTGAACGTTGTATTTTCATTTTAGATTTGGTTCCAGAACAGACGCGCCAAATGGAGAAAACATTCACGTCTGCGGAATTTCGGAGGGCTCCAAGATCTGACGGACGCAAACTACGTGCCTGCACCAAGACACCTTCAGAAACTTAGAGACCTGGTTTGTTACTTCAACATTTCTTTTTCTTTTCAAATCTTTTTTTTCTAAAACAGAATTATTTCTTGATCAAGAAACAAAGAATTTAAAGTAATGGAGAATAACTTAATTTACTATGATCGATTTACAGCATAACTTTGTAAGTTAAATCTTCAAATAGTAACATTTATAGTATAACCTTCAATTCGTGGAATGTCCTCCAACGTATAACCTCCGCCTCGGTGAATGTCCTGCAAGGTGTAATCTCCAAGGCAAAGCTTCGTGCAATGTCCTCAAAGATATAACCTCCACAGTAAAGCTTCGTGGAATGTCCACTAATGTATAACCTCAGCTTACAAACTTCCCAGAATTTTATCCAACATATAACTTCCGCTTACAAGCTTCGCGCCCGACGTGTTAGCCACTGAGGTTTTATAGTATAAACAAAAAGTCTATAGTTTACAATTTTAGCGAACGACTTAATCCTCGACACAAAGTTCATCTTCCTACACTCTCTATGTACAAAAGAAGTAATTAATTAACACTGATTGATGAACTAATTGGTACATTTTGATTGATTCATCGGCAATGAATAGTTGTGCAAAGTTCAACTTGATCCAAGAATGGGAAGTGGGAGAAATAACATGGACAAGATTCTACCCAGACAGACAGACAGACAGAGTTGATATAAGCTTTGTACAAATAAAATAGTTGACTGAACTTGTGCTATTATTGGTACATCATTTAGAGAGTTTTCAAGTTACCAGATATAATCGTTTATTATTAGTTATAATAAAATTATCTTTTACAAATTTTAGGAGGCTCTTTTTTTTTTTCATTGTATATAACATGAACTGGGCATTAACATTATTTGCTTAAATATATACACACCTATTGTTGTTACCGGTGGTTAACTTGTAGCATTAGAGTGCTGGTAGATAATTAAACCGTTGAAGGCGTAATATATCTTAACTAATAGAACTTCAAACAACTTTTGTAAGCAAACTAAATATAACATTGTTTATAATCTAGACAAAATGAAGTGAAGATCAAATAAATGTAGTAAGTCAAAACAAAAAGTAAAGTTCGCTTTTTATACCTTATGGTCTATAGGGCAAAATCGAACTCACAACAATAGCACAAACTTTCAGTCTCACGTTCGGGAGTCGTCTCCTTTAACTAAGACCAAATGACGACAATGCCATCTAAGTTGCATCATTCACAACCAATTGTTAATCGTTAATTGTTAATGGAGGAAACACGAACACGCACACACACACACACTCCTTAACACATATCTATTTTTTACTAGAAAAAAGTTGTTGTTTTTTTATCGTTCAAATGAGTACAAAATGTTATCAAGCTTTGTATCTGTGACTTACTTTGAGTGGAATGAATTTTTGCTTTCTTCACTCCAGAACACCTTACTACCTGATTTGACAATGTTCTCTACTTCCATTACAAGTTTAGATCGAATTTTTTTGGATCTAACTTTTGATGTGAATTTCTAGGTCTGGAAGTATATGAGTTAATTGTTTGTTTTCATTTTCAGGCAGAGTTGCGGCAAGACGGCATAAAGTTGAACTCCGAGTCTCCATTTTTTGCCAAATCACCACGCGACCACATAATGAATGTCAACTCTGGTCCCCGCTTGCCTTACGGCCTTCACCCTTACTACTCGGCAGCCGTGTTGGGAATACCGCCTTTTTTGCTGCAGTGCTACTCGCCTTTACTGTACAGTTCAAGTTTTTTTGGAGGATCCTCTCTAACAGCTGCTTCGCAGGATAGGTTCTACAGAACTTTGTTAAGCCACGGCTCTGATATGACGAGTCAGCTGAAAGATCACTGGCAAGGTGAAGGTCGGATGTCAGACGCAGATACATTTCGACTTCCTTCGCTTCCCTCATTGAGGCATCTGACGAACCCACCAGACGACCAGATGGGTGTGTCCGTCTTAAAATCTTTTTTTCAGCCCAAATCCCCGTGGATTGCCGACACCAAAACAGCGGCGATGATCGAAAGGGAAGAAAACCGGGAGGGCGTTGGTGAGTCAGGGGCATCCCCTCTGAGCTACATAGCTGCATCTGTGGAGCGCCTGAGCAAAACGCCTGGCTGTGCCACACCTAGCCGAAACTCGGGAGGAGATTCCGACGTCGCGTCCAGCTCATCCTTGTCCCCCTCCTCGACGTCTCCTGATGACAAAATGGACTGGTCCAGAGGTCACGACAGCGATCAGCATTCAAAGGAGCTAGTGGAATTGTCTGTATCTGAACATACCTGTTAAGTAGCTAGTTTTGGCTAATGTTAATATGCGACCCAAGACAAAAAGCTAACGTGGAATCCACTTGTAAGCGAGTACACTGACTTAAGTGCGTTACAGACAGTAATGACAATGAAAATAACGATTTTATTCTACAAGTAAAACAGACTTGTACATGCAGTTATATACATTTTATATTCTCCTCTGCAGTAGGGAAAATAAAGTTCTAAATAGAAACATTCTTATTGCTTCGTGGTTGTGCATATTTACTGTCAAATTTGCATTTTAAGTTTGCGATTGTTATTGCTAATCGACTTCGCATTTTTATGTTTGCGATTGTTATTTTTTAACTTCGCATTTTAGGCGCTAGACATACACCAAAACACATAGTTGTGCGCATTGAGAATGAACTGCATTGAAATTCCAGTGAATCTAAACACACTCAATCTAAGTCTTTATTCTAGTTGCTCTAGATCTAGACATATGTGTCTTACTTGAGACCGGTGAAAAACACTCAAAACAACAACAGGGAAACATAATGTGAATAAAGTAGATGTCACAATGATCATTAGTTCGTTTTTTTATGTCTCATATACATGAATGTTATAATCCATTCTATTAGCACGAAAAAAAAGTCTTGATTTAAAAAATATTCATCAAAATATTCCAGTTCGATTATGTGTTATAAGGGAAAGAAGATGATCATTTGTCCACAGTTAACCCAAACTTGTCAAAAATACGTTCAGATTGAAATCCAGTAAGAAAGAGAGGACGGCCCTGGAATAAAGGCGCAAGGTAAACCTTCTCCCAGATACCCCCTCCCCCACGAATGAGGGACCATAGCGCTCTTAGCATGCTATAAGCATGAAAGTAGCGCTATATAAAAGCTATAATTTAATTTATATATTGCGCCGCGATTTGGAAGCAGAGGAGCGAGACGTGGGGATAGTTGAAGAGTCTCGCCCAGAACCGAGATGCCTGGAAGAAGCTGGTTGGTGGCCAATGCCCCAGACGCCTGGAAGAAGCTGGTTGGTGGCCAATGCCCCAGACGCTTGAAAGAAGCTGGTTAGTTGCCAGTGCCCCATACGCATGGAAGAAGCTGGTTGGTGGCCAAGGCCCCAGACGCATGGAAGAAGCTGGTCGGTGGCCAATGCGCCCAGACGCTTGGAAGAAGCTGGTTGGTGGCCAATGCCCCAGACGCCTGGAAGAAGCTGGTTGGTTGCCAGTGCCCCATACGCATGGAAGAAGCTGGTTGGTGGCCAATGCGCCCAGACGCTTGGAAGAAGCTGGTCGGTGGCCAATGCCCCAGACGGGACCACATGCAGAGATGAAATGAGATGAAGCCCAATAAAATAATAATGAAATAATTGAAGAATGAAACTATTTTTTTTTTTGGTTTATTTTGTTTCTATCAGGTACATTGTATACAATCAAATAAAATATGGAGGTAAAAGCCATTGGATTGTTTCAACCCAGTCCACTTTGATTCATTTAGACACTATCCACAATGTTCAGTAATTAATACAGTATCACTAAACACACTTATTCGTGTTTATTGAATGTTTTAAATAAATCATCTATTGTACATTTATGATGTCTTATATTAGTATATCTTCCTTGTAGCACATTATTTAATACAAATAAACAATTTTGGATCCTAAATATTTTTCCCTACAGTGTCTATTCCACATGTTTTATTAGCCAGGTCTGGAACCTTCGGTCACTAAATAACGTCAATCTATTTGTATTTACAAGAAAACATTTGAAGAGCAGATGGTTTGTAACTTAGACAAAACACAGGATATAAACATTTCTTAGACGATTGTGGTATGGACAAGTTGTTGTTACAGTTACACCAAAGACGTTACTCGAAACAGAACAGACTTGAACATGCTAGCATATGCCTCTATTGACGGAAGTTACGTATATCTTTTACAATATAAGAGACACATGTGTTGACAGCTCCTATACAATTGCTGTAGGTTTGATCTGTTTAAGTCTGGTAGCCTTTACCTCGCCACTTTTCAAAGACTGGAAAGAAAAATGTCATGAATTAGTTGTTTGTAATAAATCAGTTGTGTGTGTGAGAGAGTTAAGTGATGACAGCAACAAAAAGGAGAAAAAATGGGGGTGGGGGGGTGATCACTGCACAATTCAGTAGATGCTTAGAATTTAGAATGTTACTTACACAGAGAATCATGTAGAACAGGGGTGGGCAAATTACGGACGCGGGCCACATGCGGCCCGCCGAAGTGTTTTATGCGGCCTGCGAAAACCTAAATAAATCAAGTGTGCCCACACATTACACATATAAAATTGCAAATATATTAAAAATAAATAATTGTAAATATCTATATAAATTATTGAAACTTTTGATTCTTATCACTTATAATGAAGAGGCTAAAGAAACTTTGTCTCTTAACGTCCTTATAAAAAGTTTAAAGTAAACGAACATTACATTTACTAGCAATATTTCGATAAATTCAGTAAAAGACATAAGCCCAGGCCAGTATTTATTCAATGCTATGAAGAACTGTGTTGAAAGAGTTGGGTTGGCGTGTACAAGAAGGCAAGGGTAACAACTGATGGAGCTTTGACTGAGAAAAACAACATTTTTAATAAAATAAAGAAAATATCCCAACCATAAACTAGTAACTGGAAAATTTACAAAAAAAAACTACACTGAATACCCTCATATTATGTTAAAGAGCAAAATAGAATAGTCTGTTAAGCACAGGGCCGTCCTTAGGCATGGTTAAAGTATGCAGCTGCTAATGTCCATGATTGTTGGGGGCCTCGCTAAGGAAATTCGTGTTGATCTATAGAGAAGGAAGAGCGAAACTTGAATTCAATGTTATTGTTCGAAGTACACTAGGTCTTTAATAAATTGCATAATTTTAGTTTTTTCCCTTTATTTTGTATTTTTATATTTTATTCGGGGCCACCAAATTCATTTCGCCCATGGCCTCCAAGTATCCAAGGCCGGCCCCGACTGGCAGTTCCAAAAAGTACGTGAAGATTTGGAATTTATGAATGCTTGTGAGGCTCCACTTCTATTTTTTTGTTAACAATAACACTTACTACTATTAATTAGATAATTATACCAACATGTATTATACAACTCAGATGCAACAGGTGCCAGTGGGTAAATACAAGTGACGTCCATCACCTGATATGTTAACCCTTTAAGTCCTACATCTTTAAAAGCATGTGACAATAGCCATGACTGGTACTGATATGCTAAATGTAAATTGCCATGCCCCTGCCAGACGCGGGGCCAGTTTGGAGCAATAGGTCAAAGGCCGGTCCTGATTCGTGTTGGTATCAAACATTATCCTGGTTAGTTAAAACTAGTGCAGCATTTATGTGCTGTAAATTCGTTTGCCTGGCGACGTGACTGTAAAATGAAACACAACTTGATGCTATGCATAACTAACTTGAAGTATCTAATTGTAACGGACCTCGTCACCAGACATACTCTTTGGGAGAAACATGGTGGAGTATATGAGAACTGTGAATCCGTTTAAAAAAAAAAGCTGTCTACGAGGGTGTTATGTATGCAGCAAATCGATACTTTTTCATTTCCCCAAGCAATCTTAACTATTTTTGAGGGCAGCGTGGACTCAGTAAAAGGTTACTGCCTGAGCTTGCACCCGTCACTTTGAGCTGTCATCAACCATTTGTTTACACTGTTCTTTTAAATTCACACATTTAAAGACTGATTTGTTTCGTTGTAGGCCTATTTATTAGTGGTATCTCCTCCTACTGTACCTCATATAGGCCTATTTATTAACTTTAGTGGTATCTCCAACTGTACCTCATATAGGCCTATTTATTAACTTTAGTGGTATCTCCTACTGTACTTCATATAGGCCTATTTATTAACTTTTGTGGTATCTCACATTGTACCAGTAGTATATATTATACAGACAAAATACATATATATATTTCTGTTGAGCTTTGACGGTTTGTAGCTAAAATATAAATTTCTTACTTTAAACTCCTTTAACTGTTCAGCTCTGTCGTAAGCTGACTTCTTGAATCTCAGCATCTCCAAGAACTTGATGTTTTCCAAAGCCAGCAGCGAGTCGTAGTTGATTTTCTCTCTTCGGCGCTTCACAGAGCTGTAATGATGTAACACAATCAAGAGTTACGTAAGTAACAAGGTCTTTTAACACTCTTGTCAATGACTAAAGAGGAAACACTTTCTTTTGAAGAGCCATTTTTAGCGGCCCCCGAAAGGGGAAAAGACGCTATTAGTTTTGTGCGAAATGTCTGTCCGTCCGTCCGTCCTGTTTAGATCTCGTAAACTAGAAAAGATATTGAAAATCCGACATCACAATATTTTAGACCATTCAAAGTTCTGATGCAACGGCTACTTTTTGTTTTTCTGAAAGCGAAAAATCTATTTTTTAAAATCAGTTATGCAAGCAGTTTTTTAAAGAGAAAAAGCTAATTAGTATGCATTATAAGTTAAACCTAATTTAAAATAAATACTAATCTTATAAATTTCATTTTTCTGAACATTTTTTTTATTGTGGTAATTTTTTATTTTTTTTTTGAGCATTCGAATAAGAGATTTGAGTCTTTTCAAAACAATTAGATCAATTATAAGACATCAGTTAGGCCAGGGGAGGCGCGGTGGCTGAGCAGTAAAGCGCTTGGCTTCCGAACCGGGGTCCTGGGTTCGAACCCTGTGAAGACTGGGATTTTCAGCTTTGGAATCTTTGTCGCTTCTGAGTCCACTCAGCTCTAATGGGTACCTGACATTAGTTGGGGAAAAGTATAGGCGGTTGGTCGTTGTGCTGGCTACATGACACCTCGCTAACCGTAGTCCACAAAAACTGATGAACTTTACATCATCTGCCCTATAGACCACAAGGTCTAAAAGGGGAACTAGTTAGGCCAGGTTCACATCTAACTTTACATTCACTTACACCTATCCTCTGATCTGCGGGACCATTGGGGCACTACACAAGATCTGTTAACCTTCTTTCTCCATTCTTATCTTTTTTTGTCTTTGATATAATTTCATTTGGATGTTCTTTCTCAAAATAATGAACCTGCCTGGGTGGACCTCTTCGGGGGCCGATTTTGAGTTTGTGTTTCCACACAAACTGTCTTTTGTAACCTTGTTATTAATGGATTATTTTTCTCTCAATAACTAATGAATGCGACATTTTTAAAAAATCCTCACAATTCTATTAAACACCAGAGTCCTATTCAAAAATCAAAGTCCCATTTAAACTTCACAGTCCGAAGTACTCCAAAAATACTCTCGTTAGCTGGATTAATGTCATTTAACTATTTCATTAATATGAACATTTATATATGTAAAAGTCGATTCTCTTCAAAACCATATGAAAAATAAAACTTGTCAATGACAAAATGTATTGTGAATCCGAATCTACTTGTTGACTATATTAGCCTCTAAATGGTTCTGTGTTGTGCAGAGAGCTACTATCTTTAGAAGCGCACACTTGACACTAGAACATTTAAAAGAAAAAATCGTACGCGGCAGTTTTGTCCATGACCTTGGCATCCATATGACAGTCAACACAGGGCTTGCTACTCTGGATGCGAGCAAAGGCTTGATTTAAATGTCTGTCCGCCTGTATGCGTTCAAACTCCTGCATAGTCATCATCTGCAAGATGAGAAAATTGTCGAGAGAAAGTTTTACAAGATCTAGGCAGAACGTTAATGAATATACTAGATCTACCTAGCCCTAACCCTTTTAAATACCGACAATAACACTGGAGAGTTCTCCATTTAGAAATTGCGACAATGGAGCAGATGTTGTAAAGTTTATCTGTTTTTATGCTCGACGGTTAACGAGGGTGTCATAGTACCAGCACAACGACCAACAGCCTTTACTTTCCCCAACGAATATGAGGAGGCACCCATAAAGGCTGTGTGAACTATGCTAACAGTAATAACTTTTTATAAGATGCATATATGATATGTAGACATAGATTTCATAGCAAGGTTAATAACACAATTTTGTCGCCTATAGTGAAAGCTACATAAAAGAAAACTAAGCCCACTATGGTAGAAGCTACATAGAAACTACGCTGTTGTGAATAATATTCATAGAAGTAGCACAGCTCGTGGATCAGGCTCTATAAATACGCTTGAAAAGTACGGTATAGATTTAGTAGCCTTAAACATAAAGACATTCTTCAATGTTGAAATAAATAGCTCAATGATAAACTTACTTTAGTAGCTTTGGATTTTTTGGAAACATGGTCTCTGAGCTTCAGAGCTGTGGAAATACAACAGAAACACACACCTTCAAGACCAAAGCTAGACTTGCCAAGTAATCGCGCTTTGAAATCCTTTTATAAAATGTTCAAATACTAAACACTTGACACTTGATACTTCAACATCCACAGGGCTGAAGCCTATCTATTAACATCAGTTAAAAAGGATGTTGTGGCCTGAATAAAGGATTAACTTTCTTCACTTATTTGTAAAAAAAAAGGGGGAGGACTCTTTTAAAAGTAACAAGCAAATCTTGGTTTCCATTGGGGCTCGAACTAGGAACCCTTCGTTTGTTATCCAAGATTCCTTATTCCTCAGGCACCACGTAGCACTAAGTACTCATTGGAGAAGGAAGAAATAATCTTAAGTAGCAAAGATTTTACTTATCATGTTACATAGTAAATGTACATTTTTCTTTTAATAAAAATAATAATTCGGCTTTGTTCATATTCAATACAGGTAAGGAGCTTTATGTACTTACGTAAAGATAAGGTCTTACCGCTGATTCTTTGGCGTGATAACTGAGTCATCTTGGCTATCTCTAGTTCTTGGTCCTTCTTGTTCGTCCCATGATCTTCCTTGACCTCGCCTGAAGCTGGACTGACCGTAGCGCTGTTGCTAGCAAGCATTACTTCCTCTTTATTTTTTGTGGAAAAATCGCCAGTGCCCATGGAAACTTCGCCCTTGGGTTTGTCGCAACTATCATCCTGTTGTCTAGGTGAGTTCTTCAGTCCTCTAAACGCAAAGCTCAGAAAACGTTGCCTCTGGCTTGATGCTTTTTCCGTCTGTATGAAGTTCGAAGGTTTTGGTGTGGACAGTTCGTTCGGACGTACAGCTACTGGAGTTTTCCGGTCCGATTCAGAACCGCGCTGTGTAGCGACATTTCTCAGAAAACAGCGTCTGGCAGTCGCGAGACAAGGCGCAAGACGTTCATGCTTCACTGGATCTTTGGAGGAAGGCTCAGAATTTTCGTTTGTTTTGGTTGCTGGCATGACGCGAGGGCTTAATTTATGACCGCACTGACCAGTCTTTGTTCCTTGGTCCAAATGTGCAATTGTCCTGTTGAAAATATTGCATTTACCTTCTCTATTGTTTGCTGTTGGAGCGTATGGTTGTCTTCGTTTTTCCAAAAGTACGCCTTGTTTACCGCTATCTGTAGATCTCGCAGTTAAGTTAGCTGCTTTTAACGTATCACAAGACCTTTCGGTAACATCGATATTTTGTGAAACACAGGTATCATTCGCTGGAGATTCTGTTAAAGATTGGTAAGCCTTGCATTCTTCATTTTGTAAATGTTTTCCGATGGTTGATGCTTTTGAGGATGGAGTCCTTGAAACGAGAGGTTTGGACATGTGCTCATCACAGTTGTTTCCTGTGCTGCGAGGTCTGTTCCACGAAATGGTTTCTTTGACTACATTTAGCGATCGACTGTCTTTAGCCAGAGTGGATCCTTGCTTGACAGTAGCTGTCATCTCTGTGAGTCGTTGCCGGTTCAAGTTTACCTTAGGGTCTACTCGAGCCACTGAGCTAACGCTTGAAGTTGAGCAGCTAGTCTTGCCACTGAACAAAGAAGAACAGCTGCTGCTATGATTAGAAAACCTGTCAGCTTGACCATTGGAGCATATTTTTATTGACATTAAGCTTCCTTCATTGGCTCCCTGGACTTGCAACGGATCGTGTTTCGAATTGTTGGAACGAACGGAATTCCTGCTGGGGCATAATTGAATATCTTTTAAAATGCAACTTTTGGAGGAGTCGCTATGAGGTTCTGACTTCATGCTGGCCAAAGAACATGACGAAGTAGCTCTTGAACTACCTGAAGTGTTCTTACTTTTGACGGAGTTTGATTTCGTTCCACTTCTGGATAATAGAGCCGCATTCTGTGCGTGTTCTTGGCAAAACTCAGACGACTGTGTTAATGCTACTAGCTGAGTCGTGCATTCATGAGCTATTTCCTGAAGCTTGTTATGATCATTTTCATACATTTCAGTCGACTGGCAAAAATCTGAAATTTTATTTAGCCATACGTCAGTGGCGTCCAGAATTACTTTAGCGACGGGAATCATATCATCATTTTGATTCGGTTGGATCTCTTCTGAAGGACCTTCTTCCAGCAAGCACTTAGACTTAGATGATGTGCTGGAGAGGCTTGTTCTTTTAACACTCTTGTCAATGACTAACGAGGAAACACTTTCTTTTGAAGAGCCTTTTTCATTAATGGAAATATTTGAGTCAGTTTGCTGGTGGAATTTTTCATCGGGCATTGATTCGTCGTGCCCATCATCTGCGTTTCTCTCCAAATCTTTACCACTTTGGCCTTCCCATGTAGCTCTTCCCTCGTTGTTTGCTCGAAAGACCTTATCCTCCCTTTCTGACAACGTTATTCCTGTCGCAATGGGATCTTTGAAATCTGTGTTGTCAGCAGTGACTTGACATTGGGCGGCATCTTCTAGATTTTGCGATGTGATTTCAAACTGTTTGACTCTCTTCTTTACCTCTTCGTTGTCGGAGCTCAATTTTTCATCTTGGTTTACGACTTCATTTAAACATGAGCTGTCATCGTCATCCAAACAATGCTTCGTTAAGCTCTTTACATCAGATATTAAACCTTCTGACTTATCATCGACTGGCTTATCATCGACTGGTTTATCATCGACTGACTTATCATTGACTGACTTATCACTGACTGACTTATCACTGACTGACTTATCACTGACTGACTTATCACTGACTGACTTATCACTGACTGGTTTATTATTGACTGACTTGTCATTGACTAACTTATCATTGACATTTATAAAGATTTCATTAGAAGTAGTTTCATCTTCGTTTTCCCCACAAATAACATTAGAAGAAGATCTTTGAATAAGACATTCTTTATTGCATTCTTTTAGTTCACGACTATTGATGCTGCTTTTAACAGGCTCAACACAGAGCGCTGTCGGTTCTGTCACTTGAATAGTATCAATATCACCGTATCTTTCGATATTTTTATCTTTATTTAAGTCGCACGTATCATAAACTTCATTTGTTAAACATTCTCCCTTCAAACTTTCCAATCTCTCCTCTACGTTCAGAGCAAATACATTATCATTGACATAGCTCTGGTATTGCGAACAAAGCGTAGAACTAGATTCAAAATCTCCCAGATCAACTTCTTTAGATTTTGAGTCCAAGACTAGCAGCTTGCTAATAAGCTCTTCCGGCTCAAACGCTGGACCAGATCGAGGCACAGCTGTGCAGAAGTCACTATCTGATTGGCCATTCTGTTCGTCATATCCAGGTGAACAAGCGCCGGGTCGAACGCCATCAAATATTTCGCTATCGATAATACATTCTGTGCTGGGTTGTTGTGTCGTTTGAAACATCAAGCCATTTATTTCTGAGACGTCCATTGTTTCATTAAGTATCCCAGTGTATGTTGGAATCACATCGCAATCTGAACAGGCCTTTGCTTCGCCAGTTTCACTTTTCAGATGACGTTCAGAGGTTGCATAGTCTTGCTGAGCTACTTCAGACTCACCTATAAGCCGATGGGTCGAATCTTTATTAGTTTCTTCTGTTTCGGAATTGTAATCGTTGTGTGTTTCGACAGACTCAGAATTATATCTAATCTGAGACGACTCTTCATTGTCGTGGATGTTGCAAACATCTTTATCTGATTTTATACTAATGTCTGAGTTGATGCGACTCTGAGATGAGCTGCCAAGGTCTTCATCTTTTGTAATTTCAGTGGTGACATCTTCCTGGTCCTCGCACTTCACATCAACAGATCCCAAATCAAATGCCCTTTCATTATTTCTGCCTTCAAGTGTGAACAATAATGTTTGGTCCACTTTACTTGGCTCAAACATGAAAACATTAGGACACATTTCTCCCAGCTCATTAACTGCACAGACTGCCTGGTCGTTAGTATTGCTCTCATGATCACCCTGGGCATAATCAAGGTCTGGTTTGCTGCAAACTTTGAGCTCTTCAACAGGCTGATAGGTTTTGTCCCCTTCTCCTCCAGGCTGGTAAAAGTATGTCTCTTGTGACATGAACGTCTCCACTCTATCAGTGAATGCTGATGCCAACTCTGAAATGACATTCACTTCTACGACATCTTCGCGGGTAGTCTTAGCGATCTTATTTGGCGCTATCTGCATTTCGTCGCAGTTGGTCTCTGAAGGAATGTCTGCCAAGGGCTGACTTTGATCCTGCCATAGACCATATGGGCTAAGATGTTCGTCTGGTATCAAATCAGGCGGGTAATCTATATCTTTGGTCTCGTGATATACAAGCGTTGATCTATTATCTTCCTTATCACGCTTATCTTCTTGTTGGTTGACATCCCGTGTTTCATCAACAACTACATTTTGTGTAAATCTATTTATAGCAGACGTCGCATTAATGCTGCATGACGCCGTTTCTTCTGCCGCAATTGGAATGTATTCAGACAGAGACACATTGTTTAAGGTCTCCATTCTAAACTGTTCAGACTTACTAATAATGTCTTCTTTATCGGCTACCTTATGCATACTGTCAAAAACATATTCTATAATTTCATGTCTTGTGAAATCTTCAGCAGAATTCGAATGTTCGGAATGCGTTTCGATCAAGGGGACTTTTTGAGATTTAGTGCATGTATTGTCATGCATTTCACGGACCAACATATTTTCAACATTTTCATTTCTTGATGTGTTTATAATTAGTGTTGACTTACTCGCACTAAAGGGAATAAAGTTTCTGATATTTTCGCAGTTCACAGAAGTTACTTGCTTGTCAATAATTCCATCATTCTGAACGATTATGTAACTTTGTTCAATGCATGTTTCGTCGTGTTCGCAATCTTGACCTTTGGCATGTTCTACGTCACGACCACACAGATTGCTGGACTCTTTGTTTTCATCGTCTGCAAATTCTGAGTTACCTCCCTTTGTTTTATCATAAGGCACTTTATGAATAATGTTTTCGTCCGATAATTTTCTCAATGTTGATGAAACAGAAATGCGAACTGTCAGAGACTGATGTTCCTTCATCGTGTATTCCTGGAGGCTCTCAGCTTCACAGCCATGTATCTCTTCACTCAGCTCAATCTTGTCATTCCAACGTATTTCATTAGAATCTCCAGGCACCACATCGTGTCTGACAGCAAGACTGTTTCTCTCTTTTGGCTCTTCAAAGCAGCCACAGTCACAAGCAGCTTCCCTTTGATTGGATGATACTTCTTTTAAAATGTCATCTCTATTTGTAAGACTTAGTTGAGATTCTTGGAGATTGTCACCTTTTTGATTGGGTACGTCGTACTCCTGTAGGCCAACAAGACTTGAAGCATTGAACTCATTTCCTTCAGCAACTTCCTCTTGGTGGAAACTTGTTTGACTATTGGCACAGTTCGTTTTATTCAAAACGTTCAAATTCAAAATGCTCACAGGGGAAACCTCATCTTCAAACTTCAGCTTATTGTTTGTATCAACGCTTTCACTATTGAACTGGTGTTGATGGTCAATGTCCTTTTCCAAGTGGTCGTCCAGTGATCTGAGTTTCTCCAGAGTGTCGTTAGTCTCACAGCTGATTACCATGGTGACTTTGTCGCCGTTGTCCGTGCCCCAGGGAGACAAGGCAGTATCCGTTTCAGCTTTATTTGATTCTTGGTTGAAAGACTCTTCTGGACCATTCGCGTGTAGCTGTGGGATATTATTATCCGTTACGATGGTGTTTTGCAGCCTCGTATTGGTGCTTTCATCGCCAATCAGCGTGTCGTTGACGTGCAAATCTACTCTAAAATTACAAGAAGAAGCTACAGCAACAGTCACTATATCTTCAATGGCCTGAGCCACTTCGAAGGGTTGGTATTCTTTATTTCCTTCCTTTGTTAACGTGTTGATTTGATCATTAGTTTCATGAACGACATAGTTCTCAGATTTTGGCTCATCGCTTTCGCTCGTCAGATGCAGCCTTGTGTTTTTCATGTCTGTATCACAAACAACTTCGAATGGAACACAACAGAAATTGTCGCAATCTAATGCGGTCTGTTGTTGTGAGTTTTTATTAGGGTTACTTTGCACTTCCAAGTTGTCTGAGTCCTCCTTCGAGGATCCTGAGTCCTCCTTCAAGGATCCTGATGGCAATATCGCGCACAAATCGGCATACTCGTTATCGATGCAAGATTTGTTGGCGACAAAAGGTTCTCCTACGTCATCGTGAAGACTTGCCTCCTTTGGTGGAAGCGTCACTGTGTTATCCAGATAATTGTCCATTGCGAATACTTTCGCGTTGGATTGTGTGTCACATTCGAAACTGTTTTCATTGTCAACTTCGGGACTGGATCTAGAGGCGAGAGACTCTGAGCTGACATCGTCTCCGGTCTTCTCAACAGAGCTTTCTTCGTTATGAAAATCATTACTGCACCTGTCATCAGGATCATTGGCGGAAGATTGGCGACCCTTCTGAGACGCTTTCGATACGTTCATCCCGTTGAGGCTCTCTACAGTATTTGGACCCATACCTTTGTCTCTAAAGCCGCCAATCACTTGATCAAGTAGGGCATCTGCATCCTGTTCGGTCCTTTCCTTATTAATTACCATAGACTCTTTGATCAACGCAAAATCTAGACTGCGAAAATCGTTTTCCGCAGAAGCTAGTTCCTCCTCATCTTGTGCGACATCCTCGTTTGAAGCAGAGCTGTTTGGGTGGCTAGTAGGACTCTGGTAAGATGTGTCCTTTTGAGAGCTGCCGTCAGCAATCAAGTTTGGGCTGATTTCGTCAATGCCCTTGTTGATTATACTTGCTGGGGAGAGGTCAATATTGTTTACTGGTAAGGAAATTTTGATTTCACGCCTAATGGAAGACGACGCAGTCTTTAAGCTTTCGGCCGTCGTGTCGTCATCATTGCTGGAACCCACATCGTGCATATTGCTTTCCACCGTGCACGCGTACTCGTTGTACACAACGTCGTTCTGTGCGAATGGAGAACTTTTTTCCGGATACGCCTCTGGGTTGGTGGCGTTGTCAAGATCGCTTATCGCAGATTCCAGCATGAACTCGTTAGAACTGTCCTGTCCTGTGGAGCTCAACGGTGCAACTCTCAATGGGTTGTTATAATTTCTAGGGGGCGACTGAATCGACTCACCTGGATCACGCCTATGATCTTGAGTTGACCCCGCAACCGCCGCGCTCTCGTGCTGCTCTACATCTGTTGTGTTTAGACTAGTCTGGCCCTGTGTACTGGCTCCTGCAGGCTGCGTTGCAAGTGCTGTTGGTGGCAAAGCATTGTTAGCAGGAGCAGCTGCAATCGTATTTGGATCCAGCGTTATGATAAATTCGAAAGCTTCGTCCATGATGCCGACGTTTTCATCTGGCAGCCCATAGTCCAGTACAGCTGGGCGCTGGACCATACCTCGGCGACTAATCCCTCGGCCTCTGGCCAGTGAGTTCACTTGCCTGTCTTGCCTTTCGTCATCGTTGTTCACGTTGATGTCGCCAAAGACAACATTCCTACAGCTCCCCGCCTCCTCCTTGACCTTATTAAGTGATGCCACTATAACGGTGTTTGTATTTTCTTCGATGGATTTCCCAGAAACGTAATCCTCATCCCTGCAAGCGCCGGTTGGTTCATTGTCTTCCAGACTACATGGTCGGCTGCTACCTAAACAATCAGAACCATTCTCAGCGGAAGTCACACATGCTGTCGAAAGGTCAGCGACCTGTTCATTCTTGCTACTGGCGCCATTATTAATAGCTTCCTCTGTGTCCTCTGCTGAGTCACTTCCGTTGTCGTTACAAACAGCGTTGTTGGAGTTTTTGTTTTTGTCTGATACTAAAATATTTTTAAAAGACAAAAGTAGCATGTATATGTGTATATCAGCATCTTTTCATTTATAACTAGGTTTACTTGCGTACAAATTAAACAGGACATTTAAGTTCCCAAAGAAAGAAAATAATAATAAAAAACGCACAAATTGAAAGGTAAGTCCATAGACAACAAAAATCAGGCAGCAATTCAACAACCATTTACCGTATTAGGTTCTAACATATCATTGTAATTGCTCTATAGAGCTAGTTAATTAGTTGTTAGAACTGGGTTGCTGTGAGTTCAAGACAGTATCTAGAAAAATGTCTAACAAGATAATTAGTTACCTGTAATTAATTGACGTATTGGTTAATTTGTTTTTATAATTGATTTAAGTGTGCCAAGTTTCAACGTGATCTGAGAATGTGTGGGAGAAAAAATATGTACAAACGTTTTACCAGACAGACAGACAGAATTGATATTTGTAAAACGGTCTAAACAGTCCATGAGTAACTGGTCAACTGTAGAATAGTGTTATAAAAATATAGAATATATAAATTGTGTTTGGTGATAAAGAATTTCACTTCTAACCCAATGGTTTCAGTTTAACTTGAAGTATAAGCAATAGTGCACTGGTCTTATAGTTTAGAACATAACTAGCATTAACAGGAGAAACAGCTTATTCTCGAAAGAACTTCTATAAACTGGAATTAATCCCTTTTATTCAAGATGTCGAAAACCACAATTATAAACATCGAGCAATCGAAATACCAGGTTTTATACATATATTTCTTTCTTGGACATACCGGGATGAGACTATATGAGTGAAAGTTTCCTTGCTGCCTTCATGCGCTGAGCAAACACAACTCTTTTCGAGTCGGTATTCAAACTTAAACTCTCTATATAGGTAGTCAATCAGTTTATAACACTCGGCCACACATCCCACAATACAGTAAAACTAAACTGGCCAAAAAACAACAGAAAATTTATTGTCCAGACCGAGTTGCAGAACACTGCTTAGATCATCTGAAATGAAATATCCATTGTTAGGATTGATGATTTTATCTCTTACAAACCTTTGGTTGAGAATTGAAATAGTGTCCAGAAGTTCACTAAATTCACTTTAAATTAATGGATTGGCCTAGAATCTAGATCTATATTTTGATAGATATGAATCTAGATGTAAATTAATCCTACAACAAAATAGAAATAAGAGCAAGATAAATTAGATCTAGATCTAGTCTTTAAAGATCTCAAGAATTTGGCCAAATGCTTACAATTACACGTTTAAGAGAACGAATTACCTTGTCCCATTGACTCCCTCGTGTCATTGGCCAGATGACGGCTGACTACTCTGCCTACTTCTAGAGAGATGGCCATGTCTACGTGAGAAGAATGGGACAACTTCGTCCATGAGCTAACTTCTTTGTCGCTCCGATAGAACCTCGCACTTCGGACAGACCTCCTGCGACCATTTAGAGACATTTCCAACTTTTCAGATTGACCCGTCTTTCGCTATTTCATCCATTAAGAGATTTTTTTTTTTTTCATATTTTAAGAACTAGAAATGAAAAATACTATTAACAATTTTACGCCAGCACATGAATGAGGGGGAAAAAAGACGCCAATGATAATGTTGGGCTGACTTCCGGCCTCTGACGTCATACATCAGGTTCGCACTAAAATGAATGAAAATTTACATTTGTTTGCGCACTGCTTCAAGAGAAACAATAATTGGAGGAATTTTTTTTACGATGCGTTCTTTTCATCTGGTAATTTAAACGCATAATTACTGAGAAGGATCCTAGACATGGAATCAAAATGCAGGTCTTATACACGTGTAAAGATCGCATCACAAATGAGGAAATTCAAAAAAGGATCACTATGGCAATCTGACCATACGACCCTCTGACCAGCATGCTAAGACTTATGGCCATCACAAGGTCCTCAGGGATTGCAAAGACCTTTCTGCAGGGAACAGTTCCAAGAAGAGATAGATGAATGAAGGGATAAGAAGACATAAAGAAATGTACAGGCATGTCAATAGAAGAGATTTTAATGCTGTCGAAAGATCCTGTGTGGTGCCCCAACGGTGCAAAAGCCCAAGGCACGGGTTAAGATGAAAGGTACTTTTCAACTGGGAACTCTTTTATCATCATCATTAAAGAATGACATAGCAATGTGATAGTGTCATAAATTTAATCTTTTTCTAACTTCAATCTCGATTTAATGCCCCAATTCTTCCCTAGTGCCATTATTATTATTATTATTATTATTATTATTATAGCTTTTATATAGCGCTGCTTTCATGCTTATAGCATGCTCAGAGCGCTTTTGGTCCAATCTCATTTGTGGACCAGTGGGGGGAAGGGGTATCTTGGAGTTGGTTTTCCGTGCTGGCTTTAGGCGGTCAGTAAACACAACTCTGCCCGAGTCGGGTGTCGAACATCGAGCCCCCTTCTAGGTAGCCAAGCCAAGCCAAGTTCAAGCGCACTTGGTCTCTCGACCGCGCTTCCCATTACAGCATGGAATGGGTTGCCTGATTCAGACATGAAAACCAAAGACTTAACTGAGCAAGTCTTAATTAACATGCTCGAGTAGATTAACACATAAGTACACGTAGGAAGAAATTATCTTCTGTTTATTCATGATAGAATGTCAATACTTTGAAAGATCCAGACATACATGCTATAAAATGTGGGAATCATTACTTGCAAAGAACGCATTATTGGGGCCTAGCACGCTTCAGGCTTGAGCACAGAATAATCTCCAACACTTTTTCATATGGCTGTGGAGCCCTAGTTCGGAGAGACACACTCCCCGTCCACATATGTTGCATGTCAAGGTGGCTTTCGCTTTGGTGGTAGAGGAGTTGGCCATTTTCCGTTAATAACACGGCTGATCGAAAGTAATTGTTACAATGACACTTAATATAAGCTTTTTTTTTTTATATACATAGATTTCAGGCGTCTCATGGTGACTACGTTTTGTAGGAACATTGTGGCGACAGACAATGATATACAGTGAATAAGAGTTAGCTAAGTGTACGTCTACACTGAGTTTATACGCTCCATAAATGTCTCTTTGGAATCTAGATTCTAATTTTCCAATCAATACGTCTCTATACAAGTCTAAAAACCAAAACTCCGATTTGATTGAATAGGAAAATGAAGTCAATGTAAACAAAATAAAAATAGAAATATTGAATGGAATAAAATTCATCAAAGAAAATACTTAAAATCCCCCCCCCCCCCCCCAAATGTAAAACTAGTCAACGTTATCATTGGTAGGGTTAGAAAACATTTTATTCTTTCAGTATATGCAGTGTCTTAATCATAAACTTCAGATGATAGCAATCTTCACTACATTCATTGTCTATTATTTTTTATTTCGTACAGGGTTCACTGAACAAAAGTACAGAGTTCACTGAACAAAAAAAACTTTCGATGAACATTTGAGAGAACATTGTCGTGTATCCTATGTGGTTTATTGACCAAACTAGATGACTCTCTTACACAACTATTGACCATATACGCATGTATTCTTTTTCTAGTTGTGACGAAACTTCAACATTGCCAACCATACAACAGACTGGCTTGAGACCCGGATGTAGGAGCCTATCTGGGAGAATGTTACGACTTGGATCTGTAACGAGGGGCGTAGGGTGGCTCCCTGTTTTTACACATGAGGTCGATCTTCTGAGTCTGGAGAAAAAAAGAGACATTCTCTATGTAGGTCAGTCACATCTACGCATGTATTGCATTGCTTGTCTTATATTAGCCAAATGTATGCTATGTATATATGTATATGTGTATATGTATATACCCATTCGGATCTGTGTCATTATATCATGCCTACCAGTCCGGTTTGATATTGTAACCGTGAAATACGTTGGTCACAGAGAAATAATTTAATTATTTACTTAAATAGTAATACAGAGTGACTTGTATGACGTCATCAAGGTTTTTTTTTAAAGCGAGGCTAATAACGCTTTTAGGTCATAGAGACATTATTGCTACGTCTTAGGTCATAGAGACTTTAGGATTATGTCTTAGGTTGTAGAGAATGTTTGATTATGTTTCTGTTCATAGAAAATGTTTAATTATGTTTTAGTTCATAGAGAATGTTTGATTATGTCTCAGGTCCTAGAGAATGTTTGATTATGTCTCAGTTCATAGAGAATGTTTGATTATGTCTCAGTTAATGGAGACTTCAGGATACTACTCTCTCTGGCCTACTCTCGTATCATTAGGAACATGTGTTTTGTTTCATTTCAAGTCAGAGATTCTATTCAGTTCTTAGAGACATATCCTACATATCACTTAGTGAACAAACAACAAGTGAACAACAAATGTACATAGGACGGTTGAAGAATTGACATGTTAAATAAAAGGATACATCTCAATAGCATTTAGTGGTCCAGTGCTAGTTATTATGAGCATAGGCCTACTAGCATACTGGCGGTCTCTAGATATATTATGAACATAGTACTACTAGCAGACTGGCGGTCTCTAGATATATTATGAACATAGTACTACTAGCAGACTGGCGGTCTCTAGATATATTATTAACATAGGCCTACTAGCACACTGGCGGTCTCTAGATATATTATGAACATATGCCTACTAGCATACTGGCGGTCTCTAGATATATTACGAACATAGGCCTAATAGCCCACTGGCGGTCTCTAGATATATTGATATCATTAGACTTACTGCAAGTCTGAGCCTTTTTTCCCTCTCTTCTAAACGTTTTGCTATGGCGCTATGGACACTGCTTGGCAACCAATCGGATTTCTCTTGGGGATGTTTGCTAAGAGCCGCTAATTTCAAACAGTGATCCTGAATTTAAAAAAAACAAACATATCTTGTTCATAGATTCTGGAAATTATTATTTTAAAGGCAATGTATCAATGTTGCTATTTATTAAATCATTTTTTTTAGGTTTTTAGGGTTGATTTTAGCCTGCTTGGAATTAGCAAAAGGGGGGAAATAATAATAATAAGGCTTTTCTTCGAGTCCGAAGATTAATGAGGAAAGCAGTATTTCCCGTGGCTACGCAGCCCCAGCTGTGACCTACATATTTCGGCACATGCAGGGCAAGCATAAACATTGTATGCCGGTGGTCGAATAAGATTTTCTTTTCGCCGATGCGTCTGTCCTCGGCAGCGGATTTTCTTTTGGTCTCAGATGTGCATTGCGCGGCCTGAGTGAGTGACCTCCAGCTGTCTCGTTCCAAGGCCGCATGCAGCCACTACTCTCTTCTATGTCAGCTAAAGCAAGTTGGCGCCTAAGCTGGTCTTTAAAGCATTTCCGTGGGACACCTCTGTTACGTCGACCACCTTTTAGCTCACCAAAAAAGACTGCCTTTGGTATACGTTCGTCCCCCATACGGGATACGTGCCCTGGCCAGCGTAACTGTCGGACCATAAGAAGTCCCTCTATACTGTCCATACCGGCGTTCGCAAGTGCATCACTGTTTGTAGTGCTGTCTTGCGACCGTATGTCCATGATGGAGCGCAAGCATCTTTGGTAAAAGCGCTCAAGTAGGGGAAATAACTATCTCTTTAAAAGGCAATATTCATATTTGGATTAAAGAAAATTATTGCATTATCACTAGTACATCTAAAACTTATTTAAAGAAGACATATCACTAAACTTTTAATAAGTCACTTTTTACTATAGTGATCATCCATTTATAATCGTCTTCATCGGGAATATTTTGATCCCGTATCAGTAAAAGTACATTTATCCACGTCTGTAAATGATTCTATGGCTTAAGTAGAAGGATTAGGTCCCCTTTCAGACCCTTGACTACATGAAGCAGATGATGTGAAGCTCGTCTGCTTCTATGGCCGACTGTTAACATACATGTCCGGCACCCAATACAATCAAAAGTCCTAAACACCTCAGCCTTCAATGGGTTATGAACTCGAGATCCTATATTGAACTAGCCAAGTGCTTATCTATTCTTAAATGGCATTGCATTTAATCTCCTAAGTAGGTGCGCTGGTTTATGAGCTTTGCATTTTCTTATAACGCTCACCTTATAATCCTTCTCCATTAAGTCTCGGCTGTATGGTGATTTGAGACGCTCTGTTTGCAGTGACCTAGAACCGACTCATCGCATTCAATTATTCGAATACAATGACATAGATTGAACTAAACAAATTAGTAAAAAAGGCTTTAATGTTTTCTTGTTTCACAGGCTTCTAATTTGTTTTGTTGTTTGTTTTTTTTTAGAATTTTAGAAGATGATGACATCTTAGTTTAAACCTTCCCCACGTCGCTGGGATGGCAGAGGGTAAGGTTCGCAGGCGGGACAATTAAAGACAAAGGTCCAGAGTGCATTTCACTCAACCAGGCAGCCATTTCATTACACATAATGTCTGATTTTTTTTGATTTTTTTTTGTTTTTCTACGCTATTCTTTCACTAGTTTGAACGTAAGTTTGTGTGTTACAGAATCATGAAACTAGAACATCAAGCAAACATAATTACAATATGCTGCAGTTAAATAATAAACAAACATTTCTAAACATTCATATTTGTAATGAACTAGTTAAATATATTAAGATTAAAATACTTTGAAATGTCTAGCCTTCAATTGTTCTTTTAGACATGTCATCTACTTGTCTGACTTTCATTTGGTTGTTTATATAAGTGTTGGCCATAATGAGTCATGAGAAGAGCAAGGGGCTTAACTTAGTCTTGAACTTGTTATATATTGAAAATTTAACTGGAATGACATCATCTGGTTGTTTCTCTAATGATAGTCGAGGGCGTTTCTTAATTCATTTCAAAGTTATATTGTGTTTTAGTGGATCCGCTAAAATCTATCATTAAATACATTGAAAAAAAAATCCAGACTTTTACAGACAGTTGCCTACGCCAGATATTTGGAAATAAGTGGCGCAAAAGTTATCTACTGTCAATTTGTGGGAGAGAACCAAGCAGTAAAAAGCAAAAGTGGATATGGATAGAACACATCCTGCGAAAACCAAGTATCAATGTTGCAAGGCGGACACTTGATTGGAATCTGCAAGGAAAGAGGAAAGTGGGCAGGCCCAAGCAAACCTGGAAGAGGTCAGTCATCAGTGAAGCTGAGGGTACTGGAATGACATGGAAGCAGATGAAGAAAGCTGCTCATAACGAGTTCGGTGAAGAAGTTTGGTTGCGGCCCTATGCTTCCCTGAGGTTTCCGCGGGAATAAGTCAAGTCAATTTAATGATATACATCATCAAATAAAAACACACATTTAAAAAAAACATCATCCTATCGATGTCTTGATGGTTACAAACGTACCACTTTCTAATCGGAGGCAAACTGAAGCTTCTCTGAAGTCTGTTGTTAGATGCTCCCTTGCTGTAGAATTCATCAATGGCTCGAGCCTGGACAAAGTCAGGAATTAAAGTGATCGAAATGAACGAAATAGCTCTTTGAGTCGTTTTAAAAACTTCCTGGTTCATTCTCATACTTTACAAATTATTCTTGTTTTTACATATGCTTGGAAATCTATAGTTTTCAATCCTCCATTAAATAAGCACAATCAGCTTTATTTAAGACCTAATTAGGCATATGTTAACTGTTAAATGATTTTTTTTTAGATATCTTTAATTCATTTGTTTGGATAGCGGCAAATATTCAGCAATAAAGCATTTATCAATGTGTATTTTTTTTTTTAAAAGTGATTTACACCTATAATAGTATGTTGAAAACAGTATGTTGGTTTTGATCATTGACCCTAACCCTAAAACTAACCTTTTCTTATCTTCCAAGTCAGGAAGGAAATGTAGGTAAGAGCTAGATGACTCGAAAGTTCTTTTAAGATATCCCATCGAGTAATCGATTAGTCAACACTTTCAACATGGGAAACGTTTCAATCAAATGATGTTATAGAAATGTTTTATAGAAATGATTTGTACATGGGGAATATGAATCATCTTTGTATTGGGCTAAGCAAGCTACTAAATGTATGAACATCAGTCATTAAAATCTTTCTTTCTCTTTGGTGCAGAACTAGTTCTAAACATATACCTGACCCAGTGGCGTAGCTAGGGATTTGGGGGTCCGGGGGGCTTGACCTTTTTAAGGGCCCGTGCATTTGTGCATTTTGACATTCGACATCCCATGAGATAAAGTCATAATATTTTATGTAAAAACGAATTTCAGACACTCATTTGGGGGTCCCACCTCAAGGGGGATTTTCACATTTGGACCCCCCCCCCCCCACAGCTACGCCACTGACCTACATAAGTTGTATTCTTTACAAATCACAGACCTGCTCTTGCGCCAAGAAGTTAGCTCTTACAGATTGTAAATCCCTGGCATCAGATTTCTTCAGAAGGTCGTCTGGGTAACGACGGTTGAGTCGAAAAAAGTTTTTCTGTTTGGGTTGAAACAAAAAAAATGTTTTCCATATAATGAATGTCACATGTTAAGTGTAAACCTGAAAGATGTGTTTGACTGTAAAGGATTATCACATCTGGAGAATCAAAATAAGCAAAATAAAAAAAAAATTGTTTAAAACAAAAAAGGTTATCTATGGGGAATAGCTCCACACTTACAACTATATCTCTCAATAATGTAGAAGTTATTTCTTTTATTCAGCTAAAATAATTACTTACCAAGAATTAATTGAATAATTGGTTAATTTTGTTTAATGATTCATATTTTGTTTGGCAGAATAAATAATTGTTTAAAACTTTCAATTTGATCCGAGAATGGTTGTGAGTGAAATATTACAATTAGTTACAATGTAATAATTACAATATAATGTTACAATTATAATTATTTAAGGGGACACAACCCAACATATTTTTCTGTGAATACTGAAGGGTTAATTTCCCTTGTTGGTATCAAACAAACTCATTAATAACCAGTAATTAATTAACTAACTGATTAATTTTTTGTTTATGATTTATGTATTCTCTACGCTAAAGAGTAATTGTACAAACTTCCGAGATTGGGTGTGGGAGAAATAACGTGTTTAAACATTGTACTAGTCAGACATCGGGTAAAAGAAGAATTTTGTACAAGAAGGGTTTCAATCAATTTCGTAATTTTAGTTTTTTTTTGTTTTTATTTGATTTTTGTTTCATTTGAGGGGCCAATCACTTCGCCTAGAGCCATCAATTACTTAAAACCGGCCCTGTAAAGATCCACACATTTTATCTCTAAATGGACTTTAAGACATATGACTCCACTCGGATTCATTTTATATGACTCGTTCAGAATAGTTATGGCCAAAGCATGTTACCAAATCCAAGAGCCTAGAAACAGTGCACACAAACAGGAGAAAGAAAAAAAGAAATCCTTCGCAGATACTTTGGTTTGGAGTTTTTATTGAATACGTAATACACCTTCCGATAAGGAAGAAAATAGAATGGAGCGCAGTCAGAGATGCGTGTATGCTGCTTACATTGTAGATTCCATAGACAGTGGGACAGTGGTAGTTACTAATTATGACTATGATCACATAGAATGGCGTTACCTGGTAATCTTCCAGCTGGTCCTCTCTACTGTAAGACGTCTCCCGGCTCAACAATCGTCTGGCTATCTCAAAGTTCTGTCTGCTTATTGCTTCTTGCTCCCTCAAACGATTGAATAAACTCATCTCGCTAGACACAAAGTGATAGACAATTGTAAACGAATGTTTATTATTCACAAAGTATTTAACAGCTTTTAAAATAGATTAATGTTCAATTTAAGAACCAAACATATTTCTAAAACAGATGGCCATAATGTATATTCACAAGCAAAAAATTATTCTAAAAATATTAAAATACATCAACAATCGATCATTGTGTGATTAATAAAAACAATAATTCATAAGGAAGTCGTAATTTTGTGTCTTCTCCTTTCATTTCCCCTTCTCTCTGCACTCCTCATGCCTCTACCTGCAGCCAGGCTGTTGCCTTTGTGAGTCTACATTGGCAATATTTGTTGAACATTTAATTGGTCAGTGAGGGGGAAAAGTTGTATGACAATACCATTTTTAAACAACTTATATAAACTCCATCTGTCTGTTTGCTAAAAAGTTGTACGACAATACCATTTGTAAAAACTTATCATCTGTCTGTCGGCTAAAAAGTTTGTACACGTTATTGCTCTCGCACCCAATCTCGAATCAATTGAAAATGTGCACAAATATTCATTGGAATAGACAAAAAAAAATGAATCAATAAAGAAAATTAACCAATGGGTCAGTTAATTACTGGCAATTATTTTTTTATATCAACAAGAGAAAATAATCCTTCAGTATTCAGACACGGCTAAATATATAGGGCTTAGATCACTGTTTCCCAAGCTGTGTTTCGCAGAACCCTAGTGTTCCGAGACGCCAGAATAAGTGTTCCACAAACTACTGGAATAATTAACTAGTAAACCATCTTAGAATTAATCTCTCTAAAAAAAAAATACATTAAGTGTTCCATTAACTACACAGAATGTGCGAAGTGTTCCGTTAAGGAAAAAGTTTTGGAAACACTGTCTTAGATAATTGTACACGTTCAAACTCATTCTCGGATAAAGTTAAAAATTGTAAAGGATTTGTATATTTTCCTTGCTTTTTAAAATCTTATCTATCTAAATTTTCCTGAAACTAAAAATAACCGTAATGTAATTATAAAAATGTACCCCATCTTAATGACTTATATAGAGCTCCTTCCGACCATTAACAGACACTACCTACAATAATGAATGCACTTGTAGTTTATTACAGACATGGAGATTTCAATACGTATTATAATTGTAATTTTCCTAACGTACATTTGAGTACTGCAATGTGGGTTTAAGTCTCTAACAATTCTACACTCAGTCTATTGGGCCGTTGGATCGCATATACAGAGTTTCGTTAAAAGCTTTCTATTTGTTCTATTTACTCACACAGAGGCTGACTTGGACTTCCTGAGCCAAGTGTCCAATAAGGCGGGGCCCTTACTGATTTCCACCAGCCGAGAGCACAGCTTTTGGTCACACATTTGCTGACCCCTGTCTTTCGATAGCCTTGCTTCATGCTAAGTTTTGGAGACCATTGAAAAGATGACGGTATATGTGTTAAAGAAAACATTGGCAATGAGTGTTAGAATGATCAATACAGACTATTCAGGCCTGGACTTGTTAATCAGGCGGTCCATGTAGAGCAGAGGACGGACTGGCTATATGGGCATTCGGGCTAATGCCCTGTGGGCCGACACCAGAAAGGACCACAGTAATAATTTTCGTTTTTTTAAATCACGACCGTATTTTATAAGATACGGGCCGCATTGATGCCACTAATATAGTATTCTCCTACAAAAGGGGCCTCTTAGCGAAGTATTTAAAAAAAAATCTTTTAAAGACTTTACTAGGGCCAACTAATTTATTTTAACTCATTTACCTTAATATGTAATAGCCTACATCCGTGGACAGTGCTACTAAAAGGCTTTATCCTTTAAGGGCCTACACACTTTGCGATTAAAAAGCAACATAAGGCCTATATTCCTTATAAGGATATAGTGTTCACTGTTTGCATGTGTTATAGTTACAGTTATCACTACATTATCAAACTTAACATAAGAATTTTTAGGACAGGTAGATTAGAAATTTTCAATAGTAATTATGAAATTTTTAGAAAAGATAGGGCTGATAATCATGGAGGAGTTCTTCTAACAATAAAAAACACTCTTATAGCAGAAGAAATTACCTTACCTAACTCAAAAAATATAGAATCAACATTTTGTAAAATTAATACCACCTCAACATCCCTAATAATAGGCAGCATTTACAGACCACCAAATTCTAGTTTAGAATACATGCAGGAACTATGTAATCAGATTACTACACTTAAAGAGACAAATAAAAATGCAGTTTTTTGGATTATGGGTGATTTCAACCTACCTGATATAAATTGGAAAACACTAACCATAGATAAACACCAAAACCTTAAGGACATAAATGAGCTTTTCATAGAAACTTTACACAACCTAAGTTTAGATCAAATCATTAAAAAGCCAACTAGATAAAACAACACATTAGATCTCTTCTTAACCAACAGACCTGGATTAGTAGTTGATTTAGATATTATCCCTGGTCTATCAGACCATGAGATCATAAAAATACACAGTCAGATAAAAGCAGTAACCAATTCAAAACCCAAAAGAAAAATCTTACTCTGGAATAAATGTAACCTAACACAACTATACCAAGCTGCGTTAAACTTTCAACAAACATTCTTATTAGAAAAAGACATTAACCAACCAGTTGATGACCTCTGGATTTCATTAAAAATCATCTTAAAAGCATTATAGAAAATCATATACCAACTAAATACACATTAAACAAAATAAATAAATGCTGATTTAATAATAGACTAAAGAAGCTTTGTAAACAGAAGGAAAACCTATATAGAAAATTTAAAGAAACTAAGGCAGAAAGAGTTTACAAAAAGTATATAAAAATTAAACACTTAACCCAAAAAGTAAGCAGACAGCTGCAGAGTGAATACATAAACAATGTAATATCTAAAGATAACAACAAAAACCTATGGTCATACATTAAGTCTAAGAAAATGGAAACAACAGGCATAGCGCCATTAAAAGATGAACATAACATAATACATAATGATAATGAAACTAAAGCAAACATCCTAAACAAATACTTTGCATCAGCATTCTCAGCCCCAGGAGACAAAGACATATTACTGAATTTGAACCAAGTAGACAACATGGAAGATATAGTAGTACAAGAAAATGGAATTCAAAAACTATTAGCCAACACCAAACCAAATAAAGCGTCTGGACCTGATGGTATTCCAGCTAGATTACTCAAAGAACTAAGCAATGAGCTAGCCCCAGTGTTCAAAATGCTCTTTCAGACTTCACTCAAAGGACTGGAAGAAGCTAATGTCACCCCTTATTTAAAAAAGGAGAAAGATCTGACCCAGGAAACTACAGACCAGTATCAATTACCAGCATCACATGTAAAATCCTAGAACACATAATATGTAGCAACATCATAAACCACTTAGACAAATAAAATGTCCTCACACCATACCAACATGGCTTTAGGAAATATAGATCATGTGAAACACAACTAATAGGACTAATTGATGATTTTTCTAAAGGTTTAGATAATAGTGAACAAATAGATGCTATCTTACTAGATTTTTCTAAGGCTTTTGACAAAATTCACCACCATAGTTTGCTTAAAAAATTAAAATATTTTGGCATTAATGGTCCACTTCATCAGTGGATTAAAGATTTTCTGATAGGGAGAGAACAAACTGTAATAATAAATGGCTCTAAATCAACACCGATAACAGTAAACTCAGGTGTACCTCAAGGAACAGTCTTGGGTCCACTACTATTTTTAATTTACATAAATGATTTACCAAATTGCATTACTTCAGGAACAAAAGTCAGATTATTTGCAGACGATTGCATAATATATAGAACAATAAAAACAACACAAGACACAGATATTTTACAAAGAGAATTAGATGAATTACAGAAATGGGAATCAAATTGGAGCATGTCTTTCCACCCAGAAAAATGTCAGTTGTTAAGAGTAACAAAAAAACTAAAACAAATTAATTCCACTTATCTTATTCATGGCAAACCAGTAACACAGACTAAAAACGCAAAATACCTAGGTGTTATAATAAATGAAAAACTGTCATGGAATCCACATATTGATGAAACTATAAAAAAATCAAACAAAGCATTAGGATTTATTAAAAGAAATTTCTATAAATCAAATAAGAACATAAAACTAAAATGTTATTTAACCTTGGTTAGGCCAATAATAGAATATGCATCCTCCATGTGGGACCCCTCAACTCAAGAAAACATTAAGAAACTGGAACAGACACAAAATAGAGCAGTGAGACTCATAACAAATGAATAATCACATTGGACTAGAGTAACACCTATAGTAAAATCACTAAATTTAGAAAGCCTTCAGGACAGAAGACTCAAAAATAAAGTAGCAATTATACATAAAACACTGAACCATAATCTTCAAATACAAAAACAAAATTTAATAAAATACTCTGAAAGACACAAAGGTAAAGGCACATTCCCCGTCCCATATGCTAGGACAAATTTGTACAAATACTCCTTCTTCCCTAGTGCTATTAGAGCATGGAATGGGTTGCCTGAGCTAGGATGGAAAACCAGTGATTTGGCAGAATTTAAGTCATTGGTTAATATGCATGACTAAATGCATGACGCATAGGACGTAATCATCTTCTTTTTTGAAGTAACGTCTGTATTATATAAGATAAGATAAGAATAGGATGAATATAATATACAACTTATGGGCCGGAGGTATAGACATGCCCGGGCCGATTTGGACACCCAGTCAGGGTCCGTGCTAGGTGTGGAGCTAATCAATTTGTCTAAGATTTTTCTTTTTTCACTGACTTCTCACCTCCCGAAACAAAAATGTTTAGACTTTTATATTTTCTTTCTAAATGAAAGTCTATATAAGCCATTTACGTAAGAGAACGGAAATGTCTTGAGAAGATGTATTCATACATATATGGCGGAGGAGACACTATCGAACAGAGGTTCTCAAACTTTTTGACCCGGGGGACCACTTTATATAGTCTAAACTTGACCACGGACCCCTAAATGAAAAAGCTACATAACTGCACATTATATAAGTAAAAAAAATAAACATTTTGTAGAATAGTGTTTATTGAAATTATAACTTTTGTTTAAAAATAAAATTTAGAAAAAATAATGACTTGGATGGCGTTCTTGAGTGAATTTATGCCCGACTTAAAGAGCACAAACTTCTTTTATTTGTGATGAGGTTTATTACAGCAATGAATATAAGTTATATTAAACAGGAAGCCGGGAACTTCTTTACAATGCTCATTAATGCAGAATCCTTGATTAAACTCTGGTCTAAGTTCCCCAGTCGGGTATATTCAAGTGAAGGTCTTTAAACAATATTACGTAATAGACATATTAAACAACAGTGATGGAGGAGTTGATTAGTATTTAACTTATACGATCTTTTAATTTTAATTGTACACAATTGTCATCTTTCTGCGGACTTCTTTTGGTCGTCTCGCAAACCCCAACTCCAGTTTGAGAAACAATGCTATAGAAAAATATAAATAACTTAAAGTCAAGGGTTCTTGGATATTGGATATATAAAATCATCTCCAAAGATTGCGAGACGGTAGATAATTTATTTGAGCCTCAGTTGTCATACACTGAATACATACACTACATTCAACTATTCCTTTTGTATGGCGCGTCTTTTTGCTCTGGTTTAATCTCTTTGGGAGAAGGCTTCAGTGCTGCCTTTGGATGCTCAGCAAACAAAACTCAAGTTCAATCTAACTTCAATAGTCCTGGCCTACATCGATTTTCAAACTCATCCCGCCCCCCGCCCTCCTGTTCTATGGGCGTAATACTTACTTTTGTCTTTAATTTATATTGGTCAGCAAAGTCTGTAAAGAAAAGAAAAAGTCAATGAAGTGTTACTTTATGCATGTGTGTATGTTTCTGTGTATATATTTCTTTATATGTGCGTGTTTCTGTGTGTGTCATGATTGTACATGTCAAAGTTTGCTTTTCTCAAAGATATATGTCTAGAACCATGATACGTTAGAATTTTGATGTTCATAATAATGCTACTAAATATATCCTTGTCAAACTGTTAAAGAACATCAACTAACAAGAAAAGATAAAATACTTTTTTTACACAGCTTATATCAACTCAATGTGTGTCTGTCTGTACAAGTTATTTCTCGACACCCAATCTCGGATCAAGCTGACACGTTGCACAATTATTTTTTTGACCTGACAAGACAAGAATCCATTTTAAAAAATTAACCAAGTAATTAATGAACTATTTGTTATTAATTATTTTGTTTGGTATTTCGTACAAGGGATAGATTTTACTTGACTGAAGGTCACCGCTTTAAAGTAAGTTTGAAACAAACGAAACTATACAATTTTCTATTTTCATAAGCATCTGACTAGCAGAGTGGTTAGTTTGACACAACTACTCTTAATATAAGCATGTTTTTTAAAAAGTATTTTTGTTTTTCTTGTTAACAATAAAGCTTATACAAAGTGTAATTTATCAATTAGTTTGGAATATAGTCATGTAATTAAAATTGTAATAGATCTGAACATCAATAAATCTGTGTGATCAGAAATGTTTTTACCAATTGTTTTTGTTTAGTGCAATTTCATAATTTTAGCTTTCTCACTACGCTACGATCCTTTCACTTGTCTGGACCAGTTGGGAAAGGGGAGGAGAGAAAGAAAGGGGGAATCAGGGTGAAGGTTACCGTGATCTTTTTTTTTTTTAAATATTTATTTATTTCCAAAAAAAAAAAAAGATGAAAGATCTGATTTCGAACTCAAGAGCTCAAGCATTCTAACGCCGCCTCAAACACAGTAACTACTGTGCCTGTGAATCGTTTATGAAAATAGAAGGTTTTATAGTTATCTATTGTTAGCTTCAAACTTTAAAGAGGCGACCTACAAAATATAAAGGGGGATCTTATACCACCTCATCAGTCAAGTTCAATTTTTTTCCCTGATTCGATACGAAAAAAAAAAAAAAGAACTAATAACAAATTGGAGGTTACAATAATCTTCAATTCTGATAGAACATCCGCAACAGGTACAACAATTCATCTTATAAGATTGTTACATGTATATGTGTATTTATGTTTATATATGTTGTGTGTGTGTTTGTTTGTTTTCATGTAGTCTCCCTTGTTCTACTGTTCAGTATGTTCACGTGTTCACGGTTTACTCTTAAGTGTGTCAGTAGTGTGTAGTCACTGGGTATTAGTCTCTGCTGGTTAGTCTCTCTTTGTTTTCTCGTTAATAAAAATGGAGTGTAACTTTTAAACATCAGTATTGTTAGTGTGTACAGTGATAATATAACAAAGATTATAATTAAACTTATAAGAACATCTAATTGCAATAATCCAATTAAGTCTAAATTGTAACAGTTAATTGCAGTGATCAATCTTTCCATTTTTGTTGTAGATATTTCATTCGAACTTCATTCATACGGTTAAAGGGGGGAAAATTATATTTGGTGTGATTCTGTCTGGAAAGGGGTGGGGGGAGAATCTTACCTACGACAGTTTTCCCAGGCGAAGATTGTCTTTCCTGAGATCCCTTATATCGCACTGGCTGTGACTCTTGGACCTGGCTTCTGAGAACTATCAAATTCTGATGATGATCTTCGACTTGGTTACCTAAAGCTTTTGTGACGTCATTCTCCTGGGTGCCCTCCAGGTAATAACTATCCAACCTTGATTTTTCCTTCGTGTCACCCTGGCGAGTCGTTTCATTGGTGCCTTCTGCATGAAGTTGACCTTTATCCGAGACTATAGTAGACAGTTTCCTGTCATCTATGGTCAAAGTGATAAGACCATCTTCTGTGACGACGTCGTGACTATTAAACTGAGCCGGGGTAGGAACAGTTGTTGCGTCTATAGTATTAAAGCGATCTTCAGCAATTTCTAATGTAGCTGAGCTTAGACCTTCATTGTTTGTATCATCTAAAGTCATAAGAAAAATAAATTCATAACTATTTTTAGGAAGTCAATAAATAATACAAATCACAATTAGACTAGTTTAAAAAAATATGTGGAGCCGAGCTTCTAAGTTAGTCGGAGACACACGATCAACATGTTGCTCAAGATTTGGGTCATATTTCATTTGTCAGGCTTGATCGGCTCTCGCCTAAGTTTCAATTATATTCCCCTGCATCTTAGTTCTCAATGCAGGAATAGTAGATTAGCTCATTCAAAATTAAGTTGTACTTCAAAATGATATTTTATGTCAGAGTCTAAGACAGTCTAAGACGATGTCACACAGTAGGATATACTGAAATCTAAACCGTTGGAACAAACCCAAGCAATCAAGGCATCTGGGTGAGCTGGCTGAGTAGTACAGCGCTTTTCTTGGGTTGGAATCCTGTTGAAGACTAGGATTTTGAATTACGGGATTTTTCGGGCGCCCCTGAGTCCATCCAACTCTTTTGGCGATTGACATTGGTTTGGGTTAAAGTAAAAGCGGTCTGTCGTTACGCATGACACACTCGTTAACTGTGGGCCATCAAAAACTGATGAACATAGATCGCAACGTCTGAAGGGAGTATTTTACTTCATTTCTTTTTTTTACAATACCTCTATTCAACTTGAATCTTTTTAGGAATGTGAGCGGGTGAACGTGATTCCTGAGAACGGCTCTAACAATTTTCCTAGAAATTTTACAGCTATATCTTTGAGAAAAGAATTACTAGCTCGTTGATCAAACTAGAATAACTCTAGTTTGACCGTCATAATGTTTCGAAATAAAAAAAAGAAATAAACAGATGTTGGATCTAGGCCTAGACCTAGTTCTCTAGCCAAATTTAAATGTATTCCTTTTTTTACTGTGAAACATTATAACGGTCAAACTCGAGCTTTCCCATCTGGCCAAAGAGCTAATCATTCTTTTCTCGGTGATATACATCAATTCCTAAGAAAATCGTTTGAGACGTTTTTTGTTTTTTTTTAGATTAGCCTTCTAAGATCCAGGTTCCTGAAGGTTCCGTGAAGTTCTGACTTAGATAGAGGTATTGGAGGTATTGTAAATAAAATCGTTACTTGCCCTGTTTAATAGATTTTTCTTGTTGAGGTGGATCTTCCAAAGCACTTTCTTTTGGATCACCAGCACTCTCAGTCACCTCGTTTCCAGACGTGCCAGGGTCATCAACAAGACTGGTTGAAAGCAATACTATACCATCTTCTTGCGATACTGCAGTAGAACCACTTTGCATGACTTCTTGATCCGAGCTCGCAGCCTTGGGGACGTCCACGTCGCTGCCAAAGTCATAGACGTTCCCGTTGTTAGTGTTGGGCTCCTTGGAAGGTTTCCACCACAGATTTGACTCCAATGAACTTACACTATCCGTCTCCAGTGACTCGTAGCCTTGACCCTCGGTAGCTGAAAATAGAAATTTCAGATGGAATTAATTACGTTTGATGGGTCAATATCTGTCTGAGGCTAGCTTGCTCTTTGTTTTTTTTTTGTTGTTTTTTTTTTGGGGGGGGGGAATTATTTACAGCAGAACCCCTCCCCCTCCTCTATAGTACAAATCATAGAGACAAATGTGAGTTCGAAACGATGAACTGGTTGGACAATCTCAGGCTGCAGACGTTGCCACGTTGGATAGTGATGACTTGTTGAAACACTGATTTCTTTCCAACTGTTTAAGAAGCGTGTCACGAGTCGAGTCTGTGGCCTATTTCGACCAGTTTCTAGAAGCTCGAGTTCAAACCAGTGCAAGTGTCCAGCGTAAACAAGTTAATTTTAGATATCCAATCGAAGAAAGAGGTTAAGGGAAAAAAATAGCACACGTCAGCTTCTAGAAGGTCAAAGTTACTAAAATAATTATCGGAGAAGGTTCCAGGATTCTGGAACGTACGATCAAAGAAAGTATAAATTAAGGGAAAGTCAGTCAGACGGGGTCCTCGCATAGTAGTAGTTCTTGTAGAGCGTTGGTCCTCGCTCAGTCCTCGATTAGTAATAAGTTTTATGATATTAGCGGGTCCATTAAGTAAAGTTTTAGTAGTTGAAGTTGGTTGAAGTTATACTAAGTGAAGTTTTATGTATCATTTAAGTTTTATTTATGAAGTATCAAGTCAAGTTGTTATTGAATTAAGAAGTTAATTTGATGTGAAAGTTGAAGAAGTTATTAAAGAAGTTTGAAGAAAATACAGATAGATGTTTCTTTCTTCATTTCATATGAATTCATCAACTTATTAATATAATCCTTCGGCCTGATCGTCACAAAGCGATTCTGATCGTGCTCATTTTACCGACTACAATGTCTAGCATGGAACTAACTTTCAGCACGCTACAACGAATCAAAATAAGCCTTCATCGCCAGCTTGTCCATCGCGAAGAGAAGTAATTTTATCACTAAAAGTAATTTATAGTTTAGGAAGCCACAGTCGGCGTTTACAGTTTTTGGTTTATTCGACAGTAAGGAGACACAGGCCGCACGGATAAACTTAACAACATATACAGTAAATAGTTCGTTCATATTGTCAGGTAATTTTTTTTTATTTCATGAAACAAGCATTTGCATTGCACTTAATATCGCAATGTCAGTCTTGTAACATTGTGCTTGTAGTTCTTAGTGGACAGGTCACAGTTGGGTATGTACAGAAGTGACGTCTGATTGTTCTCTACGGGTGGATGTGGTCGCCAGTTCTTTTCTACGTAATAAGAAACTATCAAGAAAGTTGAAGCTACGACTATGAACCATAGATTGCAAAAAATCCTTCGAGCGCCATGATAAAAACCTATGAATCGCTTATTACCAATGAAAGTCAACGTTCAATATGTTGAAATCACATATAAATGCCCTGATTAGCTAAACATTTTTCTATCAATGTAAACCCTCTAACTGCCCAGGTTACCAAACAGTTTGTTATCTACCTAACCCTAACCTTCTTATATCAATGTAAACCCTCTAACTGCCCAGGTTACCAAACAGTCTTGTTATCTACCTAACCCTTACCTTCTTATATCAATGTAAACCCTCTAACTGCCCAGGTTACCAAACAGTCTTGTTATCTACCTAACCCTTACCTTCTTATATCAATGTAAACCCTCTAACTGCCCAGGTTACCAAACAGTCTTGTTATCTACCTAACCCTTACCTTCTTATATCAATGTAAACCCTCTAACTGCCCAGGTTACCAAACAGTCTTGTTATCTACCTAACCCTTACCTTCTTATATCAATGTAAACCCTCTAACTGCCCAGGTTACCAAACAGTCTTGTTATCTACCTAACCCTTACCTTCTTATATCAATGTAAACCCTCTAACTGCCCAGGTTACCAAACAGTCTTGTTATCTACCTAACCCTTACCTTCTTATATCAATGTAAACCCTCTAACTGCCCAGGTTACCAAACAGTCTTGTTATCTACCTAACCCTTACCTTCTTATATCAATGTAAACCCTCTAACTGCCCAGGTTACCAAACAGTCTAACTAACCTTTACCTTCTTCTAAAATGGGACTGAAAATGAGACCATCGCGCAGAAACCTCTGCTCGGCGCTTCTTCTTCTCTCTGGGAAAGGCAACTGGTGCATCATTATGTTCTGCTTCAGCAACGACAGTTTGGGCCCGCTGATTGTCTCACTGGTGTCTGTATCCACGCTACTGGCCAGCGGGCTGTTATGTGTGGCAACAGTCGTCGGTTCGCACTTCTCCGCGTTCAGGCAAGAGATTGTCCCCTCGGAGGGATGTTCCGGTCCTTGTTTCCCTGGGTGATGATGATGGGTCACCACTTTGTGAGGGGATTGAGACTTGTACTGATCCCAGCTGTCCTGTGATGTTCTGCTTTTGTTGGATATATGAGACGCCTTATAACTGAACGCGGTGTGGAGTTCTGCTCTCGTGGATGCCTGGCTAAACTTACAAAAGCAGTTGTCTTCCCATGCCCGATTAGACTTGTCTCCTAGAAATATAAAAATCATTGATAAATTTATCTACAAAGTTTTTTACTGCTGAGGTGTACCTTCTTTGGCAGTTTATCAATGTCAGTTCTCTTTTTCAATTTGTTACACAGCCTGAATCAAATATTTATATCATACCTTATTTATACATTGCTAAGTTTATATAAATCAAGTTTTAACCCTATGTTGTGATGGTACTACATTTATAAGAATAATAGCCTCATCTATAAATACATTATGTTCCATATATGAGGTTTAGCTGTATTTCAATTGAGTTGTTATAATCCACGTTTTCTGTAAATATGAGATGTTTTTATAGAAAGATTTAATTGTTATTGAAATAGAGTTTTTAGTTACATCAAGAAAGAGGTAAAAAGATTGTGTTATTTTAATTGTAGGAGGAGAAACCCATAAAAGTGTTCAGGTAAAGTTTGATTTAAAAACATGACTTCCAATTCATGTGAGTAGGAGATTATACATATCGATAGAGATATAGTTTCTACATTCTAAGCGACAACAAAAGTGGTGACCTAAAGTGACGCAACATGACCTGCATAACGCTTTCAATACTTAGACTAGGTATCTGTTGTTTTCTTTTTACTTGTTGACAATTAATGAATGTGTGATGTTTGAATTCACTACAGTCAAGTTTTTTATCTCTCCTCATTTGAATCTATTTTTTTTTTGTATTAAAATGAATGAAAAGGCAGTTACTTTTGTTTACACACCATCTACGTCCGATCTATTCATTTATAGTTCGATTCCTTAACAAAATTTATCAAAATTATTTTTAGCTAAGGTTTTGTACAACTTGAGAACATTTCACTTGGAAGTTAGGTGTCTCTCATTCAGACCAGCATTTCACTTTTACATTGGGATCTGAACATGGTGATCTAGTCAGAAGGATTAAAACTTAATCATCAATTTTTAAAACATTTGTGTTTACAATGGTTCGTGTTACTATGTATGTATCACCAGTTACAATGGTTCGTGTTACTATGTATGTATCACCAGTTACAATGTACATCACTATCATTGTCTATGGTAAACATATTTAGAGTGGAACGTACGCCACAATGCAACTAGGACACAAGTGAAATAGATATTCATCATCGACTTCGTTTTATATTAGTTCACTGTAACAGAATCATGTCCATGTTTTTAGCATTTTCCCTGACGCGCTTGGAGGGTTTTCCCAATGCTGTAGTAGCTTTTCCTTTTCTTTTTTCAGCTCGATGTCTAAATCTAGGTTACTGGTAATTGTTGAACATGAGTAGGTAAATTCCTGCACCACCGAAAGGGAGTGGTTCGCAATATGTATCACAGGTATTTCTGCAACGTCTTGTGCCAGGATTTCGGTCTTGGAGAGACTTATTGTTTGGCTAAACTCTTGACAAGCAGCTTCCAAGTCATTCACTAGCTTGTGTAGACCTCCTTGTGAATGAGATACGAGTCGACGAACAGCAGCTCCCTAATCAAGATACGTCTTTTCTGTTTTTCTTTAAGATGGGTTAAAAAGCCTTCCATCGGATCCACTATGGATATATATTCAACTTCCATGGATTTAAAATAAGCTCGATGAACGAAGACAAGACAAAAATAATTAAGATAGATAGGCACTCGGAACAACACCATAACAGTCGATAGCACAGATTCCCTTTTTATCACGAACTGCCCGGTTCCTTAGCTAGCTTTTTCTGTGCACAGACCAAAGGTTTTGAACTCACTCCCCATTGATCTCAGACAGAAATCCTGCTACATTACATTCAAGAACACTAAGACCTATCTGTTGAAAACTTTAATAGAATAGTTTTTCTTTTTAGCTCTTGTGTTTATGTTTGTAATGTTATCACAGCGCCTTGAGCCTACATTTTATATGTTAACAGCGCTCTATAAAGTAAATTATAATTATTAAGTGCCCTGAAATTCCAAGTATCCTTTTTTTAAACACATATGGAAATGTAAAGTAAACATCTTTCCATGCGCTAAACAAGCAGGACCATTTAAGTCATCTCCTCTCAACTATTTCGTTGGCTGTAATAGAGGAGGAAATGATATCAGTGCTTTCAAAGACAAACATCAATCCAACTTTCTATAGATAGAAACTTTTTTTGAAAAGAAAGCCCAGTTAGAGTGGGGATACGACTATTGTCTGTTCTAGATGTCTACAAGATCGCATGTGTGTGTTTTATACGACCTGTAATTAATTACATAAAAAAATAATTAACTGCATTGTATTATTTTATAATATAATCCATCGTACTCCTCTTTTAGACTATGCCTTTGGAGGTAATATACTAATTAACTGAAGCGTTGCCTTCTATTAAACTATACTAGATCTAGATAGTCTTTTATGTTATTAGACTAAAGCATTGAGTGCTAGTAAACTGCACTAGATCTAAATAGTCTTTTATGTTATTGGACTGAAGCATTCATTGGAGACTACACTATCGTATGCGTTTATAAGACCACGGTGCTGCTTACCTCTTGTTGGATCAAAGTCCTCCTCAAACGTCTGCCACGTGTTGCCTTCCTTCCCCAATGACTTGTTTTGTCTTTTCGCTTTAGACTCGCAGGTGTCACACAGCACTCGGTTAAAGTTGCTATCGTACTCTATGGAATCGGTCTCGCTTGCTTCCGACTCTATCGCGTCCACTCGGGATCCTTGAAGTAACCGGCGTATGAGAATCTTGCTGGCCGCTCGGGAATCCCCGATAGGCTTAGGGATGGTCACCTGCTCAAAGAAGCTCTCGGACTTTCTGTTGACGTTGTGCTTGGTCAGAGGGATGCGCCATTCTTGTGGCACTGCTTCCTCATTCTCTTTCTGTTGTAACACTCCTGCTTCAGGGAGCTGAAGTGTAGACCTGAGATCTTTCTGTTGGAGCTCCTCCTTGTCATGGTGCGTCCTCTGCCCAACTCGGTGATCCAAGTCTGTAATGTTTCTTTCGTCTTTTGGTTCGTTATTCATTGTGTTGGTTTGGTGAACATTTTTCCTGGAATGTGGATGGCCACTTTGTTTTTTTTCGTTAGCAGGAGGGCTATGAATACTGCACGCCTTGAGATTTCCTGTGCTGTCTATGTAGTGACCTTCAGGTATAGTAAAGACCTTATCTTTCTTATTATCCCTCAGTACTTCGTTTTTTTGTTTTGTTTCTGCAGCTTTAGATCTACCGTCAGCAGAACTTTCTCGTCTCCCTTTATCAGATTTGTGCCTTTTGTCTTCGTGCCTGTTTCTAGCATCCTCATGTTTCCGTCTTCCCTCAGATCCAGTTCTATGTTTTCCCTCGGATGGTTTGGATTTCCCGTGCCTCTCTTCGCCAGATCTGTGCTTGCCATCTTCTAGTCTTATTGCTTCGAGCTTTCCATCTACTGGGCTTGACATAACATCGACTTTGATGTCTATGTATCTTGCTCTACTTTCTTCAGACCTGTGTTTTCCTTCGGCGTTCTTGACTTTAACAACTGCCCCATTTTCCATTTCTTTTTTTTCTTTCAGGTGATTTCTAGGTGACGTTGAGATAGTTTTTCCTAATTCTGAAACCGTACAATCACATGCTGCCAAGGCCTGAATCGAGGATGATTTGCGATCACTATCTTTCACACCTCTCTCTTTTTTCGCATGATCTTTAGACGTGTGTTTTTCTTTTCGTAGCACGTTCTCCAGTTCGCTGAAAAGTCCCTGGATGTGCCCTACCTCTCGGACACAAATGTGAGTCTTGTCTACTCTTTTAGAGGGCGACACGCTTTGAGATCGAAGGATTTGTTTGCTAGTTTCTAAGGAACTCACGGTATTCATGAGTCTGTTGTACGTTCTATGCACCCCTTCTTCGTCGGTCGATGTATCCAGGTTCAAACGAGGCTTGGTGGCCTCCATTACGAAAGACAGTGCCCGCGCCACCTTAGCTGCCGCTGAGACAGACTCTTCGGCTACTTTAAGAGCTACCTTTAAGGACTCTTTAATGGACTGTTCATTTTCCTTCCTCATGTGTCGTATTTCCTCCCACTTCTCACTTAGTTGCCTCTCTTTGTTCTCCTGGGTTAACCATCGCAGTTTACTATCGATGGATTCAGTTCTTTCCCTTCTCTTCTTACTACTGTTCCATTCGTTTCGTCCTGTCGGCGGTGGTGACCCAACAATGACACCTGGCAAGCGATCAAGCGTTGGGCTAGCGCTTGAATTTCGACGACTTTCTTTATTTAGCCCCACAGAGCTTGGGCACTTGTGCGCAGATTTCTGATCAGGAAGGTTCTCAAGACATTCAGCTGACGCTTGACGCAGAGTCTCAGTTTTCTTCCCATGGGTGTAGTGTTTGATTTTTTTCGAGGAAGATTTCTCTTTGTTTTTATCTTTGTTGCTCTTGTCATTGCATTTGTCCTCCTCGTGGGTCACATGACTGGCTCTAGACCTTCTGACTTTTTGCATACTAGGGTCATTCAATACATATTCATTTTTGTCCTTATTTCTGGATACAGTCTCATTGACATACGTGCTTTGAATACCCAATGGAAGCTGCCCCTCTAGGTCAATAGATTGACACTTTCTCTTCCCCTCGTGGAAGTCCACGCCGTTAAAACTGCTTAGTTTTGGCGGTCTGTCTTCAACAACAAAATCCTGTTTGGTTCTTTCATAACTTTCGAAGACGCACGTGTCCCGATGAACATCATTCGACATTGTCGTCTTAGGAAGCGTCACGTGATCCTGCAAATCAGTGCAATGGGATTCTTCTGGTTTGTCTCTGGGCTGATTCAAATTTGGAATTTCTGTTGTAACATTTTCAATATTCTTAGAGCTAGCAGTTTTTACGTTTTCAGCGTTCTCTTTTCCAGGGAGACATTTGTCTTCCAAACAAATCTGCGTTGAAGAACTTAGAAGATGCTCAGAATTTTTTCGACTTCTCTGTGGGGTTTCCATCAAAGACGACTGCATACTTTCACTTTTTGATGCCCGGTCGAGTTTAGTGAGGGAGCTCTCAATCATCAGCTGTTTGAACTGGTTTAGCAACTCTTTGGTTTTTTCCTTGTCCCCTTTAAACTCTTCTAGCTTTGATAGCAGAGCCAGGGATTCGTGGACATCTAGGTCAGAATCAGAGCGGGACACGTCTTTGGACATTGGTGATCTTTCTAGGGTGTGAGAGTCTCCTGGGGCATCTTGTGGTCCATTCATTGTACCCACTTCCAAAGACTCGTCGGGCTTTGGGCCTATCATTGCGCCTTCTTGTGAAGGAATGCTATCATTAGCACCAACGGGATTTATTTTGCTTGCAGTGTTAAGGTCATCATTTCTTTCAATTAAAACTTCAAAGGAACCATCTTTCTTTGCCTTTATCGGAAACATTTCTGGGCCAATTTCAAAACCTTGTTCATATAGCGGGGGCTCGAACTCTCTTCCCTGTTGATTGGGAACTTCCAACGACTTTTGGATGTCCGAGAGAGGATCAACAATTTTCTGTTGTGCGTTACCTCCATCGACGAGGTCCATTCCTTTATTTGATGTGAGCATCGTACTTAGAATAGAATCACCTCGCCCTGACGTGTCATCGTGGCAATACATTACTGTATGAAATATTTCCACATCTGTAGTAATAAATTTATCTACCGGACTGGTAAGGTTCTGAATCTCTTTCTCTATCTCCTCTGACTTTACTGTGATAGTTGGAGGTGCCAGATCTTTAGACTCTGCTATATTGTCTTGCATTACGTTGAGTGACAGACCCCCTCGTATGGCTTCTTTTTTCTGTTCCTCCATCTTTCCACGCGCATTATGTGTATCGACACCACTGGACTCACGATCTCCCGTGTCTATCTGGGACAAGTCAAAGTTCATTTTTTCGTAAGTAACGACTGGGACCAAATCCTGTTTCTCTCCGGCTCCGACCAGCTCTTCACTGGACTGGTCGTCTGGACCAAACTCGTGCGACCCAACGTTAATTGACAGCTGACCCTCTACCGCTTCATTAGTGACCTCTGTCTCAGATTGTTCAGTGTGAGTCTTGTTATACGATCTAATGGGAAACAAAACAACACAATTAGAAAATACTAGTCGACACACGCGTAGCATACCCCGCTATTTTTCAGGGCTGGCCTTAGGCCACTGCAATCAATGCAACCGCAGTGGGCCCCGCACTTTCATATGACCCGCGCTAATTCTAGGTGTATATTATTAAATTAAACCATTTTATAACTTATAACAGATTTCTCGCGGCCTCCTGTCGATTTATCAGCGAGCCAGGAGCTCCTGGAAATCTCCTGAAATTGCGAAATATAGGAAAAAGTCCTGAAAATCTCGGAAATTATTAAAACTTTTTGAAAACTCATACAAATCTCATGAAATATATAATATATAGACAAAAACTGTCATTTTGGGATGTCATTCAATATGGAAAACGCCAATAATATGCGCGATTAAAAAAAAAACGGCAATATGCAATACCCGTAATTGTGGAAATGGTGAAAGCAGCATATCGCGCCTCAAACTAATGAAGAAATACTTGAGGTCAACAGTTCTCTTAGATAGATTGAAACATTTGGTAATTCTTGCTATTGAGCGTGATCTATGTAGGTGTTATGAACATAAAGATAAGAGAGTCGAGAACCATGTCTGTATAGTATGGCTTTAATACACTGAATGACTACACAACACACATTTCGTGAACACATTCTCACGGACGAGTTACAAGCACATGTAAACATAAGTACGATACAGAATACAATTTTCATAACATTCACCCCCGTTCAAATTATGCTAACTAGTATTATAAAAAATAAAAGACTTAAGTAAGTGTAGAATAATAAAAGATTCAAGTAAACAAACAATGAAGAATAGCATGAAATTATGTAACATGTTGATATAACATGGTAAATCAACTAGCTTATTAAAATATATCATGATAGATCAAATATCACATTTAAGTCAACAAAGCCGAATTATGATATACTATATGACTTCGCTACACGCAAGGCTCGTAAAGTAGTTCTGTACGTAGTAAAGCATGAAAAGCAAAGACGAATTTATTTTCTTATACAAACTCTTAATTTTCACTTATTATCCGTATCTCTACCCAAACTTGGCCCCAAGAAATTCGTTTAGGGCGCCAAAACGGTTGAGTCCGGCCCTGCTATTTAGTGACGGGTGAATGTAGAGTAGATTACTTGTTCTTCCCCACACCCTCTTTTTTTTTTTTCGCCGCTAAAGTTACGTAGGGTAACTCTAATCCGACTTGCAGAAATAAAAGAGTTATCTTTCCATAACTTCTTGGTCACAATGGTCAAGTCCGGCCCTGCTTTTTAGGGATGGGTGAATACTACTTGTTCTCCCCCCTCCCTCTTTTTTTTTCTCCGAAATAAAAGAGTGATCTTTCCATTACGTGGTGTCCAAACTGTTGAGCCATGAAGAGAATTATATATATAGATATAGATATTCTTTGTATTTTGTTACCCGGTTTATGTGCGTATTTAAAGAAAAGTTTCCGCCTAAGACCAAAGATACATGTGTGCTCTAGGCCTGGGGGGAAAAAAGCACAATAAATCTCTCTTTAACAAGTAATCTTTACAACTTGCTAATTCTTTTCTGGACAAGGTCGGAAACTGGAAAAACATAATAGAAATTTGACAGATGGTGTATATCTTTGAAAAAAAAAAAAGTAGTAGCTAATCGACCAGACTTGGAAGCTCTCTTTTGACTGTTATTATTTGTCAAAATATTATCCTCTAAAATTAAATTTGGTCTAGACAATCTTTATCTTGAACAGACATTGCGTGCATTCCATCGATTTTCATTTTAAAAGAAACAAAGAAAGAAGAAAGATATATAAAGACTTTGTTTTAAAAGATAATTCGTCCTTTATACAGCTTATAGAGTGGATGTTTTTTAAAATACGTCCTTTATACAGCTTATAGAGTGGATGTTTTTTAAAATACGTCCTTTATACTTTATATTTCTCCGAGTGGCCAATGAGCTAGTTTGTTTTTCCTCAAAGATATAAATCACCGTCTCTTGTAAGTCAAGTTGTATAGGCCTATCAATTGAATTTTATAAACTTTGAGTAGATTTAGAAATTCGCTTAACCTGGATTTATGCGGCGGAGGGGGGACTTTTTGGGACTTTTGGCACATCGGCACAATTAAGGCCATGTCGTGTCCGTAATACCTCGGGGGTTGTTCTCCCTTCGTATCACAAGAGCTAAATTTATAAAGTTAGGTCATTAAAAACAAGGTCTATTCACAGTTAAGATAGTAAAAAGGTATTAATTTAATAAAAATCTGTTGTAAATATTACATGTTCACAATTTCTTTGCCCTATCATTCACAAATCAAACCTTCGCAGACAACCCCACCTCCCGGACAAAGCCCAGTACCTTCCCAGGGTCGACACTATCCAACAGTGTTTTTAAGCTGTGCGCTCTAAAATATTTTTCCCTGACATCCTGGTATCTGGGGCAGTCGATGAGGATATGTTCCACGGTGAGGCGAGAGTCACAATACTCACAAAGTGGGGGCTCTTTTTTCTTCAGCACAAAGGAATGGGTGACGTAGGTGTGGCCGATCCTAAGTCTAGACATGGTCGTACTTCCTCGCCTTGTCAGACCTTTACCTACCCCTTAGTCTGTTTGGACCGTGTTGGGCACCATGCAGGATTTGTCGCCCATCTTTCTACATTCCTATCAGTCTTTTGCCTTAGTTAAAACCTCTCTCAATGGCAGGGCCGTCCAGTCTTTATCATTATTACTAGTCAATTATTTGCTGTTTAACCAACAGGACAAAACGTTCCTACCATTATGACTACAGTAAATTTATTGTGGTCTTATCCATCAAAAGGCCTACACTGTTTGTGTTTTTGTGTGTCTGTGTGTGATTAAATTAATAGGACTAAAGTTTGTTGTTTTCCGCTTGAACCAATAGACCTACATTAGCGTTGTTCTGTTCTTACCACTAGAACTTATTTCATAAATTGAAGTTGCCCTTTCAGACCTTGCGATCTATGGGGCAGATGATGAAAAGTTCTTCTGTTTCTGTTAACGAGTCATATGGCCAGCACAACGACCGACCACTATTACTTTTCCCCAAATAATGTCAGATACCATTAGACTCATAGGCGCTGAAATATCCCGAAATTAAAAATCCCAGTCTTCACCAGGATTTGAACCTGGGACCCCAGTTCAAAAGCCAAGCGCTTTACCACTCAGCCACCGCACCTCATCTAGCCATTTCATAGGAACATTAAAAGGAGTCAATACATCATTTCGATTTAGAAATGTTTTTGTTTTTAAATTGTTCACCTGTTAGTCAAAGGAGCATCATTAGGAGAGCGTTGACTAAGATCCAAGTTTTTATGTGCCGCATCCTTGGAGGCCACGTCCTTCAACTCGGATGGGTTGAAATTCTTTGGGGCGTCTACTAGAGTGTGTTCGATGGTACCATCGTCATTCAGATAGTTGTCAATGTCGTCATCCAGGGAGCCGTCCACCACGCTGAAGATATGAGGCTTGGGAAACCTACTTGGGATATCTACCACAGGTCCCGTGTAATCTGAAACACATTCATACACATGATACTGTCAAACACACGCATAAAGTCCTGTTTATATTCTAAAAAAAATACATCCATACACGATACACCTGGATATAGGATCTGAGAAGTACAGTGATGCTCAAAATACGGGCCCGCGCCGGCCCGTGACGAGGTTCCATCCGGCCCGCCGAAACGTCGGTATAAAGTTTAGAAAATCTCCCCACCCCTTTAAAAATTTAAAGGTTGAAAAATGTATCTTTGCCTACGTTAGGGCCCTCACTTTTTCTCTGATAAATTGGTACCAAGAGCTTTAACATTTGTGCCTTTATGAAAAGGAAATTAAGAATCTACCAGAACCATTGAACGAATCTTTTTTGTGGAACATGGAAATAAGCCAACAAACTTTTTTTTATAAAGAAAGTCAAGCTGTTTCAATACACAACAAATAGCAACAGCATCAAAAAACAATTATGACGTGGAGGATCCATGGGAATAAAAAGAGACAAGAACATGAATTAATGGCGAGGATAACTACTAAGTTGCTCACAATTGAAGTAGAGAACTAAAGCCATTTCCAGACACGTCGAAAACAATAGATGAAGGTTAAACTTCAAATATACCAAATTATGAATGTAATTACTAGATCCAAGAGTTTTTAATGAAATAGTTTCAGGTCAATTTCGAGTTGTTGTTTGTTTTGTTTTTTTTAACATTTTTTGGTCATGTGGCCCGCGACACCAGTGTCGGAAATTAAAATGGCCGGCAGTTTGAATTAGGTTGGGCATCACTGCCTTAGTATGTCCAAATTGTTGGGGGTGGGATAGGGAAGGCTTCAATTGGGAACAGAAGACCATAACATTCTTCCGTTTCTATGGGATAAGGGAGGGGGCACTGGTGTAAGTTAACGCTATAGTTGGCACTGGACGCCACTGCTGATTTGAAAGAGCAGGGGTTAGAATTTGTATAGAGATATAAAAATTGGCTTAACCCAATCTCTGATTTTCTGTATATATCAAACCATAAAGAGACAAAGAGGTATTTCTCGTTAGGACATTCAGAGCAAATAGCACAAGATCTATTGAGTGTTCTTATTATTAGTATTCGTTCTCTTCAATCTATTGATTGATTTCTTGGAGCCACTATATAAGAAGTAGAATGTTAGTGCATAGCTTTCATTTGCATCAGTATTTAATGTGTTGTAGCCATACGTGGCAATGAGAAACTGTAGCAAAGAACAAAGCAAAGAACAATAGTTTAGAGATGCTATCATGGGATAGGCCACGCCCTTCGCAAGCCTGCATCCAACATCACAAAACAAGCCCTCACCTGGAACCCCAAAGGCAATGGTAATAGAGGACGGTGGTTGCTGTGCTGTGCCCCAGACTTGATCAAAATTGGATTCATTTTTAGTTAAAAATAACATTTAAAAATTATGTATATCAGAATAGTGGCAATTATAATTATGAGTTCGCAAAAAAAGAACAGCCAATAAAGAATATTTTTCAAAAATTATTACATATATAAAAAAATAAATGCGAACTGCTGGCCATGTCGATGAAGTTGCAGCTTCATACACATACAATAAAAGTTTATCTTCAGGTCCAAAGATCAAGGAAGAGTGTAATATTTCATGTAATTTGACAAGACCAAGCTATGACCTACTTATATTGCCACATCTTACGCAAATATTTTCTGCGTGGAGTTTGATATTATTTCTCTTCTCGCGTGGGCAGAACATTTCCTACAGGTCTTAAATACGTGTCTACTGACCTTAGTGCGAGTTCTCTCACCAACAAGTAGGCACCATGTTACAGCTGGTCTAAATTATTTTCAATGTCAGAATAAGCACGTGACAGCGTTATAAATTGAAGCGTTTTTTTTTATTAATGTTAATTTATTTTAGCAAAGAGCTTTTACATTTTTATTAAATTGGTTTCTTCACAGAGACTCAAATATTGTTTTCTATAGAAGGGAGATAATAACAGTTTAAATCTAGTTTCAAAAGAATTTGTTGGTTGTCTTTCTTGACATAACGTTTAAAACAGTGATTCCCAAAGTGGTCTTTATAGACCCCCAGGGGTCTACGAAGACCTCCAGGGGGTCTACGAAAGTGAAAAAATAAATTGGGGTCTATGAGATGTCCACGGGGGTCTACGGTAATAGATTTCATTTAAGAAGGTTGTTACGGTCGTAGCGCAGCACGGTGTGCATGAATAAAGGTGCGAATTTGTGTAATGAATGGAAGGGATGTTAAAAAGGGGAAGCCGGGAGAAATGGACAGGAAGAGAAATGAAATGTTCATGTTTACATAACTTGTTGTAATATTGAAGTATTTCTAGAGTAAAACCTGAGAGTGTCTTATTATTTTGAAGAGTCTTGTGTCGTAACAAGTGGCGCCCAACGTGGGGCAAGACCTGCGTTATATCGGTATCTAATTCCTGTCTACTGTTACTACAAAGTGTAACAAAATCTCTAGATCTCTAGATCTATTAAGATTGAGAAAATGAGCGTCATTTAGAAATCCAAAGTTACGTGCTAAGCTCATGGGTAAACATAAACTTTTAGTTGAAACTTAACTAAAAACATTATTGCTGAATTAATCAATTGGCTTAACATTTAAATCTAGATTTTTATCATTATAATTATTATGAAGGCCAATTCTTTACATTCACCAATATGAAAATGTCAGGAATTACCCATTGTATTTGGATGTGTTATGAATTTATTGTCAATAAAAAAAATCATGTCAGTGGCTGCTGAAGTACATGTTCATTATTCTGGCTGGTCATAGTTCTCAACAATAACCTTTAACATTCAATCTTGATGGAAATGTGTACGATTATTAGCACTGCTGTGGGCAACACTAGTGAATTTTGACTACGGTGGAGAACAGTGCCCAGTTAGGACCAACGGATATACACTGACTACGGCATATAGACAAACAACGAAAGATTCATATCACCGGCGGAGAATATACACTAGCATTGGAAGTTATACCAGCAGGAAGAAGAGGATTCCGGGAAGTAGATACATATTTGTATTTGAATGACAGTAAACGTTTGTTTCATTACATTACATTTAGATATGAACATTGTTGAGTCCAGGCATTAAGTATAGGAGAATCAAATATATTTAATTGATATGGTCAGATAACTCTAAAAAGAAAATTTACAAATATTTATCCTGCTATTCAAACGAATAATTGTTGTATTCAATTCCAATACTTATTTAAATAGCTTAATTTTGTCTACATGTAACTAATGTTTAGAAAAAAATAAATGTAAACTGTACAGCATTGATTATTTAAAATTGGGATTCATTCCTTCCTTTTCAAGCCATTGGTTGCCTAAGTTACTTTTTATGACAATATGAAACCAGTTACGCTGGAGGATCATCTGAGGCAATTGCCACACTGACAAAAATAAAGATTTGAAAAACTTTAAAACACTCAAAGATAAAGTTTGACATCATATAAAGAAGATGATGGTTTGTGAGTGTCTTACAAGATTTCTTTACTTAAAGCCAAATACGGAAAACAGCAAAGGTCAAACATTGAATTTACCAGCCGTTTTACACAAACCTACAACTGTTATTATTAAAAGAATTTCTTAAAGCAACAATACAGTTCAAAGTCGCTTCGGTGGCATGAGTTATAAAATTAAAAGCTTCTTCAATGTAAATCTTTGCAAACGACATAAATACAGTTTGGCCTGACAAGGTGTAGCGCTGTGTGCTACAAACTATCTCATGGTCGCCGTCTCCTTATATATTTCCTTAAGGTTGACCCACAAAACCTTTCCCATGTTTGGGTATAGTTACAATGCAGCAGAGGTTTGAATTCAGGTTTCCTTCTGCTGGGTGGGTAGCAAGCCAAGACTAATGAGCCCTTCCTGCTCGAAGCTTACTGGTTTAGTTGCCAGTTACTCGCCTTCGATCCTTCTCCTGTTAATGAAAACAGTTCCGCAGATTCAATATTTGAGCCACACGTGAAAGATCACGAAACACACGAAAAACTGTTCTTTACGAAACTTTTTACAATGATACTTAAGGCATATTAATTAATTAATTAATATTTAATGTTGGGAAGACTACTTCATTGAACAACAAATTCTTACATGAATAAACATAATATCTTAAGTTGTGTAGTTTTAAATTATTTTTGTTCACTCTTCAACTCATTACAGTTAGAAATTTGTTTACAAAAATGTTGATGAATTTGCAAAATGTGCAAGTTGAGCAGGGGGTCTACCGAAAATCAGAAAACATGGCAAGGGGTCTACGAGACAAAAAAGTTTGGGAACCACTGGTTTAAAACAATTATTCATTTATTTTGACACATAGAAATATTCTTTTTTTTTTCAAACAGAAAGACTAAAATTCCATTAAAGCATTGGTACTCAACAATATTGAGATAGATCACAGACGGTATCCGTTCAGTCGTCTAGATAGTCCCGATTTCAACTCTGAACTACACTTTATAGCAGAGCGGGTATCCAGAGAAAAAGAGAAAGACTGACTGGGAGAGACGCAGAGAGAGACAAATAGAGAGAAAGAGAGAGAAAGAGAAGAAGAGAGAGCAAGAGAGAGAGAGAGTGAGAGATAGAGCAAGAGAGAGAGAGAGAGAGAAAGAGTGAGAGAGAGAGAGTGAGAGAGAGAGCAAGAGAGAGAGAGCAAGAGAGAGAGAGAGCAAGAGAGAGAGAGAAAAAAGAGAGAAAGAGAGAGAGAGAGAAAGAGTGAGAGAGAGAGAGAGAAAGAGTGAGAGACAGAGAGAGAAAGAGTGAGAGAGCAAGAGAGAGAGAGCAAGAGAGAGAGAGCAAGAGAGTGAGAGAGAGAGCGAGAGAGGGGGGGAAAGAGGGAGAGAGAGAAAGAGAGAGAGAGCAAGAGAGAGAGAGAGAGCAAGAGAGAGAGATAAGAGTGAGAGAGAGCAAGAAAGAGTGAGAGAGAGCAAGTGAAAGAGAAAAAAAGAGAGAGAGAGCAAGAGAGAGAGAGAGAGAAAGAAAAAGAGAAAGAATGAGAGAGAGAGCAAGAGTGAGAGAGGAAAAGAAAGAGTGAGAGAGAGTAGGAGAGTGAGAGAGAGAGGAAAAGAAAGAGTGAGAGAGAGTAGGAGAGTGAGAGTGAGAGAGAGCAAGAGAGAGAGAGAGCGAGAGAGGGAGAGAGAGAGAAATAGAAAAAAAGAGAGAGTGAGAGAGAGAGAGAGAGTGAGAGAGAGCAAGAGTCAACTCTGAAATACACTTTATAGCAGAGCGGGTATCTCGAGAAAGACTGACTGGGAGAGACGCACATGGAGAAAGAGAGACAAAACGAGAGACAAATAGAGAGAAAAAGAGAGAGAGAAAGAGAGAGAGAGAGCAAGAGAGAGTGAGACAGAGAGAGTGAAAGAGAGAAAGAGAAAGAGAGAGACAGAAAGAGAGTGAGCAAGAGAGAGAGAGAGAAAGAGAGAGAGAGAAAGAGTGGGAGAGAGAGAGAGAGAAAGAGTGAGAGAGAGCAAGAGAAAGACAGAAAAAGTGAGAGAGAGAGAGAGAGAGAGAAAGAGAAAGAGAGAAAGAGAGAGAGAGAGAAAGAGAGATACGAAACGAGAGACAAATAGAGAGAAAAAGAGAGAGAACGAGAGAGAGCATGAGAGAGTGAGAGATAGAGAAAGAGAGAGAAAGAGAGAGAGAGCAAGAGAGAGAGCAAGAGAGGGAGAGAGAGAAAGAGGGAGAAAGAGCAAGAGAGAGAGAGAAAGAAAGAGAGAGAGAGTGAGAGAGAGAAAGAGTGAGAGAGAGCAAAAGAGAGAGAGAGTGAGAGAGAGCAAGAGAGAGGGAGAAAGAGCAAGAGAGAGAAAGAGAAAGAGAGAGAGAAAGAGTTAGAGAGAGAAAGAGAGAGCGCGAGCAAGAGAGAGATAGAGAGAGAAAGAGTGAGAGAGCAAGAGAGAGAGAGCAAGAGAGAGAGAGCAAGAGAGAGAGAGAGCAAGAGAGAGAGAGAAAGAGAGAGAGAGAGAAAGCTTTACTCCTACAATGTTAAGCTTGATGTCTCTCACTCACCTTCTTCTTCATCGATGAGGTGGTCAATATCGGTGTCCACACGACCATCTATGGTCACAATTGGAGGGTATGTTTCTTGGTTTTCCTTCTTGCCGGCCAGAGGGTTCAGGAAGTCTAAGTTCGGGGCACGGAATTCTTTTGGCACAACGTCCATGATGGGCAGAGGAGCCGCCCCCACCTTGCTCCTTTCTTTGGGTGGATCTGACATACAGAACAGAACATTGGTAGTAGCAGAGGAATGTATTCTTTTCACTGATAGACAGTGATCATTTCTAATAGGTCATGCTGGTTCCAATTCAGAGAGACATTAATTTGTCTTTTGAACTCTCGTATTGTCTGTTCTCATGGTGCCCAGTGATAACATTATGTTTTTCAACAGTGCTAGATACACTGAATTATATAAATACTATATTTTTAATGTGGACGTCTTGTATAGACTGTATTTTGTAATAAATGACTACTTAGTATATAACAATTATATTGAAGGTAACATCATCGTAATTCAGAGTTTTAGGGTAACTTTTATTAAGGAATTTAAACAAAAAAACGGTGATGTATTAATACATATATAATGGCTTTGTAAGCTTTCAGAATCAATGATGACATTTATTTGGAGAAATCATCACTCCTTAAATAATCTAAAATTATAGTGTACAATGTGCAATTGTGTAAAAATCAGTCAATGACAAGCTCGGCAATGTTAGTTATTACCCTAATTACCTCCATCAGAATCACGCAATCCGGACATTCTTGTTTCAGACCTGACACATAGACCTAGATTTAAGAGCAAAGATAATTGAACATAGACCTTTATTAAAATTACTAGCATACGTAAAAAGCGATAAATAGAAATGTGAATTACAGAAGTGGTAATTTCAGATGTACGAAACAGACTGTATGGTAACTTTTCTTAATAGATAACTAGACAGGAGTGAATTGTTTTAATCAGTTGCACCTGGAATTTCTAAGCACTTTGAAGAATATTCTAAAAAAATAATTATAACCTAATACAGTGTTTCCCAAACTTTCAGGGGAACTTAAGTGTTCCACGAGGTCTAAATAAATGTCCCACGAACTACTGGAACAATTAACTAGTAGACCTACACGTAATTATTCTAAGTGTTCTTCTAGGTAACTTGAAAAAAAAAGTGTTTATCAACATCAAGGTCTGAACTTTGAACTGACCCTGCGTCTAAACGGAAACAAAGGATGAACGAATAAACGATTTCTTGTCGTTATTTTGCTTCAGTATTCTACAAGCATATTTAAATGAAGCAGTAGGCCAACACTATTTATTATTTATATTTTGCAACAAAGTCAAAATAAAGATAAAGGCTTAACGCCACACAAGACATTAGAATTACACTTACTAACATTGTGCCTGATATCAATAAGCTATGTTTTTCAATGACACATTAGGCCTACCATCAGTAATTAAACTTTTAAAAATATGTCTGTCAGTATTTGATCATATTGTTATTTTTTTTCTATTTACATGGAAATAGATAATATTGCTAAATTTAGAACATGGTTGAATAATAATTAGGGCCTATTATTATTATTTAAACAAATTTAATTTAATTCAACCTAAAAAAAAAAAAAAAAAAAAAAGTAAAGTGGTCCGCTAAATTCTCCGAATGTGCGAAGTGTTAAAGAAAACTGTGTGCTGTAAAACTGATTGAATACATTATTTAATATATATCAATTCGATGTAGATCTAGAGTGAAACTAAAACTGATGTAGGCCTATTGGTTCATTGTGTTCCTGACCCAAAAATTTAATCTTGAGTCTAGATTTGTGTCAATTATTTAAAAACAAAACATATCTATGTCTAAAATCTAGATGTGCAATGACTCGAGTCCTAGAGTCTAGTCTAGTCGAAGTCTGTTAAAACAGTTGTATAAGCCAGACCATGTTTAAGTTAGACCTAGGACCTAAATCTAGTTACCTGTTCGCGCTAGATGTTTGCGTCTAGATGTTTGTCACCATAGAAAATATAGCCTAGAACTAAGAACTAGTTACTAAGAGCAGACAAACAAATGGTAATGTTGTCTTAACAAACGTGAGGATGTAACAAATCTAGATCTATAAATATAATAACTAATCATTACTTGTTTTAATTTCTCCGTATTGTTTTGTGCTTGGAGGTCAGGCCGTTCGTTTAAAGTGTATAGCAAGCTGTTGACAATTTCACTGAAAAAAATGTTAATTAGGTCTATGCAGATCTGGAACTGCATCCACCATGTCTGGAGCAAACCGATAGGATGTTTTTAAAAGGGCTCATAATCATATGAACGCCTGACCGCCATGTCTGGTTCACCGATGATGTCATTATGGAGACAACCCGTTCAGTAAGAATGCATTATGGTGCGTAAATAGACGCTATAATTAATCTGTGGCATTTTACGTCTCGAGAGACGATCTTTTCCCTTTGCAACTTCTTGTGTGACTAAAGAGGCCAATCCTTGATACACAGCTGCGCTCGCAGGTTGGACATATATAATCACCAGGCGCCGTTGCATTTTCACCCTTCTTTCTGCTTCTGTTGTGTATGACATCTGCAATCTTTGACCCTTCCTTTATGCTCTCTCTCCATGAGGATCTGTCCAGTGCTACCTCTTCTAGGCATTCCAGTACTGGAAGATCTGGTAGAGAAGCCAGGGCGACATCGTACTGTCAGAGATGGAGTGACCTCTCCATTGCTGGGGGAAAGCCTGGGCGGTAAATTTGCGAGTGCTGGGCTGCCCACTATAATTAATATACCTTTTACATTGGTACATTTGAGCTCAAAATCGAAGAAATCATTAATGGATTGCCAACTTTGCGCACTAAGCCTATATTTTTCATTTAAATAAACCCCCGTTCAACATGGATGTCGTAGAAATTAAAGTTTATACGGAAAGTACTTCGCCCTTACGTTTTTGATGAACGAAACTTATACTTAGTACCTTAGTATTGGCAATCAATTTATATATAGTCTATGAAAGAAACGAAATAAAAGAAGCTTTTTATAAGTCTATAGCATGGCAATGAGCAAACAATTGTCAATAAAAGTTTGCCGCTACTAATTATGGTGCGCATATAGATTCTAGATCAGCATTTCTCAAACTGAGGAGCGCGACCACCAAGAATCGTTTACATATGCATAATGTTGTATTACCAATGTTTATAAATTTAATTATTAAATTGAGTCCGTATTATTCGTTTTCCAGGGGAATAATTTATGAAGCTCAAAACGCAAGAAAACTCAAGGCGCCGGAGGGGGTAAAAGAGGGCGAAATAGGGGCGCGAAAGTTTTTTTTTTTTGTTTGTTTTGTTTTTGTTTTAAGTTTGAATCACTAGCGCAAAAGTTAGAGAAATCCAAAGATTAGAAAATCACTCTTCTAGATTAAACCTCATTGATTGTATGAAATTAAAATGGCAGAACTTCCTTCAGGGAACAGTACCAGGAAAAGGAAGAAGAGGCAGAGAAAGCGATAGGAGGACAACATAAAAGAACGGACGGGCTTACTATTGATAGATGTTTTAAACAAGGCAAAAGACATTGAGGAATGGAGAAAGACGGTCAACGCGTCTTGCTTGGTGCCCCAACGGTCCAACAGACTAAGGGATAGGTAAAGGTAAAGAACTTGAACATTGCAAAGATGAATAACAAAATAACAATAGAAAGCCTTCAGGATAGAAAACTCAGTCTGTAGTAAAGTAGCAATTATACATAAAACACTAAACCATAATCTTCAAATACAAAAACAAAATACTCAGAAAGACACAGAGATAAAAGCGCATTTCTCGTCCCATATGCTGGGACAAATTTTGAACAAGTGCTCATTCTTCCCTAGTGCTATTAGAGCCTGGTATGGGTTGCCTGAGCCAGCAAGGAAACCAGTGACTTGGCAGAATTTAAGTCATTGGTTAACATGCATGACTAGATGCATGACGCGAAGGACGTAATCATCTTCTTTTTTAAAGTAACGTCTGTATGATATAAGATAAGAAGATTTAACAGTATTACGATAGCTAACGAAGCCTACTTTTGTATCACAGTTTCACTCAAACATTACATTCGAAGTTTACATCAGAAAGTTGGATTGGATTGAATGGTTTAATTGCTGGTTTTATTTCGGCATAATGTTTTTACCCCTACAACAGGTAAATAATTTTTCAGCTTTTTTTTGTTGTTGTTTCTGAGAGAAAAGAAAGCGAGAAAGTTCACTTCCCTTCACAAAGAGATTCTCCACCAAATAAACTTGCCCCCCCCCCCCAGATCACGTGCACGCAGACGTATTAGTGTCATAAATTAAGTTGTGTCCTCTGCCCGTACACATGAAGCGCAATTAAGTTATGGAAACCCCGGTATAAAAGCCGTGTCACGCTACCTGAGCGTCTGGCCGATGCCAGGATCAGTAGCGTTATGCTATGTGTCAACCCTCGGTGACGTCGCGTCCGCAGCGGTACGACCGCGTAATGCCGGACTCGGGTCTGACACTATAGAATGACACCTCAGTGGTTATTGGTCACTGCTTGTTTTCTTTTGTGCAAGCAGGTGGCCTGACCGGTCAGTGAGCAAATGTTGACCTCAACTTTGCTGGAAAATAAAAACACTACAAATGTCCCAAACTTTTGATTCCACACACACCACAAAGTCTGTAGGTGAAGAGCCGTGCTTGAGAATAGAAGCAGAGCATATCTATGGGGTCAAGGATGAAGTTATTTTATTACAAATTTTATATTAACTCACTCTGTCTGTCAGGTACAATATTTGAACACGTTATTTCTCCCACACCCATTCTCGGATCATGCTGAATCTTTGCACAATTGGTTAATTAATTTTGGCAATTAATTATTTTGTTTGCTATCGAATTAGGGAAATAAATGCTATTTATTGGGGCACATTCTCGGATCAAATTTAAATTTTGCCCAATTATTCAATAGTCCATGACAGTACATAAACCAATAAACAACAAATGAACTAAGAAGTGGTAATTACTTTTGTTTTATATAAAAGAAGGGAACTTAGTCCTGCAGTATTGAGATATATGGCGATGTTTTGTGGTTATTCACCTTAGATAAGCTTTGTTTGTTTGTTGTTTTTTTATACTTTTTTTTTTTGCTTGTTTACAACTTGAATAGATGTTCAATTCTTTATACATAGCTAATTTAGTTGATTAATAAAAAAAATCACGTTTCTGATTCTCTGTGTTGAAATAAACTATCTGATCATTTGTTGGTTTTTCAAATACAATATCTCTTCTCAGTCAATGCATCTCTTTAGAAATCTAGATCTATATTGTCTTAATGTAACTAAATTATAACAGAAGCGTTTCCTAAACTAAGGGGCGCGCCCTCCTGCAGAATCGAGCCTTGCAACTTTCTGGCAAGGGGGCGCAAAGGCAGTTTTTTTCAAAAATTCTTATATCTGTTCTCTCTGTCTGTCTGGTAAAAAGTTTGCACGTCATTTCTCCTACACCCATTCTCGGATCAAGTTGAAACTTTGTACAATTATTCATTGGTATAGAAAAGACATGAATCAATCAAATAAACTAAACAATTAGTCAATTAATGGTATGTAATTAATTATTTTTGTTAGATATCAACAAGGAAAAATAATCTTTCTGTGTCCACTGATACGGCTAAATATGTAGCGTTTCGTCCCCTTTGATGATTGAACACATTATTTCTCCCATACCCATTATTGGGTCAAGCTGAAATTTTAAACAACTATTTATTATACCTAATAAAACATAGATCAATTTTAAAATTTACTTAGTATTCAATTGATTAATAGTATTATTTTGTTATCTTATCTTATCTTATATAATACAGACGTTACTTCAAAAAAGAAGATGATTACGTCCTATGCGTCATGCATTTAGTCATGCATATTAACCAATGACTTAAATTCTGCTAAGTCACTGGTTTTTCTGGCTAGCTCAGGCAACCCATTCCATGCTCTAATAGCACTAGGGAAGAAGGAGTATTTGTACAAATTTGTCATAGCATATGGGACGAGGAACGTGCCTTTATTTTTGTGTCTTTCAGAGTATTTTATTAAATTTTGTTTTTGTATTTGAAGATTATGGTTCAGTGTTTTATGTATAATTGCTACTTTACTTTTGAGTCTTCTGTCCTGAAGGCTTTCTAAATTTAGTGATTTAACTAATGGTGTTACCCTAGTCAAATGTGAATATTCGTTTGTTATGAATCTCACTACTCTATTTTGTGTTTGTTCCAGTTTCTTAATGTTTTCTTGAGTTGAGGGGTCCCACACGGAGGATGCATATTCTATTATTAGCCTAACCAAGGTTAAATAACGTTTTAGTTTTATGTTCTTATTTGATTTATAGAAATTTCTTTTAACAAACCCTAATGCTTTGTTTGATTTTTTTATAGTTTCATCAATATGGGGATTCCATGACAGTTTTTCATTTATTATAACACCTAGGTATTTTGCGTTTTTAGTCTGTGTTACTGGTTTGCCATGAATAAGATAAGTGGAATTAATTTGTTTTAGTTTTTTTGTTACTCTTAACAACTGACATTTTTCTGGGTGGAAAGACATGCTCCAATTTGATTCCCATTTCTGTAATTCATCTAATTCTCTTTGTAAAGTATCTGTGTCTTGTTTTGTTTTTATTGTTCTATATATTATGCAATCGTCTGCAAATAATCTGACTTTTGTTCCTGAACTAATGCAATTTGGTAAATCATTTATGTAAATTAAAAATAGTAGTGGACCCAAGACTGTTCCTTGAGGTACACCTGAGTTTATTGTTATTGGTGTTGATTTAGAGCCATTTATTATTACAGTTTGTTCTCTCCCTATCAGAAAATCTTTAATCCACTGATGCAGTGGACCATTAATGCCGAAATATTTTAATTTTTTAAGCAAACTATGGTGGTGAACTTTGTCAAAAGCCTTGGAAAAATCTAGTAAGATAGCATCTATTTGTTCACTATTATCTAAACCTTTTGAAAAATCATCAATTAGTCCTATTAGTTGTGTTTCACATTGTTTGACATTGAATAAGGGAAATAACATCTACGTGATTGAGACACAGTTGTAAATGCGGAGCTCTTTCTCTAAGATAGGCTTTGTTTTTGTTTTTTTAAGGATTTTTATATTTTGCTTTTTTTTTTTTTTTTTTACGGAGAAAAATGCTTTATTTGCATTCTTATCTTATTAATTACTGATGTTTTTTCTTAACCGAAGATAATTACGTCCTACGAGTATCCATGTGTCAACGTGTATGCTAGAGACTTTAGTAGTTTTCCCTGGCATATTCAGGCAGCTCGTTCCAGCTACAATGGCAATAAGGAAAAAGAAGCACTGTATAAGAAAGTATCCTAGTATCGGGAATACTAAATGGGCCTTTATCTGTGTGACTTTCCGAATATTTTATTAGGCTTTGTTTTGGTATTTGTAAATTCTGGTTTAATATTGTTCATGTAAATTCATAATTGAGAATTAATTCAAAGTAAAACGATATTATTACCAGTGTTTTAAAAATGCAATGATTTAATCACGTGACTTCGTTTAATCTTCTAATTAAGAGGACCTTTCCCACTGTTTGAGAGCAATTGAGAGAACCTACACCTAACGCACAAAACGCACAACACATAACTCATTCTAATGTAGTTAATAATGAGACATTCTCAGAAATCAAGCTTTTTAACACCTCCCCCCGGCCTGCCCGTCATCTTGTACATTGTGCACACAGGATTTTAATTATAGGTCACTGGTCATAATATCAACAAACACATATACGCACATTGGTCTGTCAGCTTGTGACCAATACTGCTACATCTCTCTTCTGGAAAAAACAAACTATCAAGAATCCATGATGCGACAGGCAACTCAAACTGACTTATTTAAAGTTGTACAAATAATATACATCCTAAATATCAATAGCAATGGCATTTTCAATGTCATAGAAACACAAAATTACATTTTTAAATACTTAAATTTCATTTCTTCTCGTGTTTCTGGCTGTCACAAAGACTGTATGAGTGAGATCACATTCTCTAACTCTCCACACACTTTTCCACGCGCCATAAAACTCACCACAAGTTTCAATTATCTTCTTGAATTTCCTTGATTAAAAACTTAATTGTGGCTTATAAAAACATTTTCTCTCATCTTGATTAAATGATATCGTGGTGCTTATTGTTAGAGACTACCTCTTGTTTCATGCACTATTCCATGAGTGTACAAATAATCTTAGGACCAATAATCGAGGCAGTGGCGCAGCCGGGGGGAGGGGGTTGTAATATCCTTTCAAAATGATGAATTTTTTGAAAAAAAAAAGGTGGGGAGTACTAGGGGGAGAAAAGAGCTTTGATCCCCTTCCACATGTATGTAAATTATTTATAAAATTGGAAGTTAGGCAACTGAATCCATATTTGCTATCATTGCTATGAAGAACGTTATTTGGTTACATAATATGCTTATCAATCCTACACAATTGATGAATGATAAGCTTATATTTAAAATGAAACTATGTATCTCATTAGAATTTCTCAATTATGTCTCTATTGCCCTAACAGGAATGGAAAACTTTTGCCAACAATGTATCGCCAGCCTTCTCTTAAGTTCAGAGATTGACACTCAGGTCTATTTCAACTCATCAACTTCTATTCGAGTCACGAGGGGGGGGGGGGGTGAAAACACGCGCACCATTCAGAACAACCTTTTATGCTTAACCCCAAAATATCTCCACCTTGCAGCTCCCACTCCTCTGCCTCGCAAAGAAACTCACCTTCGGCTTCTAACTACCTCAAATTCTTGCCAAAGTTTCCCACGCTTCGCAGTACTCACTCTGACAATGGCCCCCAATGTTGTGTCTGTCATTGTATGAGGACAATCTGCCAGGGAGTTGTCCTGGTTTAGAAGCGACTAAAATTAAAAAAAAAAAAGGAGACAGGAATGTGGGAAGATGTTTTCCCACGGTACTCCCTAGCAGAACGTGCGCACCTTTGCAGGCTTTTCATTGGACGGGTCCAGAGACACCTGCAGCTGGCCAGCCAGAAGATCCAACAGGTTGGACGGTGGGTCATTTGCGGACAGGCTTGACCCATTGTCACTGCGCTTAAGAAAGAGACGAAACCCTAATGTTGAGGAGGGAATGGACTGGGTTTCATCAAGTGTGGCGGGGAGGGACATCAAGAATGATGTTTATAGTTTTAAACTACAAGTGATTAATAATAGATACAGGTAGTGAACGTGGCTGCGGCCTGGAGTTGTTCATGTATTCATTTATAGACTACAGTTGAAGAGAAGAAATCAAACACTGTGTTTTCTTTTATGGGGGAGAGAGAGTGTGTGTATATAATATCTTACGACGAGGGACATATCAGGTCAAATAGTGAGTTGTCAAATTGCCAGAGCTAGGGTAGAAAACTAAACCGTTATAGGCGTAATAGATATTAACTAACATCACTTCAAATAACTGTTTGCAAGCAAAACTAAATAACACTATTTATAATATAAACAAAATAAAGCTGAAATGAGATAAAATAACTATAGTAAACTTTAGAAATAATATTCTTTAACAAAATCTAACTCATTGCAATAATACACACACATTCCATAATATTAATGCTCATGACTTGATCTCACAAGATGACTGCAGTGGCGTAGCTAAGAATTTGTCATCATTTGTGGGCCCGGGGAGCTTGACCTCTTTAGGGACCCCTGCATTTTGCGTAATATTTAATGTAAAAAAACATTCATTTGGGGGCCCCTTCAAGTGGTGGTCCTGGGGATTTTCAAATTCTCCCCCTCCCTCCCCCAACCTAGCTACTTTCTGGATGTCTGACTTCAAGGACTTCATAAGTATTACTTAATACTAACTACGAGTTAGACACATTCAAAGGACAAACTAATAAGGTAACAACGCTGTACTTGATAAGACATGTGAAGACTTCAACTATGTTATTTACATAATGAGATGATCGTCCTATGTCAGTACATCCGTCGATATTTCCTAGCGATCCATTTACCATGCTTCTTGTTCCAAGTCCAAACCATGCCCTCCTTTTGTGTACTCATTGTCTGCAACGTCATTCGTCTTTCCGGTTACGTCACTACTTTTAACTGTCACTTAACACCATGCACAATATGTACGAACTAATATACTCTTTAAGCTAAACTAAACCACTATACTATGCCAACAAAAAGTAAGACTAGAATATTCTTGGCTGTTTTATTTTTTTTACTTTTTATACTAGCAGTGTAAACTGAGTGACGTAACAGCGAATATAATATAGATAATGGTTGACATAAGAAAGCAGCATTCCTTGGGATAAATGCAAACAGCAAAATATCTAGCTACGAACCTAGACAGAACTATTTAAATTTTGGCAAGATCTTTGAATTACATTTGGCGGCAGATGGAGAGTTTCATACATGAGGAAAAACTATAAATAGCTGGCATTTTGGTTTATCCTGTGTGCAATCTAAACGAAGGGTTGATAAAGTTAGTTCTAGGCCTGGACATATGTAAATATACTTGCCGGATATTACCCGCGGCCTGCGGGCCTTAGTTTGGGTATTACTGATCTAATGGATTGGATAATTGGATGTAGATCTAAGTCAAACATGGCGAATGAATATACTTTTGACTTAATGGGGCGGGAAGGTCCATGTCCGCACAAAGTAAATAAATGATTATAGCAGGACGAAGAGTAACACAAAATTAGTATATGTCTTGACGTCTTCAATGGATGAGGACATACTTTTCATGCTCTTGTCTTTATCAAATACTTTTCATACTCTTGTCTTTATGAAATGTCTTTATAAATGTCGTCTTATTATCAAAGAAGAGAAAGTATTTTGAGTCTTAAAGTCAATGGGCAGCTGGGTGTTCCCTGCTTCACAACTTTGAAAACTTAAATGCGTTATGCCACGTCGGTGTCAACTACGGTAAAGCAAACACACGTTGATAACATTGATAACATTGATAACATCTACCATTCGTTAATTACAGCTTATCTCCGTCTGTCTAATGGCTGTGTGACGCGTCTAGTGTGGTAGCTTGACTTGTTGCCACCGCTGGCTAGCATCTGTGAAAGGGGAGCAATTTTGAAAGTCTCTCTTGCCAGTACATAGCCTCTCCACAGCAAGTCCTATGCAGTACCTCCTCGTGGTGGCAGATGGAAACTGAGGCTGCGAAGCCTCAGGCTAAACTGCAAGGGTCTCGGAGGAGGTTTGGCCCCAAGATGTGAGGCAGGCATGGCCCGTCGGCGTGCGGACACGCCCTGTTGCCCACAAACCAAACCCCTAGCTATAGGTCAATAGCCGCACTACCTTTTGTGTGTGTCCCTGTAAGGTCTAAGGCTAAGGGAGTAAACCCTAACAGAAAATCCGGCCCTGGAGCCCCGTAGGCGGGGGGACAGTAGTAAGACTACTGCTCTCTGGCAAACTCCTGCAGCCACCTGTCCCCAAATTGTGATGGCTCGCCATCCCTTTGGACCCGGTCAGTATGGAAGAGAGGCGTGTGCTGACGTGTGGGCAGCCCAGCACTCACAAATTTACCGCCCAGGCTTTCCCCCAGAAATGGAGAGGTCACTCCATCTCTGACAGTAATGTCTTTGGAAAAACACGGAGAGTGGTAGTTACCGGTGATAAGTTCCTAGCTGATTGGCATAAGCTGGAACGCCAGGGACCACTCTTGACGGTAGGAGGGGCTTTTTAGCCTCACTGCCTGCCTTAAGCCGAGCAGCCCTCGGACAATAAAGTGCTATCCCGCCACAGCTTGCCGCACCACTTGGTGCTTGGTGCTAAGACAAAATCAAAAAGCAAGCTGCTCACCCGCACCTGCAAATACAACCAAAAGAAAACCCTCAACATTAGTGCGTTTAGCAAGCTGGAACATACGGACAATGTGTCCTGGCTTCAATACTGACCCTGAACTCGTCACCGACATGCGTCAAACAGCTATCATCGACAGAGAACTCTGAAGACTAAACATTGATGTGGCGGACTGCAACTCAGACCATTCACTAGTGCTAAGCAAAATCAAACTACTTCTCAAGAAGGCTTATACTTCCACTCAACCCAGAACTAGGCGAATTAACGTCAACCATGTAGGTGACCCAGAGAAGTGTGCACTCTTTGGCGAGCTCCTGAACAGTTCAATCCCCTCGTTAAGTGATGAAGAAGACATCTCTATCAGATTGGAGAAATTAAGAGATGTAATCTACAGTTCGGCAATCACCGCCTTTGGGCCTCAAAAACACAAAAATGTAGACTGGTTTGAGGCGAATCTAGCACATATGGAACCTTGCATCGCGAAAAAACGATCTGCACACCTCGCTCACAAGACAAAGCCAAGTCCAATATCTTTGTTTCCTTCAAAAGTGCTAATAAAGAGGCGAAACAAATGGCTAGAAAATGTGCTAACAACTTTTGGAGGGATACCTGCAACAGAATCCAAGACAGTCTCCACTCAGGAAATAGCAAAGCTCTATTTGATGGCATTAAAGCGGCCCTGGGCCCAACAGTGTCTAAGCCTGCCCCCCTTCTATCCAAATCAGGAGAAAAAATTACAGATCAAACCAAGCAGCTAGAATGATGGACAGAACACTACCTCGAAGTCTATGCCACACAGAATACAGTAGACGATGTCGCCCTGGCTTCTCTACAGATCTTCCAGTACTGGAATGCCTAGATGATCTTCCGAGCCTTAGTGACCTTAAAAAAGCAATTAACTGCATAAAAAATAGAAAATCTCCTGGGAGTGATGGTATCCCAGTGGAAGTAGTGAAAGTCAACGAATCACTCCTGCTCCCTGAACTCTATATTCTCCTCTGCCGCTGTTGGGACATGCGTGACGCAACTATAGTCACAATATACAAGAACAAAGGAGATCGGAGTGACTGCAACAATTACAGGGGTATCTCTCTCCTCAGTATAGTGGACAAGATCTTTGCTAGAGTGGCACTATCCAGGTTGCAAGTGATAGCTTCTAGAGTCTACCCAGAGTCTCAGTGTGGATTCAGGAGTGGTAGATCCACTTTAGACATGATATCTTCCCTACGACTACTGCAGGAGAAATTCAGAGAGAGAGACAGACCCCTTTACATCGTTTTTGTTGATCTGACTAAAGCTTTTGACATGGTCAGCAGAAGTGGCCTTTTCAAATTCCTGAGGAAAATAGGTTGCCCTCCCAAACTACTACAGTTCATTGAGTGTTTTCACGAGGAAACTAAATGCACTGTCAAATTCAATGGAGCCCAATCAGCACCTTTTGAGGTTTTCAGTGGTGTCAAGCAGGGATGTGTGCTCGCACCTACTCTGTTTGGCATATTCTTCTCCTGTCTACTGCATTATGCGTACAACGACATAAACGAAGGTGTGTTTCTCCATACAAGATCCTCTGGAAAACTATTTAATGTATCAAGGCTGCGGGCAAAAACCAAGGTTAGGAAGCTACTCGTCAGGGAACTCCTGTATGCTGATGATGCAGCTATTGTGGCTGATTCTGATATTCAGCTACAGTGCCTGGTTGAGAAACTATCTGCTGCTTGCCAGAAGTTCGGCTTAAACATCAGTCAAAGCAATACTAAGATACTTGTCCAAAACACAAACACTGCACCTCAAGTAAGCATTAATGGCCAACCACTAGAAACTGTTACCTTGGCTCCATCATATCCAACAACACTCTACTGGATAAAGACATAGACATAAACAACAGGATAGCCAAGGCAATGGCCACCATGTCACGGCTGCAGAAAAGAGTCTGGGACAATATCTTGCTGACTTGCAGTACTAAAGCCCTAGTCTACCGGACCTGTGTGTTGAGCACCTTGCTGTACGGAAGTGAAACATGGTCAACTTACTCATGGTAGGAAAAAAAGCTGAATGTTTTCCACCTCCGATGCCTAAGGCGGATCTTTAAAATAAGGTGGCAAGATAAGATAACCAATGAGGAAGTGCTACAAAGAGCAGGGTGCCAGGACATCCGCTTTATTATCAGCAGCAGACGCATCTCTCTACTGAGTCTATTCCTAGGCCTAGGTCTAAAACTCTTATTGAAATCTAAGATGATAAAACTTCTAGTCCAAGTCTCTCGCAGGACGAAGTTTGATGGCAGCTGGCAGGGTATGAACAAAGGACCATCGAGAAGTTCGAACGACAGTCCAGCGTGCATACCGCAAGACAGAGCAGCCATCCATTTATATGCAATAGTCTATTACTTGCAATTTAGTGACTTTAAATTAAATATAAGAGCTCAATCATGGGCGTAGCCAGGGGGGGGTGGAGTTCAAACCCCCCCCCCGCTGGAGGGGGGATCGGAATTTAGTGACTGATTTTTTGCTATGATTTGTTTATTTTAGGTGATATTTTAATACTAAACTATCACTTGCCCTAGCACAGCAAAAGAGGTTTTGAGTTTTAATTCCCCAACCAGGGGGGGGAGGGGGTTGAGTTTAAAACCTCAACCAGGGGGGTTGAGTTTAAAACCCCTACCAGGGGGGGTTTTGAGTTTAAAACCCCTACCAGGGGGGTTTGAGATCAAACTTCCCCCTACCAGGGGTTTTTGAGTTTAAAACCCATACCAGGGGGGTTTTGAGCTTAAAACCCCCTACCAGGGGGGTCGAGTTTAAAACCTCCTACCAGGGGTTTCGCAGTTAAATTCCCCTCTTCTATAACACAAAACAAAAAAAATGTTAACGATAATCCCCCAAATTTCACGCGCACTTTTAAGGAAAATTTTGATTTTTAAATCCCCTCCAAAATTTACGATAAACCCCCTCTTCAATATAAAAAAAAGAAAATTACACACTGAAAATTCTATGAGCGTAGCCAAAGGGGTTTTGAGTTAAGATTTTTGTGGAAACATCTGACGGCAAATGCGTCGAACGGCGCGGGAGGGTCTAAGTCAGTAACAACAGCACATTAGGTATTTGAAATAAAACTTTTTAATAGCAGGAAAGTGTCAATGTCAGGTATTAAAAAAAACGTAAATTACGCACTCAAAATTTTATGAGCATAGCTAAATGGGTTTTGATTCAATTTTGAGTTTAAATCCCCCTTCAGCGGGGTTTGAAGGTAAAAAATACCTCTTTAATATTAAAAACAAAGCAAATTAGTCACTCAACATGTTATGAGTGTATTCAAAGGGGTTTTGAGTTTAAACTCCCCTCTATTGGAGTTTGAAGCTAAAAAATACCTCTTCAAAATAAAAAAAAAAGAAAATTACAAACTCAGAAATCTATGAGCGTAGCCAATGGGGTTTTAAGTTTAAACCTTACGCAAGCGGGGTTTGAAGCTAAAAAATACATCTTCAATGTAAGAAAAAAGCAAATTACGCACTTAAAATGTTATGAGCGTTGCCAAAAGGAGTTTTAAATTTAAACCCCCCCTTCAGAGGGGTTTGATGCTAGAAAGTACCTCTTCAATATAAAAAAAAGCAAATTACACACTAAAATTATTTGAGCGTAGCCAAGACAATTGGGGGTTTTGAGTTTAAATCCCTCTCCTACAGATGCTTTTTTTTTAAAGTTTAAAACCCCTCCAGATGGTTTTGAGTTTAAAATCCCCCTACAGAGCGTTTTGAGGTTGAAAACCTCTATCTTCAATTTTATTCTAAAGCAAACTACAGTTACTAAAGTCTATGACCGTAGCTAAATGGAGTTTTGAATTAAAAACAAAAAAAAAAAACTTAAAAACTTAACTTAGCTTAAAACCCCCAACAGATGATTTTGACGATAAGACTTCTTTTTTCGAAATAAAATTTAAAGCGAAACTACAATTACTTAATTCCAAGAGCGTATTCAAGAGAGGTTACACATTTCTACCAGTGGTGGGCTCAATTGATAAAGTGCAGTAAATAAAACACTAAATGTGGCTCAACAAAGATGGCTAAGACAGATTTTAGGAGTCAGTTATAGAGATCTGGTCTAAATCAAGGAAATCATATGCCGAACTGGGAGTCGACCCCTTAGTAAGATTGTGACAGCGTCGCATGAGGTTTGCGGGACATGTTCTCCGACATAAGAAGAGTTGCGATGACATCCTAGTACAATTTGGCGCCACACATTCATGGAAGTCCTCAGAGCAGGTGGAAAGAGGCCTCAGACAATACCAGTGACAGATTTTTGTGGAAACATCTTGACGCAAATGCGCCGAACGGCGTAGGAGGGTCTAAGTCAGTAACAATAGCACATTAGGTTTTTGAAACAAAACTTTTTAATATGTAGATAGCAATGTAGATACCTCATAATGTGCATTTTGTTGGCTCTCAATATCAGAAATTGTGCTTGGCGGCGGGGCTCCGCCCCGCGTTGGGGGAGCTTCTAGCGCTCCCCCAGACCCTTTTGGTAGCAATGGCGGAGAGTCTACAATTTTCCACTAACTCCAGGAAGAACCTAATCTAGGGCACAATAAGCGTCATCCGAAAGAATGATGGGTCAGATTGTCATAAAGATTATATACACACACATACATACATATAAATTTTTTTTTTCGCGGGGGGGGGGGGGAAGAAAAAAATCCCACCCAAACCCCCCCCCCCCCGAAAAAAAATCCTGGCCACGTCCATGAGCTCAATAAATTTTGATAAACCTAGAAATAATTCATACCCTCTCCTACGAAATGACATCTCACCGTAAATTCTTACAAAGTGTTTTAAAGATAATTGTATTTAATTATATTCAGGTTTCTATTATTTGCAAATTTCATATATTCTGACCTGATCTCAAATGTAATGTGGACTGGAACGCATTGACCATGTGCAAATCTAATATTATTAAGAGCCACGCTTTTAACAAAAAAGAAAGAGACATCATTTCATCACTAATTCACTTTTTTAAATAAATTAATATGTTAGGAATAAAGGAACATTTATCAGCAATGTTATGGTTTGTTATTGTTTTTTTTACCCCCTCCCCCAATAAGGGGGTTGAGTGATACAATGGGGTAAATGACATCGAGTATCAGTGTGGGGCAGGGAGTGGGCCTTGCTAAGTGTGACAGGGAGGGCGCCCTGCACGCTTTATGTGTTCTAATTTTAAAAAGAAAATAACAACCATCTCCTACGAGAGGTTTTAAAAGCTAAGGAATGAAAATTGTATCCACACCGTATTCATAGCCTACTAAGGGAGGGAAGGGTAGATGGGAATTTCACATTAATTGGAAAGAGAACGAAGGGGTGGGTCAGGTAGAGGCTCATCCCAAGGAGCAACGTTCAGGGGGTTAACCGACCCATCATCCATTTAACAATGACCCAAAAAAAAAAAAAAAAGGACCCTGACAATAGCAAGGGGCGAAAGGTCTGGTCAGGTGCGGAAGTTGGGACTGTGGGAAAGTTTCTCTCTCAAGTCCGGTGACTCGTGGGCTCCACACGTAAGTCGTGAGCCCCCAGCTCGTGACTGGACATGTCCTGAATGGGGGCAGGGGGTAAAGTATCTTTCTTTCTTTATATGCCCCATGCTTCAAGATTTTGTCCAAATGTGTGTAGAGTAATATCTAGCCCAGGACACGACCTCTTGGTCACCTCTCCCCCCCCCTCCACCGCCTATTTTTTGTTTGAAAGGTATAAAAAAAACTGATTTGAATTCTTTGACACGAAACTTGTCTCCAACTGTACAAGAGAAAATGAAAAGGAAAGGAGAAAAAAACAACGCCCATCAAGAGAAATACAAGTATCCACAGAAACATCTTTAAATACAAGTATCCACAGAAACATCTTTAAATACAAATAGCCACAGAAACATCTTTAAATACAAATATCCACAGAAACATCTTTAAATACAAATAGCCACAGAAACATCTTTAAATACAAATAGCCACAGAAACATATTTAAATACAAATAGCCACAGAAACATCTTTAAATACAAGTATCCACAGAAACATCTTTAAATACAAATAGTCACAGAAACATCTTTAAATACAAGTATCCACAGAAACATCTTTAAATACAAATAGCCACAGAAACATCTTTAAATACAAGTATCCACAGAAACATCTTTAAATACAAATAGCCACAGAAACATCTTTAAATACAAGTATCCACAGAAACATCTTTAAATACAAATAGCCACAGAAACATCTTTAAATACAAGTATCCACAGAAACATCTTTAAATACAAATAGCCACAGAAACATCTTTAAATACAAGTATCCACAGAAACATCTTTAAATACAAATAGCCACAGAAACATCTTTAAATACAAATAGCCACAGAAACATCTTTAAATACAAATAGCCACAGAAACATCTTTAAATACAAATAGCCACAGAAACATCTTTAAATATTTCTTTCTTGACTGTTCTATCTGTTTGCTATATTTATGTCTGTGTTTACCACAAGCATGCAAGTCAGCCGTCCTTTTAGAACGTACTAGTAAAAGTTTAGTGAATTTGCAGATCACATTTTGTACATAATTGTGTCCTAGATTTAAATTTTAAACAAGAGTAATAAAGGGGGGATAATAAAAAAAACAACTCGTTGATGTCCCCTGCGTTATATTGCAGGCAGACATACAACAAGTATGTAACATAAAAGTTGCTGAAGCATATTTAGAAGGATATTTAGGCTAATATTATATTAAAAGATGCTATATAGATTATATACAATAATTCGAGTTAGAAAACAAGAATATACTTCATTCATTCGTTTGAAAAAATACCAAAATAATATATATGTATGTGTGTTTGAGAGAAAGAAAGGACTAATATATTTCAATTAGGACTATTTCACTCCTACAATACGCCATAGTGGATTACAAGTAAAGTTTCCCTTTCAGACCTTTCGATCTATAGATGATGTTAAGGTCATCCGTTTCTAAGGCCAGCAGTAAACGAGCAGGGTGTCGTGTGTCCAGCACAACGACCAACCGCCTTTACTTTCCCCAACTAAAGTCAGGTACCCATTAGCGTTGGGTGGACTCAGTGGCGCCCTAAAAATCCCGAAATTCAAAATCCCAGTCCTCACCGAGATTCAAACTCGGGACTCCAGGTTCGGAAGCCAAGCGCTTAACCACTCAGCCACCTCGCCCCCATAGGTCACTAACTCACTAGACAGTTAATTTATTTAACATTTATAAATCTTGTTTAAAAATTCTGAACGTGTATAAAAAATGTTTATACACTTTTTAAAATAGTATCTTATAAACTCCAGACGTTCCTTCAAAAAAGAAGATAATTACGTCCTAAATTGATTCAGGTGTCTATGTAGTAGTGCATGCTATATAGAGACTCAAACTTTGCTAAGTCATTGATTTATTGGCTGGTTCAAGCAACCTGTTTCATTTCCATGCTTTAAGCACGTTGTGCTGGCCACATGATACCCTACCCACAGAAACAGATGACCTTCACATTATCTGCCCTATAGATTGCATGGTATAGCTCCCCAAGCGCGGGGCTGAGCCCCGCCGCCAAGCACAATTTCTGGTATTGAAAGCCAACTTAATGCATATTCTGAGGTACATACAGTGCATTATTTTGCTATTAACAGGTTTTATTTCAAAAACCTAATATGCTATTCTTACTGACTTAGACACTCCCGCGCCGTTCGACGCATTTGCTGGCAAGCTGTTTCCACAAAAATATGTCAATGGCAATATCTGAAGCCTCTTCCCACCTGCTCTAAGGACCTCCATGAAAGTGTACTAGGATGTCATCGCAACTCTTATTATGCGTAATTCTTTTGTTGGAGAACATGTCCCTCAAACCTCATGCGACGCTCTGTCACAACCTTACTAAGGGGTCGACTCCCACTTCGGCATAGGATTTCCTTTATTTAGACCCGATCTCTATAATTGACTCCTAAAATCCGTCTTAGCCATCTTTGTAGAGCCACATACGATCTTGGAATTAGGTGACTATTTTGCTTTAGATGGGAAGCGTGGTCGAGTGGCCAAGTGCGCTTGAACTTGGCTTGGCCTTGCTACCTAGAAGGCTCGAGGTTCGACACCCGACTAGGGCAGAGTTGTGTTTACTGAGCGCCTTAAGGCAGCACAGAAAACCAACTCCTAGATACCCCCTCCCCCCCCCCCCCCCCCACTGGTCCGCAAATGCGATTGGACCAAAGCGCTCTGAGCATGCTATAAGTATGAAAGTGGCGCTATATAAAAGCTATAATAATAATAATAATAATAATAGATGTTATATAGAAAAGGGAAGTTTTATTGTCAAAATCATCTATTAGGGGGTTTTAAACTAAAATATATCTGGAGTTTTTTTTATTCAAAACCACATTTAGGTATGGTCATAGAATTTGGTGACTGTAGTTTGCTTTAGAAATATTATTGAAAAGAGAGGCTTTTAACGTTAAAGCGCTCTGTAGGGGGATTTTAAACTCAAAACTATCTTGAGGGGTTTAAAACTTTTTAAAAAGCCATCTGGAGGAGTGGGGTTGAAACTCAAAACCCCCTATTGGCTACGCTCAAAAAAGTTTCTAGTGTGTAATTTTCTTTTTTTTTTTTTTACATCAAACCCATTTGAAGGGAAATTTAAACTCAAAACACCCAATAGGCTTGGCTACGCACATAGCATTTTGATTGCGAAATTTTTTATTTTGAAGATTTATTTTTTAGCTTCAAACTCCGCTGGCGGGGGGTTTAAACTTAAAAAAAAACTTTGGCTATGCTCATAAGATTTTGAGTAATTTACTTTTTTTTTTTTATATTGAAGAGGTATTTTTAGCTTCAAACCCAGCTGAAGAGGGGTTTAAACTCAAAACCCCTTTGTCTACGCTCATACGATTTTGAGTGTGTAATTTGCTTTTTTTATATTGAAGAGGGGTTTATCGTAAATTTTGGAGAGATGTTTAAAATCAGAAGCTTCCTTAGATGTGCTCTTGGAATTCGGGGATTGTCGTTTGCATTTGTTTCTTTTTTAGAAGAGGGTATTTAAATACAAAACCCCCTGGTAGGGGGTTTTAAACTCAAAACCCGTTGGTAGTGGGTTTCAAACTCAAAACTTCCTGGTAAGGGGTTTTAAACTCAAAACCCCTTGGTAGTAGGTTTTAAACTCAAAAACTCCTGGTAGGGAGTTTCAAACTCAAAACCCCTTGGTTTGGGGTTTCCAACCCCCACCCCTCACCTGGCTACGCCCATGCTAATACTACAGAGTATGAAAGACTGAAAGAAAACTTGCTTTAAATGAAACTAATGCTAACTTGACGATAGTAACTCAGTCTAAGAGACAGACATTAAATAGTCTGTAAAAAAACGTACAAATAAATTTAACATCGATGTTTGACCTTCTCAATAGTCTTAATGAAAACACAAATGGTGAGAGTTAATCCACTGCACGTCACGCTCTGATTTTGACTCAAAACTCTCTTTTTTCTATAAAACACACTCCTTTAGTGCCTACAAAATACATTTTTTTAAAATCTATTTTTGCGAGTGTTGAACTTAATTTTTGGTTTCTTTCTGTTCAGTATCTTGTACATGTATATGTGTATTAGTACGGGTAGTGTACGGTATTTTATTTCGAGGGTATTGAACATTTTTGTAAGAATGCTATTGGATGAAAGAAGCGCCGTATTCCTGCCTCGCAGTTTAACCAAAAACTTTCTTTTTGAAGCTTCTGCAACGACTGAAGAAGTGCAAGGGAACTTTGTTGAAAAATAATATACATGCACTTTTCATATTTGTAATACAACTAAATTCTTTAACCACATTGCGGATAATAGTAGACATACCTGTGATACCTTCGTACAATGAGGTAATTACCTACATTCTTCAAACGAATGTAACATGAGTGCCGATTTCTAAAAATTCCTTCGCTTATGACATCTTATCACCGATAGCGGCTAGTAACCCTGCACTTCCCTAGAGACGCCACTGCATCCAATTAGCTTACAATATATAGGCTCTAGGCCCATAATGTATATAATAGCACCAGTTCACATGAAGAAAATAATTGAATTAGTCTCCCTGTTTTAAAAAAGTCATCCTTTAAAGATTCAATTCTCGTGACAGATGATCACGTTATCAAAAAAAATCAATGCCACTTTTTAATTGTTGTTGAAATCTTTCATTTGAAAATTGTCATTTAAGTGTATCAAACTCAAGATAAATTGAATAGATCGAAATAGATAGTGTTTATAGAACGTATACATTTAATATAATACATAGACGTTATAGACGCAAACAGTACAAAAAATAGGGGGTGGACCAAAAGTAAGGGGCGCAGTTTTTATCAACTCATTCACAAATTTTCTACATTTATTTATCCCACTTCCCATTCTCGGATCAAGTTTGCACAATTACTAATTGTCGAAAGCAATACATAAATCAATCAAAAAATGCACCAATAAGTTAATTATTTTTATATATAGAAAAGGGGAAATAAATCGTGCAGTATTGAGTTGATAGCCATGACATCTGTATTTTACTATTTGACACTGGGTTATGCGTAACAAATGTTAAAATAATTCAAATGAATTAAATTATTTAGGCGCCAGCCTTTCTGTTTAAATGTCTTGCTTTTCCCCAATAAATAATACGCTATCGCGACAAAGTGCAATTTGTAGGCCCTGCTCTAGACTGTATATAACCAACATTGGCATGATAACTGCCCAGTTCTGCCTCCAGGTGTGAATATTCTATAACAGTCTTGTTCTTGGAAGTAGGTGTCGTCTGTCAAACTAGTAGGTCCGTTAGAACGAATTCGAGTTACCGCCCTTGTTGTTTCGGCTAAGTGACCACTTGGTCAGCGCCAGACTGGGTATTGTCCAGCCCAGACGACTGTTATTTCAACAGACGACAGCTTGTTGGAGATCATCTTATTCACCCTACCTCGATCTATTAGCGGGAAACTCGCAGGCCTATGTAATACGCAGACGTATATATTGTCGCAAACTAGTCATGTCGAATGGCTAGACAGCCCCAGACAGTGTAAGAAAATATTGAAGTCTACTAGATTTAATGGAAAAGAATTTCTTGTCCATTTCACTTTCATTACATCAATGGCAAGGGTTCATTTGTTATTGATCTAAGTACAATCACTGGCCTTCGCGCCCAAACTTACCCTTTTTAATAACATTGATTGTGCCTTGGTCAGTTTTGTAAGTTTCGCAAGTAATACTTCCACTATTTCTAGAGTACCGCCTTTAAAACTAAATATTAAAGTTAATGGCAAATATCTAGAATCTAACGTAATATGCCTATTTGTTTTCTTCAAAGGAAATTTTAATTATTTAATATTACTTAATTTAATATAACAGGCCTATAACCAATTTAACCAACAGAATAAACTCATCTCTCTCTCTCTCTCTCTCTCTCTCGCTCTCTCTCTCTCTCTCTCTCTCTCTCTCTCGCTCTCTCTCTCTCTCTCGCTTTCTCTCTCTCTCTCTCGCTCTCTCTCTCTCTCTCTCTCTCTCTCTCTCTCTCTCTCTCTCTCTCTCTTAAATTTTGGTTCACACTATTTCACACTCATTCACACTATGCTGCGCACGTAACACTCCCCCACAATCATTCCACAAGCTATCAAATAATTAAAAGAACATGTCTATTTTGCTCCACGCATATCATTTTCCAAATACAAATTTGTCTTAATCTTTTTGTTCTTTCGTCAGTAGTAAATTGTGAGGGCTTTAATCTTGCTTCACAAATAATAATGTCAATCATACATTCATAACCTCGTTTACTCATGGAACTATAAGCCTACTAATGGAACACCAGCTTCGCGTCATTTACAAAGCCAATGAGAGTACAAGAGCCGTTGAGCAACTTTTTTCGCGCATCGTACCTTTTAAGAAATCAATGATGATGCCAAAGAAGAAATTTACTCCACGAGCCACTTCGTTCGACCTCAAAAAAAAAAGTACGTAGCGCGAAAAAAGATGCGCGACGGCACTCCGCTCATAAAAACTCGAAGCTGGTGTTCCATTAGTATAGTTCTATGGTTTACATTACTCCATTTTCTAACCCTCCTCTACCTCCCTCTTTCAACACGCATTCGCACCATTTCACATTTACATTATGCTGCGCACGTAACACCTGGCATCTATTACCTTTTACCAAAAAATGCTTTTAGCATATTTTTGGTTTCAAATTTCGTAATATTTACTCCTTTCAGTTTCAAATACAGCATTAGAGGCAGGCAAGCTTGTGGGCGATCTGGTATGATACATACGGAGGAAATGCTTCCGTCGCCTCAAGGTGGCACCTCCTTGGAAACGTCCGCCCTGGAAAGCGGAAAGGCAAAGAACGAGAGCAAACATGGCTCCTAGTGAGCTACCACTGTATGCTCTAGCGAGTGCACTTACAATGGTGGGGATGTGAGAAAGACTTACTAACGAGTCCGAAAACCATTGCGTCGTTCCCCAACGGAGGCAATACCCGTGGTGATGACTTCCCCACGGGAGCAATGGTACATTATAGGAATATGGAGGACTTCACGTGGGCTCGTCTCTGGCCTCGCATGTGTCGGGGTAACCCATTGCGTTGGCTTAAGGTACTGTGACCCATGACGAAACGGATGTGATTAAATGATCATCTAGTCGCTGTAAGACTCCAGACAGAGGGGTTGGTGAAGAGCCAATTCCTCATCCTGGCCACGGGATAAAATCTTTTCACGGGTCACATGGTTCATAAAAGGGATGCATTTAATCTCTAACCTATACGGTATGATATATATAACATACACTCTCGAATCCTGTCGGTACGCATGTAACACTCGTCCCGGGTCCCACGTACTGCTAAGGCCGCCTCTGCCACCGCTTTATGCAAAAGAGATTCCCATTAAATAAACCTAGATTTAAATGGAGTAAAAACCTCTCCTCGTTGTCGTTTGAATGTTGAGCACTCAATATTTATTATTTAACGCATCAACAACTTTTTACTGTCGTTAACTGTCTATCTTCAGCTCTATTCTTTCCTTTCAATTTCATGATAATTTAATTGCCCTCAGATCGCGAACGGTGGCAATGAAAAAGAAGGCCATAATAAACATTTTATACTTTAATTGTATTGAAATGACCCCTAGTCTGGGTGTCGAATATAAAACTGATTACCCTCGGGGCGTAAAATCATGACACCCCACGCCTTTCCTCTTCTCTCCCTCCTTCTCAACAGCAAGACGCTCCTAGTCTGTCTCAACCTGTGACCACAGTTAAAAGCCAACAGACAAGGCTACTAATGGTCAGAATTAGCCACAGTCCATGTTTCTTTACATCTGAAGCGTCAGGTTTCAAGCCGCGGCCTTACTGCGGCCACCGACCGCGCTGCACGGGATGCTAGTTATTCATCTTGTCCGGTGACCCTCTCAGTACCATGGAGGGAAAAAACTCATTCTCGGTTGATTACCTTTCAATGGAAGTCAAATTGTAAAAGCAGCAACAACGGCAAAAAAAAAAAAAAAAAAAATATGCGAGGAAGAGATGGCAATCTCAAGATCTTTCCTCTTTTTTCTTTCTTTTCTTGTCCTTTACCATTTCGAGTATTTCAGCGTCTCCTAAATGACCGAGGATTGTACTGGTCAGCTCATTCTGAATAACTCTCGTGAATACTAGCGCCCTCTGGTCCCGACAATAACAGGTAGTTACCTGAGACGGGACGAGTCAGCGCTTGCCTCCCTTTTGTAATCTCAGGTCTACGTTCCAACGAGTACAGGCACTATCAGAGGCGGTAACTCAGCTGGTAGAAGTACTATCAGAGGCAGGAACTCAACAGGTTGTAAAAAAAACAAAGGGGGAGGATGCAGTTTTTGGAAAAGTTAATTTCTAAATATGCATTAAATTCTCATATTAATTAAACATAATTCTATTTTCTAAGCTTTTAGTTTTGGCTATTTAGAACACCACATTCCTTTCCTGATATATCGTCAACAAATACAACAACTTACAAAACAATTATGCACTGAAATACTTTTATCAAATCAAACAATTTTATTTAATTATATCGTGAAAATATCCACACTATCATTTATCTAGTGAGGAGGGGGGGGGGGGTGATGTTAAAACTATTCAATTTCACATTAAATTATGCAAAGACAACTTTTTCTAATATGTTGTTGATCAAATTCTCAAACGCATTGACATGTTGGATTATTGGATAGACTATTGCTTTTGTTTTTCTGTAGTCCCGAAGAATTTGCATGTAGGCCCTAACCTCAGGGCGACATAAGATAGTGCTTTAAATGTAGCCTATACATGTATAGTACAATCGTTGAAACTAAGTGCTCAAGCAAATGATGAATAAAGATGACATTTAACCAAGAGCATATCTCTTTATTTTATTTATTATTTGTTAAAATTGTTTGTAACTTAAAAGATAATGATTTTAGAGTGAATTGTATAACTGAACTCTATATCGAAGATTATTATATAGAGACTTATTTAGACTGCTAATAATTACAATTATTTTAATGTATGGTATTTCCTTTACACCTGGGCCCCCCTAGTTAAATCCTAGTTACCCAAGGGATGCGCCTTTGAGCGCAGTCCTGCAATATTTGCCGCGAAATGAAACGTTCAGATCACCCACCAACATTCCTAGCCTCGGGCGTGAACAATAGCCTCCCTTGGGCAGTGTTTGTCCTATAAGCCTACGTCTTGTCCGAAAGGGTGGGGGCTGATATAGTGGTTTTAGATGTCTTCGGGTACAAACTAAAACCCTTGGAATTTGTCAAGAGTAGGGATGGGGTGACTTTCTTCGCGGTCAGCTTTGATGCCCAGAGTTTCACTTACTGTGCACAACTTTTTTTTGTCCTGGTCGAGCGCCTAAGATTCTGTATTGTTGCTGGAGTTGGTTCGTGCGTGATGGAATTTCTAATCATTTGAACATGACACTTAACACTGTCAAGTCCATCTAGTTCTTTGTTTATCTGGTCAGCAGGGAGGGGGTGCAAACATGTAGCTCCACAGAGAAAAAAACAACGAAATAATAAAGTATGTTATTTGAAGAACGATTTGAAATATACTTTGATATTACATAAACATCAGGGGAAACATTATTATTGAAATGAACTACAAATAGGGTCTTTGTCGTAAAAATGTAATTCCTCACAGTTTCAGCACTAAACATCTTGCCAAACACTTTCCAGTTGTCGCTAATTCCTAAGTCGTCTCTTTTCATTTTGGTTCAAAAAGAAAAGTGTTTTTAGCATTAATGTTCAGCATGTTTATTTATTATTTAACATTCACTTAATAATAGCAATAATGATAGCCCTAATAATAATGATGATGATGATGAATAATCTGAAATATATATATATATATATATATATATTTATCAAAACGGTATATGACCGCAGTTTGAATATTTAATGTTTGCCAACTGTTAATGTTCTTATATTCTTGTTTCAATTCAAAATATAAAAGCAAAATGAGTAGGGGGGAAATGTTGAAGATCATTAGAAAGTCTTTTAATTCAATGTTATTATTATTATTTCACTAATAACCTATAACCCGATACAGGTACAGGTATGATCCCAGACTCTCACGCTACAGTCTCAATTTAATTCAAGCATGAAAAAAAAAGTGAACATTTAACACAAAACTTAAATTGTAGCCTGTAAGATGGACCCAAACCCAACCTTTCCCTGCCTTCCCTTTTAGTGGGCTATATGCCAGTCTCGTGCCGAAATTTCTTAAGGCCTCAATATTTAGAGCTAGAACTAGTCCATGCCTAGTTCTTATGCAACCTCACAGCTTTGCAATTTAAAAAAGAGGCAAAGCCAATTTTCAGAAAACATAAATGCGCTCCGTTGTACTTTGATATGTATTAATGAATACTTCGTTAAATTTTGAACTAATATATTTAGAATCTAGATCAAGAATTTTGATATTTTCTTTCATTTTTAATGACGGTCTAGATTATGTAGAGAAAAGCGGGAAAAAGGAATTTAGATTGCAGACCTCATCTGTGCCAAGCAAAAGGGGGTTCACAACAGGTCGACCCTAAGGTGGTGGGAAAATCGGGTAAACAATGGAGGAACGGTGACAAGTGTCGTGACTGGAGAGGGGTGGAGGGTCGTAAAGGGAGGGGGAGTCTAGGAAGGCGCGGGCGGGGGGAAGTGGGGGAGACATCGGATAGCCAAATTGCTGGGGCCGCTAGCATCAAGTGTCGACAATTTGACCAGATTTCAATGGCTTGGAGATTTTTGTTTGCCGGGTGGTTTCGGTCCAGTGTTCGGGTCTATTCAATGGAGTCCTTGTATTGTCTAATGGAATGCGGCTCTTCCCTATAAAATCTGAGCTACCACGGTCTGGGCTTCATATCATTTCCCACACTCTACGCCTTAACGTCGGCTACTCTCAGAATCCATTTTGTTTTAATACTGTACTCTCTATAACGTGTATAGCATGGATACTATTTTCGCCTGCTCTGCACGAAGACACTCATCAGTTTATCCCACAAGTGCCAATAGATCAAGTTGTGCAATGTGTTTAGAATGCAACTCTTGTCTCCTGGAAATACCAGAGCAACAGACGTCTACACGCATGAAACGTGTTCATGTCACCAGTGACTCTCTGCAACGCCAAAGCGGACTCATGGATTTTTTACATCTGAGCAAAACCTCCTCACTGAGATACAGCTGCAGTTTGTTTATTTCACCTATGCTGATCAGCCTTCTTATCTTATCCATCGTACCAGCGTCCACTTTGGCTTTTAACACTGACAGAACCACACAGAGTAACCAGGAGTTGTCCACCGCTCATACCGGTAGGATAAGCTGCCCACGCCACTTTGGGCACAGGGTGCAGTCTTGTGTTGCCCCCTTCACTTCATTGCTTGACCTATACAATGCTAACGTTGATCACATGAGCCAAGCGGTCACTATTGCAAAGCACATATGCATGTAAGTAGTGCACTAAATACTTGTTTCTTTTAGTTTACTTCTTGCTCAAACATTTAAAGCATAAATAAATAGTATAGGAAAAAAAAAACAGTTTGATCTACAATTTTTTTATTCTTTTCTATTTCAGTGAATATCAAATGGTTCTTTTGTGTCTCCATTCCGCCTTGTCCGATTGCCCTACCTTGAAGAATCTGAAACGAGTCCAAGATACCCTGGATTCACAGTGGGTCACCCGGATAAACGGCCTGTGTTCCATCCAGTCAAAAAGCTCCTCCGAGGCCAAGGCGGTCGATAACAAGGACCTTAGAAACTACATCTCCAACAAGAATGCAGACAACCACATGGACTCGCACCAGATTGCACGTGAGATCCTAAAAGCTTCCATGAAAACCAGGGCCGAGCTCGAGCAGGAGATTATTTCCGGTCACACAGAGGAATCCCTTGCTCCCTCTGTGCCAGACAGGAAACAGCTCTTCCCAGAAGCCACCCAGAAAGATCTGGATTTTCTAAGCCAAATAAACCACCAAGCACCAGCAGCACCAGGTAGCAATGCTAAGCTGGAGTTGAACATTGTTAACTTCATACAAAACTACAACTACGCCGCTGCCCCCCAACGCAATGAAAACGCCAGACACAGCAGCATTAGGCTCATCCACGTCGACTACAACAGCAGCTCCTTGACTACAAGAAACGTCTATCTCATCGTTCTCTGTTGCACCATTCTCCTTGTGTGGCTGTCGCAATAGACAATAAACTGCGGCATTTACAGCGTGCAATCTGCTTTAACCTTGTAGAACAAAAAAACTCATTTTGTTTGTGATATTGTGTACATAGATCTTCAAAACTATATAAGTGACATAGTCAATTCTTTGTACTTCATGCCTTTGGATTATACCCCACAATGCATTTGGATTATACTCCACACAGAATACATTTTACCTGATTGTTTTAATATCTCTGCTTCAATTTGTAATTGAAACTGCTGTATAGTTTCTAACGTTTGCCATGACTATTATTTTGAATGTATGCCTTTTATACACTTTTGTGCAAGATATTTATGGAATGCAATGTAAACTTGTGCAATTTGTTCTCTGTACAGATCATGTATAATGAAGAACTGCAATTTTAAAATTATGTTGAATTAAATTATTTAATGAAATCCAACACTTGTTACTGACAGATTCTTTTATTTGCATGTTGAGTGAATCTGTGAATGAATCTAATCCGATAATGCATTCATAAACTAATAAATACCACTGCAATTAAAGTGTCGGTAACATAATGCAAGTAAGTTTGTAACAAGACGAATACCATTACATTGTCTCAGATACTGAAAAGTACAAGGAATCAGTCAGATCACCTGCAATAAGAGTCACTAAAGTCAAATAACATACATACACTAAAGATAGATTTTTAAAAAAATAACAGCTTGTATAATGATAAACCAATTCCAAGACTAAAATACATGATGTTTTATTTCTGACAAGTCCTCTTGGTAGGTGTAGATATGAATGTAAACAAACAACTCAACCAGAAATTTCATTGAGACACACACAATCACAAGCAATGCATTTTAATTTCACAGATTAAACAAAAGTTTAAAACACTTTATATGAAAAACGTTTTGCTCTAGGGACCAACAAGAATTGAGTCGAACTTGAAACAAATTAGGAAGACAACTAAATGAGCTCAACAAAAAAAAAAGAAAAAAATATCTATGAAGAAAATTGCAAACATTTTGAAGTTGTTATGGCCCTTGGGGAAATAAATCAAATACATTCGTCTGCAGAAGCATTGATTCAAATGTACAGCCATGAATGAATTCTGAAAAACAAAAACATTTAAGGAATGGCTTCAAGATTGAAATCTGAACAAGGAAAAAATAATTCCACTATAAATATCCATGTAGAAACTAAAATGCAATAAGCTTTATATATATATCTATATGCTGACATCAAAAGGTTTTGTATACTATACACAAATAAAAAGAGCTGATTTTTTTGAACAAAATATAATAGAATACAAAAAAATCAATTGCAAGAAACTTACAATGTTAAATGTACATCAATATAGGTTCAAATAATATATATATATATATATTTATACATATACATATATATATATATATATGTATACATATACAATATACATATATATATATAAACACACACACACATTAAGTTATGTTGTAAATTTCTTTACATTATAAATTAATATTTCATCTTTTGTATTAAAAAAAATTAATTTGTTGTTTTTAAAAGTAACTTATAAAAATGAAAAAAAAAAAAAAGCATTAAATGAAATTCAAAATGACTTACAATAAAACATCTTAAAAAATGTTCTCACTAAGCAAAGAAGGCAATGTACATATAGGTTTATTCCTATATTTATTATTAGTAGCAATTGGTTTTAAGGTAAATTTAATATATATATAAACAAATCTTCTATAGTTTTTCTAGAGTAAAAAAAAAAGGGATTGATTACTTAATTTGACTTTCAATGCAAGTGGGTCACACATGCCAATTCTTGATAGTGAAGGTGCCTCTCAATTTAATCAGATCAATGTAATAAAAGCGACTGTAGGAATAGAGTTATGCTACATCAAGATGATGGAGTAGATGATTAAACAGTTTCAAATGACTCTCAAAAAATCTTAAGAATTCACCAAATGATAAAATCACACTAACTTGTGTTTCTCAACTTACATTTCTATCAAGGTTTAGGACAAACTCACACAAGTTTCTTTTTACAAAAAAAAAATCACACTCATGTTTATGATTATCAAGAGCACAGCATAGTCTGACTATTAAAACCTGTATCTTGATGTGTGCCCCAACAGACTAAGGGATTGGTAAAGGCATGAATCTATGAGTTAGAAACAGTAAGTTACCCTCAAGTTTTTTTTTAATGATTAAATCCTCCCATATAAAGGAGACAACTTTTTTCCTTACCTTATAAGATGACTGTATATTAATAACAATGGTAGAGCTTACAATCTAGATATACCAAATCCTATATTCTATACACGATTTCAATATTAATTCTATATGAAGATATTTCATAATTTACCTCCCTTTTACCAGTCACACTTTTCTTTTGAAACTTGGTACATCTCTTTACATTAACAGTAGGTTTTAAAAAAGTGACTATTATACATATATAACATTGAATTTAGCTAGTTTAATGAAAAATTATAAGTCTCTGGTTAGCTTCATGATGAAATAGGAAGTTCTTTAGTCAATGTGCTTAGAGGTCTGTTAACACAAATTCTTCAGCAGTCTTAGAACTGAAGCCTGGATATGCTAATGCTAATACCAATATCAGCAAATACTCATGATTTAGTGATGAACATAACAACTAACTGATAAACTAGGTTATAGTTATAATACAGAAGCTGGTCACATAGACAAAATTGTGTTTCAATAAACTACTGAATAGAAGGAGTTAGTTATAAACAAATCAATTTAATACTAGCTAGAAATAAAAACTACGGTACATATTGCACATTATTAACAAATCTAGAGGTAAAGGAAGAGTTTAATCTCTACAGAGACCTTGTTCTCTAAAGATAGAATTCAGAGTGAACATAAAATCTGCACTCAATACAAGAACAAAACTGTATTGCATTTTAATTATTCAACTAAAAAGACTTTTAAAATGTATATAATGTATATATTGTTTCTTAAATCTACTCAATAATTTTATATCACTTTTTCAAGACAACAGAAAACAACCATGATACTAGTTGTATCTGTGTCCATAATTGAAGACTTTTGTCAAATTTATTTATGAAGATATTTACTTGATTGAAGTCAGTTGCCTTTTCAATCACTTTCTTTCAGATTAAATAGGAGAAAACCATGAAACAACTTTGCTCTCTTAAAATTATTTCCATCAACTGAAATACAATCCTAATGCATACAGCCAAACAAAGTTAGACACATTAGATCATAACCAGAAATACATTTCACAGCTTTTATTTAGAACAGTAAGTACACTAAGTCAATGATACAGTAGAAGAGGAAGTTGAGCCTTCCAACAAACAAAACTATGTTCATTAAGTATTCATTCTTAGCTTTCTTCACGATGAAATAAAGGACAAAAAAGCAGTAGAAAAGATGAACGAAGGATGAGCATACATTACTAATGAAATTTAATTAAAACATGTGCAAAATCAAGTTAAATTTTACTTTTTTCAGAATTCATCATACGCTGAAAAATATTATCCATTCCTGGCTCCACAAGGGTTGGAGGCATGTGATCAGGCACAAGCACTGGCATCTCGTCATCATCTGGTGTACTGTCTCTTGTTTCTCTCAAGTCCTGAGTGTCCTCCATGGGTTCCAAAAGTGGAGGGCTGCGTGGTGAGTCACAGTTTTCAAAAACATTCTCTCCTAAGACAGTCTTTTTCTTCAGTGCAATAGCTTGGGCGAGCTGAGATGTTAGACCACTTAGTTTGAATGATGGTGGTGGATGGAAAGAAACTGTCGATGCCGATGTGGACGGTGATGTGGTAGATAAAGTGGAGACTTCTGATGATGTCGGTGAAACAGAATTGGAGCATGTAGGTTTCTGTGTAGAATCTGTTTCTCTCTGAAGAAGTTCAGGGGATTCAAAGGAAGAATTTTCAGTTAATTCATTCATTTCTGTAAGAGAACCATTTTTGGCTTCTACACCATCAGAAAATAATCTGGATGAGTCATCTAAATGTGATGTGTCTGGAAAAATATTAAGATCCTTATAAAGAGCTTGATTCAATTCATCGTCTTTTTTTGCGGAATGTTCCCCTGTAGCTGTTTTCAGGTATTTGCAAGGAACCTGACTATCTAGTGAAGTATAGCTGTCCTCTAATGTCCTTTTACCTCTTTTGTCTTCTTCACTGGATAATTTCCCCATTGTTCTCTTAGCCCTATTTTTCCACTTGTCATACACAGAGTTTTGGACAAATGTAGTTTTAGAGCTTGAAGGGGAAGCCAAAAGAGATGGCTTTTTTAGGTCAGTTGACTGTTGTGTTGATGGACTATCTTGTAGCCTCTTTCTGAATTCCAATTCAACAATTGATTGTTCAGTAGCTTTGGGAGTTTCATCCAATTTTAATGACTCTTTACTCACAGAAGTAATTTCATCACTGAATCTCACTTTTTTGACAGGTGGAGTTTTTTCACTAAGAGGAGAACTGGATTTTTTATTATTTAAATATTCAAAATTGCAATAGTTGCTAGTACGTTTAGTCTTAAAATCAGATAAAGTTTGATTTAACTCCAACCCACTAAGAGTGATCTGACCACCCATTTTGTTGGGGGATACATTATAAATAATTTGTCCTTGCACAATCCTAGAATTAGTACACACAATTTCTTCTTTTGTAATGGGACTTTTTAGCCTGTTGGCTAACTTTTCATTCACCTGCCGGAGGCGTTCCTTAATGTCCAAGGCAGTTTTCTTCACTACCCTGGTTACAGGCTCTGTTTCAGATCCGATGGATGGAACAGAGACAGGTGATGGTGCAGCATCTGCTGAAAGCTGGTTTGCAGACTTTGCAGCTGGGTTGTTTGTTTCCTTCAGCTGCAAACCAGCTTTTAATTTAACAATCTGACCAGCTGGGCTACTGGAGTCAATAACAGTAATCTTTTTCTGAGCAAGTAGCTTCTCATACTCCTCACGGGAGATCTTCACCACCTTCACTGGAGGTTTCCCTGATGCACTCGCAGGAGTAGCTATTTGAGGTATGATTGGAGCAGCCTCCTTTGGCTTTTGTTTTTTAACATACTGGTTAACAATAAAGCAGGAATTTTTCACAGGAACATCTACAATTGGAGTTGAATAGCGAAATTTGGCTCCAGGAAACTTACTGAGGTCCACCGGTACTCTCTTCACTTTTTCTTCCGCTTCACTTTTGTTTGGCTTGTTAGCCTTTGGAATGTAAGATTCAAACTTTCCTGCTTCATCTCCTAACAATTCACGACGATAACTCCATGTTGCACGTGGTTTCAATCCAGGATCTTCACCATCTTCTTCAGTGGTCTTTGCGTCATCTCTGCAAAATACATTCAACTTGTTAACCTTTTATCTTGAAAATATATACGTATTTATAAACACTCTACTACTTAGGAAGAACAATACATTCTAAAAATGACCTTATGGCAGAAAGAAAAGGAGGCAGCATACTTTAGGACTCAGCAGATACTCACAAAGAGGAGTATATTAAGGAAAACAAAGAAAACTATATACAAAAATCATCCAGTAGCCATGTATGTAAATGAAACCTGGACAGTGACAGAAAATCTGCTAAATACTTGGAAAAGAAAATCCTTAGAATAATTTATGGTGCTACACAAGATGAAATTGGATGGAGGACGCACACTAACCAGGATATATACCATTTATATGTAGTCCCGTCTATAGTGATGGAAATATAAATAAATAGATTACATGGGGAGGTGACCCAGAAAAAATGTCAGTCAATAAAAGAGCAAAAATAGTATACCAGCAAAATACAAAAGGCAGGAGACCCAAAGGCTGACCATTAATACGATGGCTTAATAATGAAAAGGCAGATCTACAACAGCTAAGAGTTAAGGCATAGAGACAATAGCTTAGGAGAGATCTGATTGGAAAGATTTGTTCAAGCAGGCCAGGGCCTTCATGGACTGTTGCGCCAGTGCAATGGATGAATACACTTGGAAAATATTTCAAAGGTATTTACACTGTCACTTTTTATGAAGATTTTCCCTTGAAACTTTTAAGGAGAACTGGTTAAGAATCTATAAAGGAAAACAACTAAAAGGCAGAACTATCCTTTTATAACATAGGATTACAAAGACATTATGTGCAAAGATAAGACAAGAAAGGGGAAAATAATAATATGGATCTATTGCAACAAAATGGAATCATGGTTTAGAATTATTTTATAAAGTATCCCAACAACAGATTTGAAACTGTACAATGTTTAGGAGACAAATCTTACTTTTTCATTTCACTTTCAGCTTCATCAGCTCCCCATTTTCTTCCTGATGGATACATGACACGGCCTGTTACAAAAGGTTCTAGCTCGGAATCAGAATCTGAATTCTGAAGAAAAAAAGGCAGGTAGAAATAAAATGAATCTAATCAACCAAATATTTGGAAAAAGTTTGGACAAGAAAAAAAGAAATTATTGAACTTAAACTGTACTACAATTCAAAGGTGAGGAAAATAAAATTACTCTTTCTTTCATACAAATAGGTTTTTTTATATTTAAGAAACAGAATACAATTATGAAGTTTATATTATTAAACATGAATCATTCAAATATATATACAACTTACAACTTTTTGGGATCGTTTTCTTTGCGCTCTAGAACCAGAATATGCATATTCTGTAATATAACCGGACTCAACAACCTTGTCCCGTCGTCGAGATGTCCGGTGGTACGCTGGCTCCAGGTATACTCTAAATGTTCTTCTCATGCTTCTTTCAAACACTCCCTTTAAATTCTCAGCCATGTATCCAAAATCTGAGAGGATGAAAAGAAATAATATAACAGGCATGTTTTATGCTAAAGTTTGATCTGCATAAAACTAGAAATAATATTTGTTTCTTTCAGAACCATTAATTATAATTTTAAAAAAATTGTAATAAAAATGTTTATTTGTTGTTTTTTTTTAATTATAAATAATGTATATGAATATAAATACTACTAAGCAAAAAGGCATGGTGCGGAAAAGAAAAACAACAACTGACCACTGTCTTCACCATGGTACTTAATACAGTTATCAAAGACAAGGTTCATGTCTCTCTCAAAGTCTTCAGGTATTTTGTAGGTTCTTTCATTTAACTTCTTTTCTATTTTGATCAGATCCATGGGTTCCTAAACAAAAGTAAAATAGTGAGATCACAGTAAACCAAAATGCCAGCAAGGGATAAAAGACCTATGTTGATCTCAAACCATTTTTCTAAGGTAATTGAAAAGAAATGATGTTACCGAATAGGACAAATAATTTTTAAATGCTGTATTATTATTCAACTTTGTCCAAGAGAGAAAAAAAAACGCCCAATGGGAATTATCAGGAATCTTATAAAAGAAAGACATATATGGGAGAGTTTTCTGTAGATGACTTGATGTCCTGTGCATTAAGGGAAAATGAGATTTGAAATTGTGGATTTTTTTTTACACTAATTTAAAAACAAAAACAATTGTGTACAATTTTAAAATTATTTTTATTCAATATCGCAAAAAAACAAAGCCTGCTCTAATCACTAGACTTTAATATACTATACAAAATTGAAATACACTTAAAAATGACACAGTGCACACAAAGACAGGAAGCAAGCTTGGTTGACCTAGCCAGTACAAATAGATCACAACACATACAACATAGGAGTTGTGTATGAGCCTAGCAGCTAGACAAAAAAAAAAAAAAAGACAACATTGTCAGTGGTAACAAATAGCATTTACCTTAATCATTTCAAAAAAATCAGGAGTGTTTCCTTCTTCCACAGCCTCCAGGAATGGCCAAGAATGTTCATTATCTTTGATGTTTAAAAACACTATAAAGTTGGGAGAAAAAAAAAATATGAAAAAAAATATGAAAACACTGAAAACTAAAGAATGCCTAGAGTTTATTAATCAGATATTTCATTTCGGGAGCCACTAAAAAGTGCTTGAAATAAACACTTATAGTAATACGATTGAAAGTTGAAAGTTTTCAATGTTGAAACTTGTGCTACAATCTGGATAATAAAATTTGAGAATTAGTTTCATACAATGAACCTTCAGAAACTGGTCTTACCTTTCCACAGGTTGTTGAGCATCTCTTCATCAACATCATCATCAATACTGAAGTAGAAGTAGAGAATATCAAAACAATTAGCCAAAAACAAAAATTAACACTGAAATTTACTAAATTAACACATGACCTTATTAGTGAGACTTGATTTCAATGAAAACAGGACAGAGAATTACCAGACAATAACATAGTCCCAGATAGATCACAACCAACAGACAACAATATGAATACAGGATTACAAATACTAGGACATATACATTAACACAAAGGTTGACTATTCCATTCATTACTTCTTTGTTTTTTTTACTTGATCTTACGTTATACACCTGTGTTTGGAAGGGAGAGTTTGGAGGTACTAAGACTATTCACTTCCAAAGTCAGGGTATTGTCCTGTGCAAGGCTATCAGAGTTACCAATGGCTTCCGGTATTAGGTTACTCTACAGTGCAGGACTTAATGAATCACTGATGGCTAAATCTGTATCTAAATGTATTGTTTATCCAAAACTTTTCAACTAGGATGAAGGGTTTAGCATAATACAAAAAAAAATAATACTATTATTTTCATAGCATACTTCCTGTCATTCCAATGGTGATTTAACATTCCATTAACATTAAAAAAGAAAAGATCATATAACTGTAAATAAATAAATAGAATTACTCCTCGTGCCGAAGACCATTCATTAGTTCAGCAGGAATATCTAATCCTTCAGCTATAAGTCGAGCTCTTTCTTCTCGAAGGCGAGCTCGATTAGCTCTATCTGTAATGACAACAAATCATAAGTTAATAGAAAGGATATTAAGATGAAGTTTTTCCCTACTTTAAGAAAAAGGCTACTACAATTTATAGCTAACCTGCTCTAGCTTTTTCTTTCTCTTCTTTCTGTCGTTTCTCCTCTTCCTGTTTCCACTGTTGCCTTCTTTCCTCTTCTTGGGCGGCTCTTTGCTTTTCTTCCTCCTCTTCTGTCTCTCTAGTCAGACGTTCCTTTAAGTTGGCATACATAGAACAATATATACAAAATGACACACAAGTAGAACAATTTTGAGTTTTTTTAAAAATAGACCTAATGAAGTAAGACTAGTGAAAAAATGTGAACAAGATTTTTAATGAGTAAAATATTTTTTAAAAAAACACTTTAAAAAAAAAAAATATACAGAATAATTTTGTCATTTATTTTGACTCAATCATGTTTAACAAAAAGTTTAAATAGATCTAGAATAATTATAATAAATATGTGTGATTGGTGTGGGGTTGGGGGTATCTGGAAGAGGCTTTCCATGCTGGCTTTTTAATATTAAAAAAAAAAGTTTCTTGACTTGAATTGGAACTCCAGAGATCATGATTGAAGGCTGACAGTCAGCAACTGACAAGAGCTAATCAAAATAGAAGGTATATAGTTATCGATTCTTTGTTTTACATTTTTTAGGCGATGACCTGTACTCTACACAAGGCTATCTTCCCTTAGCTAGTACTGTCTCTAAATAAAACAAAATTAATTAACTATGACCAATTGATAAAAAATTGCTAATTCATGTGTTGTTGGGACATTGAATAATTGTGCAAAGTTTCAAAAACCTGATCCTAGAATGAGAAGTTGGAAAAATAATGTGTACAAAATTTGTACTAGACGGAGTGAGCTATAGTAGGGAGACTACCATCAACCATTATTCTTTTCAATGTTGAATTATGCTTTTGTTTCTACATGATATATGGGTAATGAATGTTTGTAAGTCAATGTATTTTAGCATAAGGAAATTATTTGAGAAAAGACAATTTTAATTAACATTCTATGCAAAGTTTTTGTTATAATAAATTAAGATACATAAAGTCTTTGATATCATCTTTATTTACATCAACATAGTCTAAAATATAATCTTTACACTAACATTTAATTTTTTATTTATCTAGCTATCTTTCAATTCTTAGTGTCTAATTATCTACACAGGGCATATCCCTCCTTATCTAAGAAATCTTACTTTCTACACAGGCTTTTTTCCCATTAGCCTGTTGAGTTTTCTTCCATATATCCTATATAAAAACAATTAATTATGACCAAGTAATAAAAAAAAAAAAAAAAGGTCAATGTTTCAATAGATTCATTTGTTGTTAGGAGCAATAAATAAACTATCTTGATCTGAGACTAGGAAGTGGAAGAAATAATGTGTACCACATCTGTAGACAGACAGAACAAGTTTGTGTTGTAAAAACATTTCAATGTTGAGTAGAAAGCACTGATAAAATAATGACCTTTTCCTCTTCCTCCAGTTTCTTCAATTCTAGTCTGTAAGATGACCTTCTTGGCATCATTTCTTTCTCTCTCTGCTTTCTAGCTTTTTCCTGAAATAAACATTTGACCACATTGGCTTAATTACTTTTGATGACTCAAATAAAATAAATATATATATAATGGTGTCCGCTACTGTCCACCAAACTTTGATGATTATTCGACTAATTGGGTAAAGTACAGGTAAGTGGTCATTGACCACACGACACCCTCATGGACTGTTAGCCATTGAAAGAAATAGCCCATAGGGCATCTGCCCTATAATGGCGAGGTCTGTAAGAGGTACTTGACATATACTTATACCATGCTTCCCTGAGCTTTTGTTACCAGAACATTTTGTACATTCTTTGATGAAATGACCCCCGTTAAACTCTTCCCCTCTCCACCCCCCTCTTTTTATTTGTCTCTACAATCCTTTTATCAAACATCCTGCTTCAGCTAGTTGAGACACTTGGACAAGAGCTTTGTTGTTCAAGGTAGACAGCAGTTCATAAAAATGTTCTTATTTTAGGCCACCCCTAGTAAAAGAGTCAGTGCCACAATGCTAGTTCTCTCCATACAAAATGTTCATTTCAAGCATGATAGCCTGCTATCACTCACAACCAATTCATCTTAAACATTTTTGTTTCATGGCTAAACTTGTAATGTTCTTTACCAAATTGTGTTTATTTACAGACAACAGCCAAAAACAAACTGTGTGGTATACAAATCCTAAAAAAAAAATGCTAAGCTCACCACGATGGAAGGGTTACTATGTTACAAGGGGAAAGAAAATACTGTGAACATTTCTTTTGGTCAATAAAGTACTTAGAAAACATTGAATGCTCAGGTTAAGGTTTGTTAAATTTTGTTTGCTGCTACAATACAATCAAATTGGGCAGTCACCTTTGTTATGTTGTGAAATTAATAGTGAAAGTTATCCCTTCAAACACAATTTGTTTTTTGTCTGGAACGTGTCTTAGTGTTCAAATTTAGACCCACATGAAATTCGTTTGTAAGTTTCTCACCTTGTCAATCATTATCCCAGGTATTGCTGGCAGAAAATCATTCTTGAGTATTTTATACATCTGTTTCTCTTTGTAGAATGTAGAGTCTTTCAAATCTTGTGCCAGCTGAGTCCAGTCTTCTAAGCTGTCACATACTAGCTGCCAACTGCTCAGACCTCTCCTAAATGGTTTCTCCTCTGGGTACAATGGGACATGATGAAGCTCTCTCTCATCTTTAATTTTTTTCTCCTCTATGGCAGTATTCTCTACAGAAGCTTTCTCTTCAACTTCTTCTTTTATCTCTGTTGGCTGTTCCAGTTTCTTATCTGGTGTGTCTTTAGATGAACAACTCTCTGCCGAAATTGCTGTTGCTACATCTAAACTAGATTGAGCATTCAATTCTGAAGCAAGATCAGGTTCGACATTCATAGCCTGAGGCTGAACAACATCACTACTTTTATCAATTAGTTTGTTTGATAGTTTTTGTACCTTCTCACCATCTTCTTTGCTATCTTCCCCTTGAACATCACTGCTTAACAAAGATTCAGAACCTTTGACTTCAGACATGGGTGCCAGGGAGACAGGTTCTTCACTATTTAAACTTTCAGTCTCAATCAGACACTGTTTATTATCAAAAGATGAAAGAGGCAATTCTTTATTGCTCTCTGCTACTGGCCCAGATGAAGTGTCCATCGTGCTGTTAGCCATTTCAATGTCATAAGATGGAACTATTAATTCCCCTGGGGCTTTGTCATTTGTATTAGTAACATGTTCATTATGAGCAGCAGTGTTTTGTTCAGATAAGACCAGCTTAGTATCATAAAGGGTGTCAGTGAAAGATACCTCACATGGTGCAAGAGTGGTGCCTTCATATGATGTACCTTGACAGTCTGGATTACTATTTACAAAGGGTACCCCCTGGAGTGTGACTGGTAATTCACTTTTTAAAAGACCATCTTCTTTTGTGGCTGTCATTCCCATTTCAATTTGAGCATCTTGCTTCTTGGTTTGAAATTGGCTTTCTGGTTGTAAATCTTGCTGTGTGATTTGAAGTTGTACACCTTTGTTCAAGGTAAGTAATTCACCTCTTGAAGGTTCATTTTCATGTGTACATGGCAATTCACTTTCCATTTGTGCATTTTCAGGATTGCTTGGCAATTCACTTTCCAAAGGTGCATCTCCAAGACTGTTTGGCAATTCACTTTCCAATAGTACATCTTCACGATTGCCAAGTAATTCCCTTTCCAATGGTATTTCTGACATTTCACTTTCCAATGGTAAATCATCAAGTGTACTTTGCATTTCACTTTCTAATGGTACATTTTCATTATTGCTTCCCAATTCACTTTCTGGTGGGGCATCTACCTGAATGGTAGATAATTCATTTTCTAATGATACATCTGTATCTATGCTAGAAACTTCTCTTTGCAATGAGCTATCTTCTGGCATTCTTGTCACATCACTTTCAGGTTGGAGCAAGGTTGTCACTGCTCTTTCTAACGGTACATCTTTATGTACATTTGGCAGTTCACTAAGCAATTGTGCATCTTTACCTATGGTTATCAGTTCAGCTTCAGGTTGTCTATCTTGTGTAAAGGTTGGCAACAGATCCTTAATGTCAGGTTGAGCATCTACAAGAGTGCTTGGCACTTCCAAGAATGTATCATCACACATTGAGGCTCTTTCACTTTCCCCAGCATCAGTCACCAAGTTCATAGCAGGTAATTTCTCTTCACCAGGTGTAATGAGTGCTGAGATATGTAGCTCTTTTTCACTACCTAAATCCTGATTTGACTCATTTTGTTGTGCAGGTAAACCCTGGAGAACTAAACTGTCAGAAGCTGAGGAAGAACAATTTACGTCTTCAGAAGGCATGACACTTTCATTTGCATTCATGTTCAGCTCAGTGCCAGGAAGTTCACTAACATTGTCCACAGAATCAGGAGCCACTTTATATTCACCTGGTGACTCGTTATTCTCTTTTATTATTGCTTCTCCCCCTTCATCCACTTCCATTTCAGTTTCTTCATTTCTAATACTATTCTCTACCATTTGGCCAATTTCTGAGGTAGACAAAGGGCTCTGATCTGTGCTCACAGCTTTTGTGGAGGTTATGTCAGCAGACTCAGCAACAGTGTCCCCTTTCAACATCTCATCCTTTGACATTTCTGTCCCATCATGCATTGACACATTAGTGTCATCAGGACAAATAGTTGCATTATCAATTGAACTTGTATTTAATACGCAGTCACTATGCATATCAGGAATATTTTCAATAATCTCTATGTTGATTTGATCTGAATTAGCATCCATTACAGAGGTAGAGGTATCTTCCATAATGCTCTCCGCACTTGTGTGGCTATGAGCCTTAGATGATGATTTATTTGGTAATGATTCATTTTCATGTTGGCTAACAATGTCATTCAATACTTGTGTAAGCAACTTATTCACTATTGTTTCAGATGTCACACAATCATCAGAATCATATTTATCAGCTTTCTGTAATTCCTTAACTGAAACCTCAGTATCAGGAAAAACTCCTCTTGATTGTGACTCATTCACTGTCTCTAAGTTTTCTGTGTGCTCAGAGCAAGAATTTATAGTTTGATTAGGTGAAGCCGAAGCTATGTCACTATCTTCTAGCAAAGACATTGTGTTATCCCTAGCAGAATCAGACTGCACTGCATCAACCTCCTGTCCAATGAAAGCAGTCAACTCAGTCTCTCCAGACAACAGTGATGATTTCACCTCCATAGCTACAGACTTAGCAGTATCAGCTCCTTCCCTGGAAACAACTTCTGTGACATCTTTGTGGCCATTCACCGCTGTTTCTTTAGCCTTAATGCTAGCTGAACTTGACAGCTGCTTGATCTGTTCTTTTCTCAAAGCTGCTCTCTTTTTACTATCAGCATACTTTGCTTTATTCAACTCAAGTCCAAGATTCTCCATAACTTTGAATTTCATCTCTTCATCTTCCTCTTCATCTTCTTCTATATCTTGAGACTTACAAACTGCATCCAGTTTATCAGCATTAGTCTCTCTTCTGGAGGCATCAAGGTGTTCCAGAGCTTTATCTTGTGCAGCTTTGGACACAGCTTTATTGATATCAGCACCTTCAGTTAACTCTTTGTCCCTCAGATTTAAGCAGCTGGATTCAAGAACTGATGAATCAGATGGACAGTATGACACCTGAACAAGGTCGACGCCTGAGTCACATTTTGAGACTGACAGTGAACCATTACCTGGGGCAAGATCTGTACACATACCACTGTCTTCTTCAGATTTAGTAGTGCCCATTAAAACATCAGTAGCACAACCTGAATGTGAGTTGTCTACAGTATCACTGGCTACTGATGTTGTGGCAAATGGCAAATCATCAGGAGTTCGCCATTCACCTTCATTCAGATTGACATCATCTTCTAGATCTGCATCATGAAGTTCAATGATTCTCTCTTCATCTTCTTCTTCACTTTTCTCACTCCCAGCATAATCTACAGGATCCACTACTCTCAGCTGTGCCAAAGGATGGCCAACAGCTACTTTCACTTGATTGCTTTCTTCTGTATTTGCTAACTCACAACTTCTCAAGTCTGGTGCACCAATGTCATTATTTTCTACTTTTTTGGAACTAATGTTAATACCATCATTTTGAATACACTTGACTTCAGCAGTTGTCTGAGAGTTACCTGTAGTTTGCTCTACCCTTGTAGATGATGATGCACCATCATCCTTCACACAATTTGTTTCCAAATCAACTGAAGTATCAGCTGAGTTAGACTTTGGTTCTTCTTTAGACAGTGATATTTTTTTAGCTTGAGAAGTCTTATCAGAGCTTGACACCCGGCCTTCTTGAAAATATGCAGTAGACGACTCCTGATCACTGGGTTTAACTGAGGGCGAATCATCAGTTGACGGTAGTTCCTTTTTGTGCTGCCTACGCTGTGGAGTGGATTTTCTTCTGGAGCTGCCCTTATTTGAGACCTCTTGAGGTGCCACACAGGGAACAAGCTCTTTAGAGTTGGAAACTTTTTGGTTGAATTTGTGAACAGCCTTCTCAAGTTTTTGTCTATGAGTTGTCAGCCTCTTACCTCCTTTCACTGCTCCCTCACTCACACTGCTATTGCTACTTAGAGTTGTAGCATTATCACAACTCACACTGCTCTCTCTGCTGGTATTTCTGCTGCGATGAGAGCTGAGCTGGTTCTGAAATCCATCAATAGCAAGGCGCTTCAGCTCAGTTTTAGAGATATTAGCAGGAAAAAGGACTTCTGGTTGTTCCTCACCCTGTTTACGGCGTGACCTTCTCGTGGGCGCAGGAGTTGAGGGCTGTGTTGTTTTAGCTGGCTCAGATTTGGGTGTTTTGGCCTTGGTTCCTTCCACTGTTGCAGAATGTGATCTCTTTTTAGAATTTGGTTCCCTGTCATAAATACAACAAAAGTAATAGAATAGAATTTACAATCAAAAGAAAAAGATAGAAAATTATTTGTCAGAAAATATGAAGGCTATATACATAATAATATTCATAACAAACCTTTTTGTTTCTTTTGCCTCTGAAGATGTAGATGATGACCTTGTCCTTTTTCTACTTCTGGATCTTCTGCCTTTAAAATATTTGGTTTTGCTTTTGGATTTACAAACAGTTTCAATAAACTGACTGCAGAGACAGAAACAAAAAATGTTCACCGAGAAAAAATACATGCACTTAGTACCTTAAGTAAATATATATATTGTTGAAAGATAGAAAATTTTACTCACTGTTCGGGTTCCTCATTTTTCTTTGAAGATTTTCCACCATTTTTTTTTGCAGGAGATTTTTTCTGCTTTTGATTTTTAGGAGTCTTCTTTTTCTTCAGCTCTTCTTCAAAATCAACATCATTTTTATCATCATCCATCATTTCATCATCACTTTCTTGAAGTGCTTCACTGTTCCAATTAATAAATAATAATGTAAATCAAGGCACACTAAGTAACTAGTGAAAAAATATAACATACAATATAATAGTCGATTCTTTGGGATCATAGAAATCATAAATGAAAGTTAAATAGTTTTTTTTGTGTGCCTTATTTTAATACACACAATGAACATATCAGAAATAACAAACATTAAAATGCATACATTGGAAATAACAAACATCAAAATGCATACAACGCAAGAAACATGTTGGTTAACTTCTCAGTGAATGAATGCAAGAGATATGTCCATGTCAGTCTATTGAAAAAACCCAGGCAATGCTTCTCACCCTCGTCGTGATGCTTGGGTGGAAACAGGCGTTAGAAGAAATGATAAAACCAATTGGGAATCAAAACAGAACCCCCAATTAAGGTGACTAAGGGATGGAAGTAAGCCCCAACAAACATACACAGACTGTTCCTCAATGGGCAGTTTTTTTATAGTGGACACCTCAATGGCTGATGTGATACAGAGAAGGAAGGGAGGGGGGGGGGGGCGCACACTTCACTAGTGTGCTCAGCCTTTGGCCTCGCTTCTGATCTGAGCCATCTGTAATAGGGATGTAATAATTTACATCTGCTTGGATCTTTCCCAGAAAAAAAGTTTGTTCAGACATGCAGATGGAGACAAGAGTCTTAGACTCAACTCTTTTGACAATTTAGAAGAAGATATTGAAAAAACTAAATGTGAACACTTTCAATCCATAATGGTATACAATTCCATTAACTCACTTCAGTTCTCTTTGAATCTCATCCTCCTCCTCCTCCTCCTTGTCATTAGTATCCTCCTGCACACTTTCCATGGTTTCTTCCAAAACATTCATGTCCTCATCCTCAGCACCATTTTCAGAAACATGAGCCACAGCTGAAAGTTGAGGATTTCTTTTAGCTGCCTCCTGTCTATCTGTGTGCTGGGATGCTCCATCCTCTTCTACTTCTTGATCATCCTCTGATGGCTGACTTTTTCTTTTTGTCCTTTTCTTCGTGCTGAAAACAAAATATAAATCTATATCAAACTATTCATCAGTAAAAAAAATTATCTTTTCTTACAAAGCGCAGATGTTTCTTCAATTATGTCTGCATGAAAATTTGGTTATACATGTTGCACAACTTTAATTTTACCCAGTTTCAAAATATCATCTATGATTAACAGCAGCACAATTTTGTGTTTTTGAACATTTTTCCCCCCTCCAGAATACTTACAAACAAACTGTTCAAAACGCATCCAAAAGAAAACCAATTTTAACACCAGTAGCAAAAGCCATGTGATCCATTATATCCACTACAATGCTATTTATATTTAACCTTAGACCAATATCAGAGCTTGCTAATTATATTTGGGATCCATCAACACCCAGAAAACATAGAAACTCAAACAAAACCCAAATGGGTGAGATTTATCACAAGTAACATACTTTCACATAACAAGAGTAACATCATTGGTAAAAATTTGAGCTTAGATACTAAAGAATAGAGAACAAAAAAAAAGTAAAGCAGCATTATAAACATAAAACAGCTAGAGTCAAGGGAATCAGTTGCCTAACATGGCTCAAGCACACTTAATTTTAAAAGGGAGAGTTAGAACTTGTTTGAAACTCATATAAGTGTGAACAAAAGTTCCTAAATAAAACCAAAAAAACAAAAAACTTGTATTTACATTTCCTTAGTATCTTCTGCTTCTGGCAACTCCTTGTAAAGCCTTGTACCATAAAAATACCAGTATTTAGATCCTTTACTATCAACGCCCAGAGGTTCAACACGAAGACTCTCTCCACTTAAACCCTGAAGAAAGAAAATACATTTTAAATATAACCTGCAGAAGTAAGAGCCAATTAACACAGAATATAGTAACTCCACATTACTGCCCCTTGACCATGTCATAAACACAGCTTTGTGTTGTCACTTTTTATGCTTCTAGTGAACACAACTGGGAAAACATTTCTTTTTTTTTCATACACAGAGTTTATCAATCTCAAAAGGATGAAAATATATTTTCTGAAGCTATCACCAAACTCTGGAACAAATTTTTGTACTTATTTCTGTGTTTTAGTACAAAAGTTATTGACCTAAGACTTGCCTACTCCCATTATTCAGGGATGTTGAAAATCAGTCAAAAAAAGATTAATTTTATTTCTCTAACACTATTATTCAATGCATAGCAACAATGCAATATCAATTTAGAAGCATTTTTGTTAATACTGGCATAAAGAATAAATATTAAGTTTATAGCACGTTGTCATGATTAGTCTCACTCTCTGAGAAGTGAGTCTGTAGCAAAGAAGAATTAAACACATCTATTCATAGAATTTAAGCTAATTACCTTTAACATATCAGCAACATCATCAGCATCAAGCCTAAAGTCACACAGGGCATGCAAGATTTCAACCCTCTGTCGCACTGGCAATTCTAAAAAAGTTGTTGTTGTCAGTGGATTGTCGCGACCAAGTTCTTTTTGCCATCTCTGTTTGAAAATGTCTTTCAAGAAAAGGTCGTAATTGAAGTATCTGTTAATTAATAGTGAAACCAGACTAAATAGCCCGAAGCAACATAAACTGCTTACAAAATATTTTAATAACATTGTGCAAGAGCGTTTTAAAACACTTAGTTTTAGACGATTGTGAGAGGGGGGAAAAAAAACAACATATAAAAGAATAATAAATAGTAACAAATAATATTAATATGGCAATTTTTCTTTAAACAATTATATCTATGAAGTCTTTAAGACATAAAAGCAGATACATCAATCATATCTCACAGCACAGAACTCTAATAAAAATATGTAATGAATAGTTTAATTTAAGGAGAAAATAATCCCTTTATGAAATTAAAAGAATATATATTAACTCTTTCCTAATCGACAATACCATCATTGATTTTAGCCCATACTGCAGCCTAATCAACGATATTATCGTCGATGCTTATAACAGTAGTTGTTTTATTTTCTTTCCTTACAAATACTCTAAATTGCTTATAAATAAATCTTGAGTAGTTTCCCTATGGAAAAAAATAGAGTTTTGTTCATTTTGCATTGTCTTTTTACAAAAAAAAACAAAAAACTATGTTTTTATTGAGCGGGAGCTAAAAAGGGCTCTATTTTACTATATTAATTTTTTATTGGGTGTGTGACATGGGATAGTGGCCTCAAGACAATTAATATAAATGTTTTATATTGTTACATATTAAGTTTTTGAAAATTTAATAAGCTATCATAAAAATACTTTTTATTCAATATGGATCATAAAATATTGCCTAAATCTAGTTGTATGGGAGACTTGTCCAGTCTGTAATTTTTATTTTTAAACTCTATTATATAAAATAAACTTTTATATTTTGGTTTTATAAACATCCATTTGTATTATCTAAAAATGGGTGTGCATTATCCTTTAATTGTATACCAAATATAACATTCTCTGATAACAAACTAAAAAGGTATTAAAGTTTAATTATATCAGGGTAGTGAAATATAAATGAGAAAAATGAATAATTCCACCGGAACGTGGAAAATAATTGTGGAAAGAGTTAAGCTTTTAGAATGCTATTAAAAACACCTATAACAAGAAATTTTTATTTTAAATCTTTTTTTATAAAAAAAAAACAAATCTTATTAAATCTAATGGGGAAGAACTAGGTCCTTAAAACTATATCTACCAATTTGTGGCATTTTACGTCTCGAGAGACGATCTTTTCCCTTTGCAACTTCTTGTGTGACTAAAGAGGCCAATCCTTGATACACAGCTGCGATCGCAGGTTGGGCATATATAATCACCAGGCGCCGTTGCATTTTCACCCTTCTTTCTGCTTCTGTTGTGTATGACATCTGCAATCTTTGACCCTTCCTTTATGCTGTCTCTCCATGAGGATCTGTCCAGTGCTACCTCTTCCCAGTTGCCAGTGTCGATTTTGAAGAGCTTCATGTCGGGTTTGCATACATCCGTATAACATAATAGTGGGCGACCAGTGGCTCTATTAGATCGCCATACAGGATGTCCTGTGGAAGTCGACCTTCTGGCATTCTACGAACGTGGCCAAGCCAGCCAAGGCGTCTGCTGCTGATAACAGAGCGGATGTCCTGGCACCCTGCTCTATGTAGCACTTCCTCATTGGTTATCTTATCTTGCCACCTTATTTTAAAGATCCGCCTTAGGCATCGGAGGTGGAAAACATTCAGCTTTTTTTCCTGCCATGAGTAGGTTGACCATGTTTCACTTTCGTACAGCAAGGTGCTCAACACACAGGTCCGGTAGACTATGCCTTTAGTACTGTTAGTCAGCAATATGTTGTCCCATACTCTTTTCTGCAGCCATGACATGGTGGCCATTGCCTTGGCAATCCTGTTGTTTATGTCTTTATCCAGTAGAGTGTTGTTGGATATGATGGAGCCAAGGTAACAAAAGTGATCAACAATTTCTAGTGGTTGGCCATTAATGCTTACTTGAGGTGCAGTGTTTGTGTTTTGGACAAGTATCTTAGTCTTGCTTTAACTGATGTTTAAGCCGAACATCTGGCAAGCAGCAGATAATTTTTATATCTACCAATAATGTACGAATAATTTCCCTTATCAAACAAAGTAATTAATCTATATATACATGGCTCAAGGGTTTTGACACCAAAAATTAGGAGACAAGTAGTATTCACCCGTCACTAAATAGCAGGGGCGGACTTTACCATTGTGACCAAGAAGTCATGGAAAGAGAACAAGTAATCTATCCTGTATAGCAAGAATTACCAAATGTTTCAATCTATCTATGAAAATTGTTGACCTCAAGTAATTCTTAATTAGTTTGAGGCGCGAGAAGCTTCTTTCACTAGATTCCACAAATATGGGTATTGCATAATGTCGTTTTTTTTTATCAAGCGTAAGATTGGAGTTTTCCAAATTGAATGACACCCCAAAATGACAATTTTGGTCTATATATTTTAGGAGATTTGTATGAGCTTTCAAAAGATTTTAATAATTTCTGGATATTTCCAGGACTTTTTTGTGTGTATATTTTGCAATTTCTGATTTCCAGGAGCTCCTGGTTAATTGGCAGGAGGCCGCAGGAAATCTGTTATTAAGTTATAAAATGGTTTAATTTAATAATTTATACACCTAGAATTAGCGAGGGTCCTATGAAAGTGCGGGGCCCACTGCGGTCGCATAGGTTGCAGTGGTCTAAGGCTGGCCCTGCAAAATAGCGGCATATGCTACGCCGCTGGTCGACTAGTTATCAATAATTAATTAACCAATTGAGAATTTGTGTTTATTGATTCATGTTTTGTTAGGTACAATAAATAATTGTTTAAAGTATCAACTTGATCAGAGAATGAGTGAAGGAGAAATAGTGTTAACAATTATTTTATAAGGGGATTTAACCCAATAATTTAGTAATCAATTTTCTAATTGGTTACTTTTTTTTTTTAAATGATTTAATGATGTCTTGTTTATGTCCATAAATAATTGTGTGAAGTTTCAGCTTGATCTGGAATGTGTGTGAGAGAAATAATGTGTAAACACTTTCTACCAGACAGAGTTCATAAAAGCTTTGTAAAAAGGTAGCAGATGATATGGAAACTTTTATATTTTTACTCTCTACCAAAGGTAGCAGATGATATGGAAACTTTTATATTTTTACTCTCTACCAAAGCTAAATACTTAATCACTAACTTAATGTCATCTCTAGCATAACATCCATTTAGGAGTTGACATATGATGTCAATGACAAGTGTACTGCCACCAAGAGCTGGAGATGTCAACAAAGCATCTTCTAGATCCTGAAGAAAAAAATTTAGGTTAATGTGAAACAGAAAAAAATATTTAATAAATTGTATGTATATATATACATATATATACATAATTTTTTCTGTCAAAGTTCACAATTTCTACATCTAAATCTATGTTTCATTTGAATACCAGTTTACAGTACAAATACAACAACAATTTTATCATATGTATGAAAATGTATAACTATCCATCCCAGTGGTGCTACAGCCCAAGGTGGGCCCTGGCCTGCATTAGCACCTCTCCATTCTAATCTATCCTGCGCTATATGTCTCCATGCCTGACTTTTAGCAGTTGTAGATTAAATTTTTTAAACAAACAATGTTTATATGAAGAGTAGAGGTATCAATTAGTTTAGATCAGTCATCTAATTAAATTTGTAATAGAACTAGACCAACAACAATAAATCTGTACAATTAATAATATCTTCACCAACTGCTTTTTGTTTAGCGCTATTTCATACTTTTAGCACTTACTCAATACGCTATGATCCTATCAAGTAGGGGGAGGGGGGAAAATGAGTAGATTTTAACATAATTGGTTTTTAGAAGCATTTCCAGTAGAAAAAAAAAGAGGGGGGGTGGGGTAACAACCCCCTTGGGCAGACTTCTAAACATTCAATTTCAAGCGGCGACCTATAAAGGGGACCAATTCCGCTAATACCACCACTTCAGTCAAGTAGTATTTCTTTCCCTTGTTCGAGACCAAACAAAATAATTAATTACCAATAGTTAAACTAACTGTTAGTTGTTTTTTTTATTGATCCTCAAGTTGGCATGTTAATTGTGCAAAATTTCAGCTTGATTTTGAGATTTTGTGTTGGAGAATTAACATGTGTACAAACTTTTTACCAGACTGACAGAGTGAGTTGATGTAAGCTGTGTATAAAAAAAAAACAGACCTCTATATCAAAGTCACTGAAGCCAAATACTGCCTTAAACAGAGAACAAAAGTGGGCTATAGCTGGCACCTCCCACCAGGAATGTACCTCTGAAAATGATAAAGAAATATATTTTTTTTTAAATTAAGAAACTTCATGATCAAATCTAAAACTGAAGTTGAATTAGTATTATAATATTTAGATTTAATTGTATTTTTTTTGTACCAACTAAACGATATTAGTTTTATTATATAAAGTTTTAATGTTATACACATAATATATTATATTACTAGCAAAGAGAAAAATATAAGCCTGAACATAATATATTCCATAACAAAATAAATATATTTAAATATTCTGTAACAAAAAGAAATCTTTTTATATTAAAACTATTCAAAGGGCATTCTACAGTCTCAAAAGGCATTAAACTACAAATGTAGAGTGGGGATTCTGTTGTGTTAGGAGTTTGTGTAGCCATCATCACTATCAAAACATTTTATTTAAGTGAAGATTTGAGATGCATATATATATCCTCACTTTTAAAGCTCTGGATAATATCTTGCAGTTTCAAACATAAAAGTTTTTTCCAAATAGATCAAAGCCACTGGATTATGCTCACTGACTAGAATAATATCTTATCTATATGGTCTCCTCTGAGGTATGGGCCTCCAACCATCAAGTCTCTGTAACTAACTGTCCCAACGTCTTTCCCATTTGCTTCCAATTCATGATGCCATGTATTTCTAGACCATCCTTTCTTCCACTTTCTTGGGAAAACTATAATAACAGAATAGCATTTCATTTGGTGGGAAAGCATGTTCTGCTGCAAATTGGTGCAGGAAGAGCTCTGTTCAATCTGGCTAGAAAAGTATACTTCTTTTTTTTGCTGGTTCTGCTAGAGGAACAACATTCTCATTTCCTACGCTGTCATCCTTTTGTACAATCCATTTGACTTGATCTTTGCAATATAGGCCTGGAAGTAACAAGTACACTGATAGGTGCTATTTATGCACTTTTTGATTGCTACCATCAGCACTATTCAATGTTGTTGTTTTTTAAATTATGTCAACTGATAGCTTAAAGATTTATGGTGGGTTTTTTGTCATTTAAGGTTATTTGACATATAGGCCTATAGGTACATTACAGACTGTACAGCGCTTCTTGTACCATTAAATACGAATATTTTCAGCAGAATAATGAAATTTATATAAAGGTAATCCTTTTATGAATAATTTAAGCAGATATGTGACTAAATTCCTATACTGGATCAACAAAGATTGCTTTGTTAGGTTGAAGCCAGGCTTGATGTTAATTAAATCAGATATTATATAGAATCTATATATAGAGAGAGATGATCTAGCAGCAGCTAGCCTAGGTCTAGATTAGTCTAGAAATTAATTCTAAGAACATGTTATCCAGAGTTTCAAAAGTGAGGATATCAATTTATTTATTTATTACTAGATTTAACTAATCTATCTAGGAATCTATTCCTAGAGTTATCTAGACTGGATCTGATTATTATTATAATTATCTAATAAATAAATGTACTTAGAAGCTACTAGTCACTAGATTTAGATCTGCCTAGATCTACTAAATTCTAGTAGCAGTAACTCTAGTACATGTATCTAGATAGTATATAATCTAGTTACTTCTAGATCTAGTCTGTTGTATTCATTTTGATTTTTAGGACCTATGCTTACCCTTTAGGCGTTCTTTAGTATCCAATTCAATGTCTTTGTTTTCAACTTTTTCTGCGTCGGCACCGTCCATGTCACTGCTTTTGATGGACTGGCACCTCCGCAATTATTGCGTGTCGGCCAGTAAATGGTCCGATTTTAAATTTGTGGTTGGATTTTGATGGACAGTCACAATCGTGACAATGTTGTGTAAATTCTACAGATCTATAATAATCTATATCAGATTATAAACTAGATTTTAGATTAGTATCTAGGCTAGTCTACACACAACAGTCAGTACACACGAACTTGGTCTTGGATCTACACAGTCTCTCTGACTTCCAAATCAAATCAATGCTCCATGTTGGAGTCCAACTCAACTTCGACCAAACTGAAACTCAACACTTACACTCCAAGTCAGTCTACTACAACGATACAAATGTTTTGTTTATAACACGTCAACAGATGTTGCACACAACTAAACTTTAGCTTCAGTTGCAAGGGTGTTAACAAGCATTAGTGCAATACTAAATCTACTTTTTGAACAAATTATTTTGAACATTAATAGTGATATTCCCGTATTGTTGCTCCGTTATCACGCTCTGATACGACAGCCATTTTCTTAGGATTAGGGATATTCTGAGGATTGTGGGACTGTATTAAAGCTTAAGATGGCGGTGTCTGAAGTTGGTGTTTACGATACACTTTAGTGGATACATTTTTGTAAGAATACAGTCTGTTAACAGTACGCACTTAAATAAGTACTTTTGGATTTCTGAAAGTAAATGTGTATTTATTGAATAAGTTCAAATTATTTATTTAAGTAAACTAAGTGGACATAGCGAGTCTAAAAACTTGAAATATTTTACTTTAGTTGACTTTCATCACGATTCACGTCACCATAATTTGTGACCATTGCTTCCAATCCAATTGATTATACCTTAAATACCATACTATTTAATTATACTAGTAGCTAGACTAGATCTAATTGAAATTTGAATACTCACTCAGCAGTGGTCTCAGTATTACTTTTTTAAAAATACTAAATTGAGAAAGCTACAGTATATTCTTATATCTGAACACCAGTCACAGTCTTTAGGAAATAGATCTATATCTAGGTCAAATTTTTATTTTATTTTTCTATTTGGTGACAAAAAAACTGAAAGCAGATTCTTTTTCTTCAACTAATGACAATAAAAATAGCTGTGTTCCTTTGAATTAACACTCATAGACAAGATTTTATTTTCAAATAAATTGGGTCACTTCATACTATACTGAATCCCCTTCATTGGACACTGAGCACTGTTGATGAACACCACTATGTAATTGCTAATAAATAAATAATTATATTGTGTTAATTCAAAATTATTTAGATTGTATTAAAAGAAGTAGGTTCACTTCTGCAATATGTATTTATAGTCTATAGCCTCACATACTCTCTCTCTATATATACATATAAAAAAAATATATATATATTTATATATATGTTTGTAATTTATATATAATATATTGTTGTAACTCTAAGGCAGGCAACTCAACAAAGTTCAACAGCAAATAAATAAGTGTGTTTATTTACTAGGACAAACACAAAACATCCTTCAGCTTCCTCAGAGTCTTGCTACTAATAATACCAGTCCTTTCAATAGCAACCTGAATACTGACCAACACAGCCTTCCCTGCTTTGCTCCAGGTCCCTACTACAACCTTCAGGCAGCACAAAAGTTGGCTTCTTAGTTTCCAACAATTCAGACTCTTCACAATCACAGATGCACTGTTATTTACTCTATCCTAGTGTCTTCCTGTTCAGGTTCAATAGTGCACTAGTGCAAGGCAGGATTACAACACTACCCCCACCTTAGTCTTTTCATCCCAAAAAGAAACATGTTCACAGTTGCTCAGTACAGGTGGAGGTCGGTCAGCAGGGGTCACAGATTGCATGGAGTGTGCTATCCACGCTGCTCTCTAAAGGTGCCGCTTTCTCCTTCTCCAGTTGACCAAGTTTCTCTTGAGAAGATGTTGCGAACATTGTCTCTCCATCCTGACCGTTGTAGCTGATTTCAGCCACCTGACACACATTAAGTGGTAGTGACAACTCTTGTTGTTGTTAATGCAGTTGATCCAGAACTGCGCTTCATCAGACCCTTTCTGAGGATGAATTGTAAAAGAGCTGTAGACCCACATGATACCTCACTGTTTAACAAGCTGTCAGCCTCAGGAAGAATTGTCTGTAAGGCACCTTTACAGCGTTCCAGGTGCAAAAGTTCATCAGCTGCTGCATCACGTCTCACAGGGTTCTTCTGACCACCTTCAAAGCCTCTCTCGTTGGTGAAAACAGAAGTATCAAAGTCCACTGGTTTCAGACCCTGTTGATGGGTTTCTTGTCATTTGCATTCTCTTCGTGAAGCACAGCATGTACAGTTCTTGCTTACCGCCTGATGAAGCAATAAAATTCAAGTTTCCCTCGTAGGCACTGGCAGATCAACAGGGGTCCTTAAGGTCCAAAGTTGTTCTGCTCTGTCCTGGTCGTTGTGCACTCATAGCTGGTACAGCAAAACCTTCAGTCACATAGCAGACTTCTATCTCTTCCACTGTCTCTTTCTGTTCATCTGTGTAATTCTTGTTATAGTCGTTGAAATCATGATGGCAATTGTTTTCACATTTCTCATCATTATTCACTAGGACAAACACAAAACATCCTTCAGCTTCCTCAGAGTCTTGCTACTAGTTATAGTAGTCCTTTCAACAGCAACCTGAATACTGACCAACGACAGCTCCAGGTCCCTACTACAACCTTCAGGCAGCACAAAAGTTGGCTTCTTAGTTTCCAACAATTCAGACTCTTCACAATCACTGATGCACTGTTATTTACTCTATCCTAGTGTCTTCCTGTTCTGGTTCAATAGTGCACTAGTGCGCACACGAAGCACTGGTGCAAGTCAGGATTAAAACAATATATATATAATTTATAGTTTATTTATTTATATACCTATATAATCTATTTGTAGAAACAGAAATAAATCTATATAGACTATAGATCTATAAATTTGTTATTATAAAATTTAATAAATGTAATATTTTCAACTAGGCTACATTTATTCTCTCTCTCTCTCTGTCTCTTAATTCCCATCCATGGATCCTCTTCTTGTTTTCATAATTTGAATGTTCGTTTTGTTACACTTTAACACCCTCTCCCTCCCATTGATGCTTATAATTCTTTTCATGACTCTCTCCCCCTTCCCTCCACTGACTGTTTAATAGGTTGTGACACTACACGCTCTCCTCTCCGCCAGGTCACCTGGCATTATCACCTGCAGTGGGCATAGTCTCTGGTTTTTAAGTTAGCAGCCCACACTTTTTCTTTCATTCATAAATTATATATTCTAGATATCTCGATCTAGGTCATGTTTCTTCATTGATAAAATCATAGATTTATTAATCCCAATAATAGTTCTTTTATTACAATTTTGTGGTGTCCAATAAAGGAGAATGAATTAAATTCATTATTATTTGTTGGGACACCTCCTTTTTTTAATTTTATTTAACAGATAACAGTATAAATGTGATTGGAATGTCTTTCTCTATATTTATCTGACTACTGACTGGAGGCGTGGTGGCTGTGTGGTACAGCGCTTGGCCTCCAAACCAGCCGGTCCCGGGTTTGAATCGTGGTGAAAACTGGGATCTTTAGGGCGCCTATGAGTCCACCCAGCTCTAATGGGTACCTGACATTAGTTAGGGAAAAGTAAACTGCAAAGGCAGTTGGTCGTTGACATGACACCCTCTTTAACCATGGGCCACAGAAACAGATGTCGTCCCGAGACATGACGTTAAACTGCGCTCCTCTTTCCTTAGCACTTTCGGAGCTCAAAAGTGCTCTACTTCTTTTCTATCATTGTGTCTGCCTCCTCCTTTCCTCAGTCTGCCTTCATTGATCATCACTCTGTCTCCTTATCTCTAAATATCTCACTACGTCCTAGACCAGTCCGTTTGCCGTGGACTGCGACGGGTAAAGGGGGATAAAGAGATCCTGGTGTTTGAGTGGTGGCTATCTGAGGATAAACCACCACAACACAATACTTTGGCTCCAAGTTCCCCTAGACCTGAGGCCCAGATGGCCCGCTCTGGGTCAACCGGCTGGTCATGCCAAGCTACCAGCATAGGTCTTTGACCTATGCTGGAGGGCGGTGGCTGGAGGGTCAATCAGGGAGCTACTGTATCGGGCACATGTCCAATGCAGTAGCTGACTGAGTATAGCACATGTGTAGCCCTGGCGGGCTCATTCTGGACTTCCGAATGGCCCGTCCCCTTGTTGGACTCGATGGCGGGTGGGGAGCACATGTGCCGAACTAATAAATAACACCTATGGAAAAAAAAACTACTTGCCCCAGACCTATGTCTGGGCAAGAGACGCCGTATGGAGGACAGAAAGGAGGAGGCCACAAAAAGCTGTGCTACCTGGCCATCATTTCTGGTGGTTAGGTGCACAGAGGAGGGGAAAAGTCTGACAAAGATGAGCCCTTTTGTCATCTACAAGGGACTTAAGTCAGTAGTGGGAGAGCCCAAGAGTGTGTCTAAGCTACACAAGTCTTTGGAACTTCTAGTAGAAGTTGATAGCAAGATACACTCTGATGGGCTTTTAAGATGCAGAAGACTCTGTGATCTCCAAGTGGAATTCATGCCACACAAGAGTCTGAACACCAGCAGAGGTGTAATCAGCTCTAGGGACCTACTGGAATGTTCCGAGAAGGAAGTAGTGGAGGGCATTGAAGGAGTCACCCATGCCCGGCGCATTACCAGGCGCAGGGATGGTGAGGAGGTCAAAATCGCCACTATTATCCTCACATTTGGAACTAGGACACCGCCAGAGTATGTGAAGGCAGGATACCTACAAGTTCCAGTGAGGCCCTACATACCTAACCCCATGAGGTGCTTCAAGTGCCAGGGTTATGGACACGGCGCGGCAGTCTGCAAGAGGAACACTGTGTGTGCCAGATGTGCTGGAGAAGGTCACGAGGACAAGGGCTGCACAGCCCAGTTCAAATGCCCAAACTGTCACGCTGGCCACTCAGCCTACTCCAAGGACTGCCCTGTGTGGAAACAGGAGGTTGCCGTGCAGGAGTACAAGGCAAGAAATGGATGTACCTTCAGCCAGGCGAAATCGGCTGTATTGGCCCTACCCAAGGGCCAATTATGAGGAAATGCAGCTACTGATGGACTCTGAGACTCCTGTAGCTGTCTGCCTACAGGAAACATTTCTGAAAGATAGCATCAGCTTCCGAAGCTACAGTGCTTACAGCAAGAATGTTGAGGATGCAGAGAGAGCATCAGGTGGAGTCTGTATCCTTGTGAAGGATAGCATCCCCCATGAGAGGGTAGAACTACAGACCACACTACAGGCCATAGCAGCTAGGATAACCCTTCACAAGGTTATCACTTGCTGCAGCCTGTATCTACCACCAGGCGCTCCATTAAACCAAACAGACATGGAGGACCTATTGAAACAACTCCCCCGGCCTTACATAATCCTTGGGGATTTCAATGCCCATAACACCATGTGGGGATCCAACAATACCGACACAAGAGGCCGTATGCTGGAGGATATCTTCCTCCAACATGATTTATGCATACTTAATGATGCATCACCGACCTACTTGCACCCAGGAACTGGATCTCTCACATGCATTGACCTCACCGTATGCGTCCCTGGACTTCTGGACGACTTTAAATGGTCAGTTAGCAATGATCTACGGGGAAGTGATCACTTCCCAATCATCATTGCTAACAATCTCCCCTCATTGGGACGACCTCAGCGGTGGAAACTGAATAAGGCCGATTGGGAACAATTCCAAAAAAGATGCTCAGAGGATATTACAGAAAATATCCTCGATGAACAGAACCCAGCTGATACCTTTGCTAGCAAGCTACTTAGTATAGCCAGGAAAGTTGTCCCCCTAACCTCCGCAAATCCAAAACGGCCTAGCAAACCATGGTTTGATACAGCCTGCAAAAGTGCTATTGGCGATAGGAAAAAACGACTGGCTGCATTTATAAAAAAATCCATCCCAGGAAAACCTAAAGCTATTCAGAATAGCTAGAGCAAAGGCTAGTCAAACCATACGGTCAGCCAAAAGGAATTCTTGGAGAAGTTTTGTCTGCAGTCTGGATGCCAAAACTTCTGCTAGAGCGGTCTGGAAGGCAGTAAGGCGAATCAAAGGGAAAGAATCAAATGCAATAGGGCATCTGAAAAACCAAGGACGAACTGTCACGTCCCCCAGAGAAATAGCTGACTGCCTTGCATCCTCAATAGCAGAAAAGTCATCCACTGCACATTACACGCCAGAGTTTCAAAAAGTCAAAACCAGGGAGGAAAGACACTCCATTGATTTCAGATCAGAAAACAATGAAGACTACAACAAACCGTTCTCGCTTGAGGAACTGAGGGAATCGCTAGACAAGTCACATAACACAGCGCCTGGAGAAGATGAAATCCATTACCAGTTCCTCAAGCACCTTCCCGAACCCTCATTGGCAGTCCTGCTAGGGGTCTATAACTGTGTGTGGCAAACAGGCGCTTTCCCAAACAGCTGGAGGAAAGCCACAGTTATACCGATACCTAAATCGGGAAGAGACGGCTCTGACCCAGCTAACTATCGACCAATAGCACTAACAAGCTGCATCTGCAAAACCATGGAAAGAATGATTAACAGTAGGCTGGTCTGGTACCTGGAGAGGAACAAAGTGATCTCTAACTACCAGTGCGGATTCCGGCAAGGGCGGACAACAACTGACCACCTGGTAAGGCTGGAAGCTTGTATCAGAAATGCATTACTCAGAAGAGAACATCTAGTAGCTGTATTCTTCGATATAGAAAAGGCCTATGACACAACCTGGAAACATGGCATTCTACGTGACCTGGAGCTTATGGGGCTTAAGGGACATCTTCCCCGTTTTGTGGGGGAATTCCTGAAAGACCGAAAATTTCAGGTTCGAGTGGGCAACACCACTTCTGACACTCATGACCAGGAAATGGGTGTACCCCAGGGCAGCATTCTGTCAGTCACCCTGTTCAACATTAAAATAAAAAGCATCATAAATGCTCTGTCCCCTGGCATAGAGTGCTCTTTGTATGTTGATGACTTTGTCATTTTTACTTATGGGAAAAACATGAACACCCTAGAAAGAAAATTACAGTTATGTTTAAACAAAATTCAAAATTGGGCAAACGATAATGGTTTTAAATTTTCGGACTCCAAAACAGTTAGTATGCATTTTTGTAATTTAAGGGGACTCCACCCAGACCCTGAACTATTTATACACAAAAAGAAGATCCCTGTCGTGAAAACTACAAAATTTTTAGGCCTCACTCTAGATTCCAAATTTAATTTTCTCCCCCACATTAAGGAACTTAAGAGAAAATGCCAAAAGTCATTAAACATACTTAGAGTGCTCAGCCATACGGACTGGGGAGCTGACAGAGATACTTTGCTGCTGCTATATCGGAGTCTAATTCGATCCAAGCTAGACTACGGATCCATAATATATGGAGCAGCAAGGAAGTCGTACCTAAAAATACTGGAACCAATACAAAATGCTGCCCTGCGTCTCTGTCTCGGCGCATTTCGTACATCACCTATCCCAAGCCTCCATGTGGAGGCTGGAGAACTCCCCATGGATATAAGAATGAAAAAGCTTGCAATGCAGTATATAGTCAAGCTAAAATCCAACCCTACGAACCCTGCTTTCGATTCCATATTTAACCCCACAGAGGTAGAATTATACAATCGAAGGCCTAACGTCATAGAGCCGTTAGGCCTTCGAATGAGAGAACCCATCCAAAATTTAACTCCACCCATTAACCAAATCTCTAAAATAGAAACCCCTCAGAATCCTCCTTGGCTAATGAATAAACCCAAATTAAATTTATCCCTCCTTAATTTCAAAAAAGAAAATACAGACCCAAGCATACTACAAGTCCACTTTAGGGAACTGCAAGAGAGCTACGGAGATTGTGGCACCATCTACACAGACGGATCCAAAATGGATGGAAAGGTCGCGTGTGCCTGCTCCTTTCGGAACAAAACAATCTCCCGTAGACTCCCCGATGGCTGCTCCATCTTTACGGCCGAATTGCATGCAATATCGCTTGCACTTATGGCCGTCAAAGCATCAGAAAGGAGGAAATTTATAATCTGCTCCGACTCCAAATCTGCATTGCAAGCTTTGGGGCGGATGAAGACTGACATTCCACTGGTACATAAGAGCCTGAAGCTGTTGGACCAAATAACAGCCGACCATACGGATGTCACCTTCATCTGGGTCCCCTCCCATGTGGGCATTGAGGGAAACGAAGCCGCAGACAGAGAAGCAAAGAGAGCCCTAAATCATGCGGTGTCAGGAACTCAAATTCCCTTCTCAGACCTGAGACAAAGTATTGCCTCTGCCATCTACCAAGAGTGGCAGGACCGATGGGAGGCTGAGACTCACAATAAACTCAGGCAGATTGTGGCGAATGTCAGGTGGCGGTCTACATCTAAGGGTCTGACAAGGCGTGGTAGCACGACCATGTCCAGACTTAGGATTGGCCACACCCACATCACGCACTCTTTTGTGCTGAAGAAAAAAGAGCCCCCACTTTGTGAGTATTGTGACTCTCGCCTCACCGTGGAACATATCCTCATCGACTGCCCCAGATACCAGGATGTCAGGGAAAAATATTTTAGAGCCACTAATTTAAAAACACTATTCAATAATGTCGACCCTGGGAAGGTACTGGGCTTTATCCGGGAAGTGGGGTTGTCTACGAAGATCTGATTTATGAATTCTGTAGACATGTACTATTTACATTAGATTTTTACCAAATTATTAAATTTTTACTACCTCTACTATTTTAACTGTGAATAGACCTTGATTTTAATGATTTGACTGTATGGAATTTGGCCTTTGCTGTGTGGAGGGAGAGTGGCCCTTGAGGGACTGCAGGCACGACATGGCCTAAATTGTGCCGATGTGCCCAAAATCACAAATCACAGAAACAGATGACCTTTACATCATCTGCCCCATAAATCGGATCACAAGGTCTGAAAGGGGAACTTTACTTTTTTACTTCACTGACTATAGATGATCTAGATCTAGACTTATGACATGTTTGTGAAATAGTCTTACTCTTACTAGACAACGTTGAGTCATTGATGATTGGTAACATTATTTCAAATTTACATCAGAAGTCTGGAAACTGAGCAGAAAAGGGACAACAAATTATAGAATCGATGCTTTGCGTTTCTCTGTTAGATGCATAGTTATAAATTCAAGTTATACTGTGACTGTATAGGAGAAATAAATTTTGACACATATGTATGTCAAAAACAACATGTAAACATCATTAAATCTAGATGGAGTTTGTCATTTTAAATGATTGTATTGATATTGTTCACCTTAAAGAAAATGTATCAGTCATGATGCACTTATGGTAATATATATATTTAACACCATTTTTGTTTGTTATGAATTTGCTTCAATGACAATACTTTGCCATTCTCTTGTGTGTATTAAGGTTGACATTGCTAAGACTTGGACAATCCTTTGTTTCTAGAGTTATTATTTAATTATTATTTTAACCTCAGAATGGAGCACACTATAAATTGAAGAAAGAGTTCCTGGAGAGTTAACCATGGACCCTAATCACTGGAATACTTACAACCTCCAGTATGGACACTCAACTACAGGTGGTCTGACTCCTACGCATTCTTCACTTAACCGACTTGACCTAACTTCTGGTAAACTAAGAATATCTATAAAAAAAAATTAAAAACAAACAAAAAAAGAATTATGGAATTATACAATTTGTACAGAATAGTAATTCCCAATGAATATTCTTTGAACATAAAAAGTAATTTAAAATGTGTACACACCAGTTGCAAAAGAAAATTAATTTAGAAGTATAGTTGTCTTTTGGTTTCATTTAATCTTAACACCTTTCCTACCCTAGGTCTTGGGATCAGTCACCAGCTGCAAGCATCAACCACCCCTATTGGCAGTAGGTCAGTAACGGCTATACCAACAGTCAACTACAGTCTAGGCATGCCTCTGCTTGACACAATGTCTACCCAGCAGAGTCACAAGAGCATGTCAATAGGGCAGGGTCAGCTTTTGTTTGATTCTCAACTCAGAGTTGCACCTGAACAGCAGTCTCCAACATTTAGCCGATATGAAAGCTCCAAAGCCCTTGCTCGAGACTCGGTGACCAGAACTCAGCTACTTGAAGCGGCTAGGTTATGGCCACCTTCCTCATCCTTGTACAATCATCAATTTTTACAAGATGTTCCAGTGTCCAACATGGGAAATCTGTCTGTCTCTCCAGGTTCTGGCAGTGGAAATATTACGTCAAAGTCCAACCAACTACAGATGCATGACCCACCTCCTGCTCATAGTTCTAATACAGCAAGAATAGCTCAAAGAAGCTCCCATTCTACAGAGATACTTTATGGGAGAAACACAGAATCCATTCTGCCATCCAGCCTAGCTCAGATATATAGCTCAAATACCATGGGAAAGCAGTCTTTTGGCAATAATAGCCAGCAACAAACTCATCGCTTAACTGAAATTCACAACCATCAGTCATATTCTTCCCACAATGACATTGAGGACCTGTCTTCTAATTCTCAAGGCCAGATCTATGGCTCATATGCAAATATCAGTGATCCTCAGGAATTTTCCTCAGCGCCAATGTCAGGTGATTTGAGCTATGAGGCAGTTAGCCCAGCGCCTCCAATGAATGAAAACTTACAGGTTGGTCAAGAGCAGTCTAATTTCTCCATTGTTCATTTCCCAGATCTGGCTAATCTCACTTCGGAACATGCCCACACTCTAGCTGACAAATTCCAAGAAAATGACTTTCGTCTGAAGATGGACTCTAACAGGCTTCAGCAGCAGGACATCTTGTCATCTCCAATCTCTGGTCAGAGACAGGACTTGGGTATGACATTAAAAATACCAAAAGACAGCCTTCATATGCTGTCTATGCAGGTTAACCAGCGTAGTAATCAGTTCCAGTCCAACATAATAATGAGTCAAGGAATGAGCATGTCGCCAAGTCCTGGAAACACTATGAACATTAATCACTCTTCCTCTCTAAGTCAAGTAACTCTGAACAACTCACTTACAACTTCCTCTATGCAGCAAGCCCAGACCCCCATTCCCATTCAAGCCCTTGCAGACTCCACTACTAAACCAAAGAGAACAAGAAATCGAAAAAAGAAAGATCCACCCCAATCTAACAGCCCTGTTAACGAAATTAAGAAATCCAGCTCTCAGCCAATGCCATTGTCCCAACATAATATCCTAAACATGCCTCCTGCTTCTCCTCATATATCTACGTTACCCATGGGAGTACACGTGAGCCAGGCCAGCCATATGCAGCAGCCAAACTTCAGAAACTCTGGCAGCAGTAACCAGTTTACCTCAAGAGACGTTCACAGGGCACAGACCCCCTCCATGCCTCAAAACTACTCTTTGCAGGATCATCAGAACCATGGATATGCCCCTTCCCAGAGTCCAAAGATTGCCACAACACCCAATCAAAATTTGATGAGAACTCAAGGTGACTTTGCATTGCCTAATCGAATGGGTAATGATAAAACAGCTTCTACTTTTAAACTGACCCCACCACAGCAGAGAAAGTCCACTGAATCCACCATTAAAAGCAGTAATTTCCAGAGTAGTCAGTCCTTTAGATCTAACATTCCAGACAATCAGCAGCATATTCAAAGCTTTGCGAGTCTGGCAGGGCTTTTGTCCAATAATGGCCAGCAGAGAAGCTCCCCTATGCAAGAAAACCGTTCCAATTTGAGCAGGCTGACAAACTTTGCTGAACACCCATCACAGCATAAAATAGTGAGCCAAATGTCACCCCTGGGGCAGCCATCTCCTCAGGGTGCAGATAATAGCTATGGAGGTAGTAAAGCCATGATAGGACATGTAGGGCACATGGGTTCCCAGTCCATGGCAATGGCTCATTCCCCAATAGACTCACGACCAGTCAGTGTAGATCATAGCTATGATCCTGGTCACAATTCAGGATTAATAGACTCACAGGACACTCATCAATTCCATCTAGATTTTTCTGGGCAGCCTTTCCTGGAACAACTAGTTGGGGTACAGCAACCACTCACTGTCCCATCATCAGGTTTTGGGCACTCTTCTGCTGAAAGTGGAGAAACCGTGTTCACCACACTGGTCTCCCCCTGTGAATCAACCAGAATACAACAGCAGAATGACTCAGCCAGCAATGATGGCAATTTCAGACCAACCTACCATGGAGAAGCTGTCCATGAAATTCGCCCAGTTGGAGCTATTGGCAATAACCTTAATATGGACGATGTATCATTTAATGCCTTTTTTGATACTCAGCGATCCTTGGATCAAGATGGAAGTCAGTCTTATGCTGCCTCAGAACCAGAGAAAATGACTTTGACTTTTATGCCACATGTTGTAGATGATGATGAGCTGGGGCACTTTACTTTGTCTACCATGGCTCAACCTGTTGTGATGGTTAAGAAAGGCAGAGAAGATCCAGCACAGAAAAGGGATTCATTTCAGGATTCTTTTATGAGCTATCTTCAAGGTCACAAACAGGAAACCTTGTCAAGCGTTTCTTCCTCTGCAGTGACCAAGAAACCTCAGCTGCCCAAGTATATACCTGAGCCTCGAAGACCTAGACCAACTGTGCAGCGGAAAGAAAGCTCCAATTTCTCAGACAGTGAGGATGCTCTGAGAGACTCCCATTTTAGTGATAATGATTCCTCTCACAAGAGTGATAGTGACAGAGAGGGCTACTCTGTTCAGAGAACTAGCGAACTGGCTGTGAAAATTACATTACCTAAAAGTAAGAAGAGGAGTCGTTTTGGACCCTTTGCAGAGTCTACCCTTTTAAAAGACAGCATGCGCAAAAATAAAGAGGGGGTGGTGAAGCGCAAGAGGCGGAGGCAGAAACACAAGGAAAATCCTGACCTTGGTGAGGACTTTTGGCCAGGTAATGGTTCAGAGGAAGAAGATGGTAAAAAAATTCAGCCTGAGGCACCCATGCCTTCACCTCCTCCAATGAGAACATCCATCGGGAGGAAAGCTAAAGAGAAGTGTTTGGAGAAGACGGCAAAGCAAAGTAAGAGTTTCCTCTTTTTATTTAGCCCTCTTTTAGCGCATATTCCCTAAAAGAAATTTTTTATTAAATTCTGGCAGGACCCTACCATCAGCTTATGTTTACATTTTACTTTTATACTGTTTATAATACAATTCATTTGGTTTAGACATATGGAAAATATTGATCAAGCACATTTATCTCATGACTCCCAAATAATATTTCTCTAGTTTTAAGAAAAATATTCCTCTCACTAGAATTTTGTTCAGAGTATATTTGCATTAGATTGAAGTACTATTGTATAATATAATATTGAGAGATACATCTTTGACATCTAAAGGTTAATTTGTTTTTTTTTGTAGAGATGGATATTTGCATTATCATTAGATTTTATTGTAGAATAGTGAAACATGCATCTGTATGACGTTATAGGCTTATTTTACATTGATATAAAATTCATTGTATACAATTAGTTTTTATTCAAAATGTTTAATTAGTTAATTAGAAACTAAAATTAGTTTTAAAATATATCTAGAATTTTTTAAGAGAACATCTACCTTGATGTTAACAAAATAATATTTCTCTCTAGTTTTAAGAAAATATTCCTCTCACTAGAATTTTGTTAAGAGTATATTTGCTTTAGATTGAATTACTATTGTATAATATAATATTGAGAGATACATGTTTGACATCTATAGGTTAATTTGGGTTTTGTGTAGAGATGGATATTTGCATTATCATTAGATTTTATTGTAGAATAGTGAAACATGCATCTGTATGACGTTATAGGCTTATTTTACATTGATATAAAATTCATTGTATACAATTAGTTTTTATTCAAAATGTTTAATTAGTTAATTAGGAACTAAAACTAGTTTTAAAATATATCTAGAATTTTATAAGAGAAACATCTACCTTGATGTAAACAAAAGTATTGTCGCATAACGTTTTATCAAATTTGAGATAAATGAACTCAGATTTATCTGGGTTTTTTTTTATTTGTATCTAAGACTATTTTAGATGATCTTAAATGCAAGCTGTAATTTTAGTTCTCATTATATTACAATTTAATTTCAGCATTAATTGCTATATATAGTAGCTTTTTAACCAGTCACATAGCTAACATTTTAATGATATTTTAACTTGGAAGATGATCTTGTCATGTTGATATTCTATCCCATAAGACTTAAAATATTCAGTGTATAGACAGCTAATAAGCAATATGTCTGAAACCTGTTATATTCTTCAACTTGCGTTGTGTTATTCTTGATTTTGTGTATGTATTATTTCCAGTGGCAATGATAGATCCTTTGTGCCTCACTATTTTGAGAATAAAGCACATTTAGAGATATCCACTTGTTCAAAATATGAACACTTCAATTATATTAATCTTACATGAATAATTATATGTTTAAGAATCACTTGATATAGATTTACTAGGCTAAATTGTTAATATGAATTAAGGAAACCAACTGAACCCAGACTCAATGCTTTGATTTCTGTAATGGTCATTCCTAGATCACATATAAACAGATGTTCCATACTAGTTAAAAATGTTCTATGCCTATTAGAACATGTAAGAAGATGATATAACAATAATCACCATTTTCACTGTAGATAGTCTAGTCTCATATATGGAGACATCAGTGGCTGAGTAGTAAAGCCCTTTGCTTCCTTGGGAGGTGTCCAGGTCTGAAAGGGAAACTAGGTCTCATATTGCTTGTGACATTAATCATCTAATTGCCTACAATATTGTTTTTTATTTGGGGAATGGTTTCTTAATGGTAAAGCGCTGGACTTCCGAATTAAGGGGTTCTCTGGTTTGATTCTCGATGAAGACTTAGTATTTTGAATTTCAGGATTTTTAGAACATCCCTAACTCCACCCAACTCTAATGGGTGCTTGACTTGAGTTGGGTAAAGTAAATGCAGTTGGCCGTTGTGCTGGCCACATGACACCCTCGTTAACCATCGGTCATAAAAACAGATGACCTATACCTCATCTGCCCTAGAGATCACAAGGTCTCAAAGGGATACTTTACTTACTTTTGTTGCTGTTTTTGTTGTATTAATCAGAAATACTAATATAAACATATATTTTTTAACATAGAAAACAAGCTTTTAAACAATATAAATTCAAATGAACTTCATAATGTAATGTATTCGTAGACATTTAAGCAATACCATTTAAGTGTAGACTACCTTAGTTAGCATAAATATGTTGCTGAAGTTTTTCTGTTGTTTTTTTATCTTTATTTTGTACATTGAGTAACAATAGAATATAGACTATTTCACCTTCACCTATTCCTTAGTCTGTTGGGGCACCACCACACTAGATCTATTGACAATCTTTCTCCATTCCTCTGTCTTTTGCCTTTGACAGAATCTCTTTCAATGACAAACCTGTCCATTCTTTTATGTTGTCTATTAATATTGCTGACATAGAAATTCTTTATCGTTTTAAATTCTTTTTCAAACAGATATTTGATTAAGGAATATATTTTTCTCAGAAATTTAAATTTCTGCTGTCCTAATTTTAAAAAGATACATTTATGAAATTTGATTTTTTTGAACTTTTTTTTTTAGCAAATTAAGACAGTTCAAATTACTTTGACTAAATAAATGTTCCTAACTTCATTAAAATGCAGTGGGCTCATCTTAACATTGCTATATAATAAATGGATGTATATCTATTTCTTTCAGAAAATTTCTCTGGCTCAGATAGCAGTACAGAAGAAGAGTATGTGCCTTATAAGGGTAAAAGTAATTTGAAAAATGATGATTCTGATAAAAACTATGATTCAGATAAGGATCCAGTTTGGATGCCTTTTGCTGTGGTAAGCATTACAGTGTGTTTTGCTTCTTTTCAATCAGTGCACCTGCCAGGGGAATATTTCTTTTAAATCTATAGTTTCACACATTATTTTGCAATTCTCACCTTCAGCCTCATGGTTGAGCATGTCCTTCTCCACGCGAATTCCTCATTTAAAATAATAGCCACTGGATTTTTATTTTTGGTCAAATGTTCTTCGACAATGTTATTCTCTTGAACATTCATCCAGTTTGGGAAAAAACTAAATGATTTGTCTCAAATTATCATCAAACTCCATTTGAGTGAGGGCCTGGGAGGCTCAAATCCTCTCTTGCAAAAGCCCTGCTGTTTTGCGTAGTGCATACATGTCACCATACAGGTTGAGAATTTTTGGTTTCCCGGACCTGTCGAGACAGAGATAAGCAAGTCTGGGGCAGTCAGACAGAATATGAGGAATGGTTTCCTCTATTGAAATTTGGCCATAGCCGTGAGAAATATAAGCCAACAGGGCAGTGGCCTGTCCTTCACTGTGCTATAATAGCTTGCTCAGGCCTGGACAGCCTCCACCACAGGAAAGTGCGGTTCTAGACTCCACTGGCTTTTTGGGACTCGTCCCAGCACTCAAACCACTTTTTTAGAGTATGATGGAAACTTACAGCCTGTTCGGTGGGTGGAATTTGCCCTCCTTGGTGAGCCATGGAGTCTGCAATAGTGTTGCCAGTCACACCTATGTGACTCGGTACCCACTGCATTATTACAGCAGTGCTATAGCGTTGCTTTATGCTGTGTGAAGCCATGATGACGTGTCGATATTGGGGGGCCATGGTCCAGGGCTTTGCAAAGCCTGTAGTAGAGGTTTTGAGTCAGTGATCACAACAATCTGTGTTGCCCTCAAATGTCCCTTGCTGAGTAGAGAGTCAATGACTTTTAAGGCTTCACAGACTGCCATTGCCCCCGCATCAAAACTGCAAACAGTTTCAAATAGAATTATTCATTTGTTTTTAAAGCTATTTTGTGACAAATTTTCCAAAGTATAGTTTAAATGTTTTCATTAAACTATGGCAAATATTAGTTGTCCTGAAAAGTTCTGCCCTTTTTTTTTTTTTTTTTTTTGTTTATTACAATAGTAGCTCCTCTTAATAATCTGTTTGAGCTAGTGTTTTGTCTTTATTACAGGATTTAAAACAAGGACATGATTTTGAAGACAAGCGGAAGAAAATTAGGTAATACACTTGTTGCATGACATTCTTCAACATGAGTTAATGATTCAAAGAAACTTAAAATTAATTGTAGTTTACACTTCGGAAATTGTTATACTTTGTCTCAGTCTAGTTCTAGAGATATTTTTCATGGTAGAAAATGGTTACTTACATATTGCATATATATATATATATATATTGTTACTTGTTCTAACATATGTTGTCATTTGTGTAAAAAACTGTAAATTTTCATTAAAGAAAACAATATTTTGTGTGTGTAAATAATTCAGGCGGTCTCGTGTGAGAATGTCCAGCACAAAATCGTCAAAATCATCCAGTCGTCGTTCATCACAGACTGCATCGGTATCCACATCACCGGCTGTACAGAGTACTGACAAAAATAGTGGATTTTCACAGACCAGTGAGATACCATCAATTGATCAGGAAGAAAGTCACTTTCAGGTATTCAGACATTTTATTTAATTGTGTGTGTTGACTTTAGAAAATAAAACATTGGAAATGAGAATGAAAACAATATATATATGATATTACAATTAATTGGTATTTTATATATGAGGAATTTCTCAATAAAGAACATATGTATATATAATGATATAGGGTTTATAATAAAAGTATGGTCTCCAGTATCTTATTTCATTTTGTGATTCAAATAATTGCACATAAGTTTTATATTTTTCAATATTTTTAGATTGGAATGTATATGATAGAGAAAAAGGACTTGCAAAACTTTGAATCCTATCCAATCTGGCGCCTTGAGCCAGGAAATTTGATCAGAAAGTTTGAGATGTGCACTGATAATAATTTGGTTCAACATGTTGCAGTTGGAACGGTATGTTTGAAGGTTTAGATTTTTTTTTATAGTTTTAGTTAGTTAAATTATAATTACAATTTCTAAAAATTTCACCAAAAAATAAGCTAAGTTATACACAAAAAAATAGTTATAACTAATTCTGTTTAATGTTGTTTCCTCAAAGGAAAGTTTATAAGACATAGTTTTAACTGATCATATTTAACTAAATTTTCATTTACAAACAAAAGTAGGGAGATAATGCATAAAGAATAATATGGCTCATAATAATGATCTTATTAATGTATTAATCTCTCCTAAAATGATGTTAAATTTTTTTTTTCATTCAATATCACATTCTCTAGTTTTCAAACTGGGTAAAATCTATGGAAACTCAGTTTGAACCAATTAAAGTTAAAGAGGTTCAGTCTGACTCACTTCGAGTAGAAGTTATTGAAGAATATCGACCCAAACCACCTAGCAACAAAAGGTACAATAAAATACATTTAAGAGCTTGGAGTGTTTTCAAATGTTCTTTATTTTTGAGTCACAATTCTTAAAAGTGTGTGTGTTAAGTTCATTGTTGTGTTTGTATTTCAGGCTCGAGGTTCAGTATGAAGATGATCCTCTGGTGGAAACATTTAATGTATATCTTCAGGTTTTACTCAGCCAGGCTCTGGAGCCCACATTTCTCTCTGCCATTCATGATGCTGATGGTATGTAATATAGTTGTTTTATAGTTTTCAGGAGACTATGCCTTGCTAAATGTGAAGATGAATTCACTAAGTTAAAGTAAATGTTGTTTTAAGACTTTGCTCTTGTTGGCTAATGAAACAAGCTCTTTTACTACTTAATCTTATGTTTTTAATCGCGGTTGCATTCAGGGTTGTTTTGTATCATTATAGTGACCAACTGGCTTTATTTTCCCCAGCTTTGCTAAGGAACTAAGTAAAGTTGATTGGTTTGTTTTTCATTCAATTATGAAAGTGAGACCTGACATTTAACATAAACAACAAAAAGTATGCTAAATACTTGGGAAGGAAAAATTCTTAGAAAAATATATGAAACTGGATTGAAGGCACACACTAACCAGAAAATATACTAGTTATATCAGTGATTCCCAAAGTTGTCTATATAGACTTCCAGGGGGTCTACGAAAGTGAAAAAATAAATTGGGGGTCTTTGAGATGTCCACGGGGGTCTACGATAATAGATTTCATTTAAGCAGATCGTGACTTTAATTTTTGCATTTATTTAATGTAATTATTTTCTACACTAATATATGATTTGTACCTTGGTAAATCCTTTAAATATTTATCCTGCTAATCAAACCAAAAAATTGTGGTATTTAGTCTCAATACTTATTTAAAAAGCTTAATTTTGTCTACATGTAACAAATGTTTAACAAAAAGAAATGTACACTGTCCATTGTTGATTATTTAAAACTGGGATTCCTTCCTTCCTTGTCAAATAAGCAGTTGCCTAAGTGACTTTTTTTTTAAAAATGATACGAAACCAATTACGCTAGAGGATCATCTGAGACAATGTCACCCTGACAAAATAGATAAAAATTTAAAAAGTTTTCTAACACTCAAAGATAAAGTTCTGAATAGACCCACACAATCTCTCTTCAACATCATATAGAGAAGATGTTGGTTTGTGAGTGTCTTACAATATCTCTTAACTTATAGCAAAATACGGAAAACACTAAAGGTAAAACATTGAATTTACCAGCCATTGTAGTTGTGAAAACTGTTTTACACCCACCTACATCTGATGTTATTAAAATAAATTCTTTAAGCAACAATACAGTTCAAAGGCACATCGGTGGCATGAGCTATCAAATTAAAAGCTTCTTTTGTGATTCTTTGCAAAAGAAGTACATACAGTTTGGGATCAGTGGCGTCACAGGCTCTGATAGGGTGTAGTGATGTGTGCTGCAAACTGCCTAAGGGTCGCCAGCTCCTTATTTTTCCTCAGGGTTGACCCACGACAGCTTTCCCAAGTTTGGGAATAGTTGCAAGGCAGCAGAGTTTTGAATTCAGTTTTCCTTCTCCTATGTGGCTAATAAGCCCTTCCTGCTTGAAGCCTATAATACTGGCTAAGGCGCCAGTTACTCGCCTTTGCCCCTTCTCCTTTAGTGAAGACAGTTCCGCGGACACATGAAAGATCAAGAAATACAATAGAAACTGCTCTTTGCGAACACTTTTACAATGATGCTTAAAACAAATGAATTAATTAATATTTAATGTTTGAATGTCTTCATTATAGAATATATGAAACATAACATACATAGGAACAGATGATAAGCCTAGGTAAAAAAAAAATCCCAGTGTGTTTGATGATTCCAGCAATACATATTAATTGTTAATTTAATTGGTTAAATTTGAATTTTATCAATAAAAATTAGTTATTATTAAATACTTAATATGTAGTTTTAAATTGCATTTTCACTCTTCAACTCACAAAAATTAGAAATAAGTTTTAAAATAAATTGCAAAAAATAAAGCAATATAAGTTAAGTAAGGGGTCTACCAAATGCAGAAAACATGGCAAGGGGTCTACGAGACAAAAAAGTTTGGGAACCACTGAGTTATATGAAGGTCCATCTATAGTGACAATTAAAAACAAATGGATTACCTTGGGCAAGTCACCTTAAAAGAATATTAAAATTATAATAGTGGAAATAGTGTACTGGTACCAGCAAAAAAAAATGGTAGGTGACACAAAGGCAGACTGCAAACAAGAGGGCTTGATAGAGAAGCAGAGTAACAATTATTCACAGTTCAGGCATGGAGATGAAAAGTTCAAGACCTTGACATCCTTTCAAGCTTCTATTTGAAATCTTATTATCTACCTTTAACAATTCATATGTACCAAATCTAACTGCAAATTTAAAAAAAAATGTAAACTGTCTTTGAAGTTAATGCAATTTATATATTTTTAATATGTAACTTACTGTGGCGAGGGTTTTAATATTTTAAAATGATTTTGGTTCGTTTACTCTAGGGGAAGTAATTTTGAGTTTCCCCGCTCACATAAGTAAATTTTGAACAGGAACACTACGAGCAACAGTTAGAACAAATGAACTGACTATATGTTGAATAAAAAAAAAACAATTTAATTTAACAGCAACAATATCACTACTAGCTTGGGTAATGTGTTAACAATGATTCTGGTGGATTAATTTCATCATTGATTGCATATGAAGGAGTGGATAAATGTTTCTATTTTTAGTTCTTATCTTTCTTTGCTGGTCTTTTTGGCCGCTGGACTTGTCTGGTAGATGCAGGAAGGACTCGGGGCTTGGGTTGAAGAGGAGTACGTCTGTAGCGAAAGGTGGGAAGGGTATTCTCAGGACCATAGGTAGTGGGCAATAGATATTGGGCAGCGGACAGCTAGAGCCTGGACTGGGCAGTAGGCGCTGAACACTGGGCAAGTATCTGGGCACTGGACCGTAGGCAACAGTTTGCAGTGGGCACTACTGAGATTCCTTCTGGCTGACAGAGAGGTGGGGAGTTCTGGCGTTGTCAGCTCAGGTTTGGTGACGCTGCAGATCCAGTCGAAGCTGATGATCTAACAGGTGTAGACAGTGCAGATCTAGTGGTGAAAAGACTGCACGTCTAGTGTGCGTAAAATTGCACCACCAGTAACAACCAAGGCTGAAAAGAAAGAAGCACTTAGAAACTTCCTCACGGCAATAGGCAGGAACTCTCTTATGCCATGCAATCAATCAGATTGTGCATGTGAGGCATAGATCTCATTCCGTTCAAGGAATACATTTAACAAAAGTGAAACAGGGGAAATAACTACATTAAGCAATACGTGAGGCTATAAGCCAGGATGTTAAGATCATACAAGTAAACCACAGGTTTTAACTTCGAACTTCAATATTATATAAAACAAAAAAATGAGGGATATAACCCAAGCAAAGTGTTTAAAAGTGAACAAGAATATATGGTAATAAAACCAACATAAAAAAGAATTGCATACATCTCTAGTGGGCAATGTTATATAAATCATTTATAATTAATGGGGTAAATATGTAGATATAAAGGGGGAGGAATGATATGCTCATAAATTAAATCTTATTCACAACATAGTGCCATAGACAGACGTGGTATATCACATGTCGTTACTAAAATAAGCTGACATGTTATACAGCAAAACACATTCAGGGATCTAGTAAGAGAGTATATGATTCGGAATATTGTAAAAGATCCAATCGCTCCAGTAGATCTAGATTAAATCATCTCATTGCTTGGTTGAGGAAAATAATTAAAATAGGCGTGAACATAGCCCATTGATAATAAACAATGTGTTGAAGATAAAATAAAAGGTTACATACTTACAAAGTAACAATGAATGCACAAAATAATACACATTTAAAGATTTATATAAACAAGAGCAACCTACCACGGTTGTTTAAACTATAGGTGGCTTTACGAGGAAACTAAGTTTCAGCCTTGCCTATTAAATACAGAAATCTGTCTGGCTGGTGTGAGCGTCTGTTAGAGTTCAAGTCCACTCTTATATAGATTGGGACTTAAACTCATTAGCATAGCCAGTAGTGCCGGGCCAATGGATTCTGGGTATTTTGAATTTTATTTTAAAATAACATTCAGGCTTGACTCAATGGGATTAAAGCTTCTAAATTTCTAAGTTACCCGCGTCCAGTAGTATTGAACTTTGAATTTCTATTAAGCTAACCCAAGGGCCCTATCTAACTTGTGATCAGGTCAGGAGTTACTAAGATGGCAATTTGGAAAGTTATCTTTTCCCTAGTAACTGCTTGGACGGAAAGATGTCACTACCTGACTGTTATTCTTTTTATGGGCGGATGTGCCCATGCCTGAGGAGAATGGGACAGAGCAGATATTAATCTTGTTGCTCAGCTCGCTGGACGAAGGGAGGGAGGTAGTTAGTTGGATGAAGGTCACACTGGATGAGTTTTATCACTTTAATACACCTGGTCAAGTGGGTCAGAGGATGGGTAATGAAAGAAAAAACAATAAAATTCTAACCGCAAACTTTTCCCTCGAACGTTTTTAAGCACAAATGAAACTTTTATATGCAAGCGTTTACGTATCGTCACACTTACCCTAAAAGATGTCTTTTCTTTTTTCTCTGTTGTGTACTTAAGCAGTTGAATTTGAAAAAGCAAAAACTATTTTATTAAATAGAACTTTTGTATTTTGTTTACCAGAAAAGTTTTATGTTGACCCACTCAATCAAATTGATTGCATGATAGAAAATAAATGTCAGGAAATAACCAGACAGGCTCACTGGAAGGCTTCATTTCTGGTAAATAGCAGTGGTTTTTTTTGTTGTTTTTTAATTAACAAGTAATATTTTTGTTTTCCATATTATATGTAAATATTTATAAGCACTTGATGATATTTATGCTTTGCTATGATGGAGTTAATAGAAACCTGAAATTTGATTTCATTCAACGTATTTTTTTAAATATATTTTTAGCTCCATTTTTAAGAGCCCCTGAAAGAGGAAAAGACGCTATTAGTTTTGTGTGAAATGTCTGTCCATCCATCCCGTTTAGATCTCATAAACTAGAAAAGATATTGAAAATCCAACATCACAATACTTTAGACCATTTAAAGTTCTGATGCAACGGCTACATTTTTTTTTCTGAAAGCGAAAAATCGAATTTTTAAAATCAGTTATGCAAGCAGTTTTTTTAAAGAGAAAAAGCTAATTAGTATGCATTATAAGTTAGACCTAAGTTAAAACGAATAGTAATCTTGTAAACGTCATTTTCCTTTTTTTTTTATTTTTATCTCTTTTTATTGCGTAAATTTTATTTATTTTTTTGATAATTCGAATAAGAGATTGAGCTTTTTCAAAACAATTACATCATTGATAAGACTTCAGTTAGGCCAGGAGAGGCACGGTAGCTGAGCGGTAAAGCGCCTGGCTTCTGAACCAAGGGGCCTGGGTTCGAATCCTGGTGACGACTGGGATTTTCAACTTCGGAATCCTTGGGCGCCTCTGAGTCCACCCAGCTCTAATGGGTACCTGACATTAGTTGGGGAAAAGTAAAGGCGGTTGGTCGTTGTGCTGGCTACATGACACCCTCGTAACTGTAGGCCACAAAAACAGATGAACTTTACATCATCTGCCCTATAGACCACAAGGTCTGAAAGGGGAACTAGTTAGGCCAGGTTCACATCTAACGTTGCATTTACTTGCACCTATCCTTTGATCTGCTTAATCGTTGGGGCACTACACAAGATCTGTCAACATTCTTATCTCTCATTTGTCTTTGATATAATTTCATTCGGATGTTCTTTCTGAAAGAAGCCTGCCTGGGTTGACCACTTCGGGGGCCGATTTTGAGTTTGTGTTTCCACACAAACTGTCTTTGTAGCCTTGTTTATTTAAAAAACAGTTTTTGATGCAGTCATTTATAAGAAATTGTAGTCTTTGTAGAAATGAGGATAATGTAAGATTTGACATTTTAAATATGTATGGTTATAAAATATAAAGACTATGATTCACATTTAGTAAGCTAGAAATTTAAAATGAAACGCTCTAATTTTAGGAATGCTTATATTGACCACAGGAAGAAGATTCTAAATATCCATAGCTTTCCTTGTAGAAAATGACTTTTATAAATAAAAAATATAATTTGAAATTAGTAGCAGCCATTATTTGTAGCATGTTTTTAGCACTTTTTTCATAAAAAATGTCATAGTTTCAAGATTTTATCAGTATGTACAATTGTACATTCATAGTTACATATTAATGAAGTCCTGAAGCTATGACATTTTGTATGAAGTAAAAGTTAAGTTTTGACCCTCCAAGGGCTGTATGCACTCCTGAAATAGATGGAACTAGAGACTCTGCTCTAGAATACAGATGTTATACTTTGTAAATCTTTTGAAAAGCAATAGTATTTTGTCCAGAAAATGTGATACCACATTGTTGTAAAAAAAATATTTGAAACATTATAATCATTATGTTAATGATGTTACAGGAATGCCTTCATAGATGCCCTTTAATGAAAGAAATTGACCGCCCTAATCTAAAACAGCCTTGTCAGGTTAGTTGTGTGGAGAAGAATTGGAAAATGAATATTTTTGTGCTTTTGTTCAAGTTTTTAATTCAAAAGAGAAAAAAGTAACCTATTTATCTATAATTATATTTAGTCATCATAAAGTACAATTCTATTGTACATGTGTATATATATATTTATATATAGAGAATAGAGAGAGATACTGGAATGTGATAATGTAATTATTATCTGGTTTGTCAGTTTTTGGTGTTGCTAGTAGGTTTAAGTAGGGTTTTTTTTTTTTTTTTTACTCTTAATAAAATAGATAGTGTGATGGATATATTGTTAATTTTTTTAAAAGTTTTTACAAATCTATTTAAACACGTGTGATACTCAATGCTCTTTGTATTTTTCTAGGCGAGTGAAAATTCAAGTCCACCAACGATAAAATCAGTAGTGCTTTATGGTACACCTTATGATAGATTTTTGTTGACAGAGCTTCCAAATCACACTTCTGATAGTGCTCAGGTTGGATTTGATAGTTATATCTATTCATTGGTTAGCTTATCTTATATTATTTAGCTTATCTTATAAGGGATATTAAATTTAACAAAGTACTCAAACCTTCCATGCATTTTTTTTTTTGTTGTTTTTTCAACTAGTTTTTGCATTCTTTGAATTTTTGAAACAGGAATTTATGATTGGTAAAGTAGCTGCCCACTATGTCCGAACATACCACAATCTCCATCATTTCAAGTACTGGCTGCGTCAACGTTGTGAAGCTAAAGTAAGTACAAACAGTTAGCTAGATAGTTCTTCCTAAAGTCATCTACATTGGCAATAGGAGACATTTCTTTCTAAGTTGTAAGGATAAACCCCATGACACCTGTTGACACTATTCAATTTCAACTATTTACCTTTCTCTCTTAATTTCTTTTTTACCACTAGATCTAGCTTTTCCATTATTTGATTCCTGGTCATATTTGAAGCCAATTATTTAGGCTAATAATAGAGAGAATATACAAATAAGTCTTTCAACAATAACAATCCTGGACTAACAAAGATGTATGAAATCCATATCATACATGCAGTTTCATTGATTAAAATCTAAATCTCTAGGTCTAATTTGTTAAGAGTACATTCCCTTAGACAGTCACTTTTTAATATATATATTTCTAGAAACATATCACATTTTAACTTAAAACTTAATAATAAAAAAGAATATACATTCCCTTAGACACTCACTTTTTAATATATGTATTTCTAGAAACATATAACATTTTAACTTAAAACTTAATAATAAAAAAGAATATTTACCAAAAAAAAATCTACAATGTTTATACCTGTTGCTATGGTTAACAAACCTTACCCCACCCACTAAAACATTTAAAAAAAAATACTTCTAGTTGGAATATTTGCATCAAAAAAACTGATTTGTATAGAACAATGTTTGTATTTTACAAATATACTGTTATGAAAATTGTATTCTGTATCGGTTATCGTTCTTATGTTTACATGTGCTTGTAACTCGTCCATGAGTATGTGTTCACGAAATGTGTGTTGTGTTGTCATTCAGTGTATTAAAGACATACTATACAGACATGGTTTTTGACTCTCTCATCTTTTATGTTCATAACAATTTAATACACTGAATCCAAAACTGTGAAGTTGTAAGAATTTTGAAATGGATAGGACATTTCGGCCAGAGAAGTTTGACATCGAGCCCACAGCACCTCAAGCAGCAGAGCATTGGCAGCACTGGTATGAAACTTTTAAAAATTTTATATCAGCAGTATCATTAGATAATCTTGATACTAAGGAACTACTGATAAACTATATCTCTCAAGCTGTATATCAAATGATACTTGATAAAGAGACATTTGATGAGGCAATCCAGACTCTAAATGGCATCTACATTCAACCAAAGAATGAGGTGTTTGCTAGGCACAGGTTAGCTACTTGCAAACAAGAGCAAGGTCAAACTATAGACGCCTACATGCCGAAATTAAGAATTCTATCCAAAGATTGCAACTTCAGGGCGGTGACTGCTGAACAATACAGAGAAGAGGCTATTAGAGATTCGTTTATTAATGAACTAGTGTCCAACAGCATTCGAAAACGTCTACTTGAAAAGACTGTTTTGAGTTTAAAGGATGCCTTCGAGGAGGCTCGCTTACTAGAACATGCTTATCAGCACTCATTACTGTATGAATCATCACAGCTGGAAACGAATTGCGCAGCAACTACTCCTCACCCTTGCCAAATGTAACGATTCCTCGAAATGCATTAGCTAGCAAGTGCTACTTTTGTGGCAGGGTTAAACATCCCTGCTCTCAATGCCCAGCAAGGCAAGCCACATGCAACCAGTGCTCCAAAAAGGGCCATTTTCAGAAAGTTTGCAAATCTAGGGCTTCAACAGTTTCGGCTATCGCTACTGTACAGCCTATGAATCTAAACAAGTCTACAATACCTATTTGCATCAACAATGTGCTATTGAAGGCCCTAGTAGACACTGGAAGCTGTGAAAGCTATATTTCGACGCACATCGCTAAGAAGCACAAATGGCAGACATGTTCCTCAGGCAACAGAATCTTTATGGCTTCCACCCATCTATCTCGGATCACTCAAGGACATATCTACGCCAACATACGTCTTAAAAATGAATGATACGAGGGAGTTAGACTTTCTCTACTAGACAATTTATGCTCTGACGCAATTCTTGGACTTGACTTTATAAGTTTGCACCAAAACTTGTTTATTCCTTTCGATGGTCAGAAACCATCGTTGTGCTTGAATACTCTCCAGCCAGCGAAGGTAGAAGCTCCTAGCCTATTTAGTAATCTGTCACCAAACTGTACCCCAGTGGCTACAAGGTCTCGCAGATACTCAATTCCAGATAGAAAGTTTATAGAGAAGGAAATTCAACAATTAATAAAGGATAAAATTATTGAACCATCTAAATCTCCCTGGCGCGCACAAGTCCTAGTCACAACAAATGACAGACATAAGAAAAGAATGGCTATAGACTACAGCCAAACCATAAACCGGTTCACTCAACTAGAAGCCTACCCTATGCCCAGAATTGATGAACTAGCAGAAAAGATTTCCCAGTACTCTGTATATAGCACTTTAGACCTGAAAAGTGCATACCATCAGATTCCTATAAAAGAAGAGGAAAGGCCATTCACAGCCTTCAAAGCATGTGGGAAACTGTATCAATTCCGTCGGATTCCGTTTGGCGTTACGAATGGAGTCGCCTGTTTTCAGCATACGATTGACAAAATCATCGAAGACGAACGACTCACTGACACTTTTGCTTATGTGGACAACGTGACCATCTGCGGTATGGACTCTGAATCACACCACCGAAACCTACAGCGATTTCTTGATAGTGCTTAAAAGTATGGAATCACTTTTAATGAAGCAAAAAGTGAAATTAGCACTGCTAAAGTGAGACTGTTAGGATACGAGATTTCCAGAGGACAACTTAAGCCGGATCTTGAGAGATTTCGCGCTCTAAGGGAATTACCCGTACCAGTGAACATGCGTGAACAGAAACAAGTAGTGGGTCTTCTGGCTTACTACTCACAGTGGATACCTAACTTTTCAACAAAAATTAGCCTGTTAACAAGAAATCAACAATTTCCTGTCTCCGAAGAAGTCAAAAGAACATTTGAAAAGTTTGAAAAATGAGCTTGAAAAAGCCACCGTATATACTATTGATCCGAATTGCCCTTTAACCGTTGAGACGGATGCTTCTGTTATAGCCATTGCAGCTACCCTCAACCAAGATGGCCGGCCTGCTGCTTTCTTCTCTCGCTCATTAACAAAAAGTGAAAGAAAACATTCTTCAGTTGAGAAAGAAGCATATGCCATTGTTGAGGAAATGGAAACATTTCTTAGTTGGTAAAGCGTTCACACTTGTTACGGATCAGCGATCTGTCTCTTTCATGTATAACAGGTCAAACAAAGGAAAAATTCAAAATGAAAAAATCCAGAGGTGGAAACTAGAACTCTCGTGTTTCCACTATGACATCATCTATTGCCCTGGCAAGCAGAACACTGTAGCTGATACATTTACCAGAAACTATCTATCTGCTACCACTCGCAATGACCTTAAATTGCTGCATACTAGTCTTTGCCACCCAGGCGTTACTCGACTATTGCACTACGTAAGGACTAAAGATCTTCCATTTTCCTGTGATGGCGTCAGAATTGTGATAGAACAATGTCAAACTTGTGCAGAACTAAAGCCCCGTTTTTTTTTCGACAGCCAACCGGAGAACTGATTAAAGCAACTCAACCTTTTGAGAGAATTAGTATGGATTTCAAGGGACCTCTCCCTACTGTTTCAAGAAATAGATATCTACTTACCATTATAGATGAATTCTCTAGATTTCCATTAGCATGTCCCGATATGTCCTTCTCTTCGGTCGTTAAATGTCTCAATGAACTATTCGCCCTATTTGGATTTCCAGCGTATGTCCACACTGACATGGGAACTTCGTTTATGTCTACAGAGGTGCAGCATTTCCTCCACGAGAGAGGAATTGCAACCAGTAGAACGACCCCTTACAGCCCGAGAGGGAACGGACAAATAGAGAAACTCAACGGGACTTTATGGAAAGCCATCACCTTGGCTCTGCATTCTAAGGAATTGGACATAGCCAAATGGGAACTAGTAATAAATGATGCTCTGCAATTCATCCGGTCATTACTATGCACTGCAACTAACAGGACACCACATGAACAACTTCTTGGGTTCAACCGAAGAAGTGGTTCTGGGACATCCTTGCCAACATGGTTGACCAGTCCTGGTCCTGTCCTGCTGAAGAAGAATGTTAGATCATCTAAATACGATCCCATAACAGAGGAAGTTGATTTGGTAACGTGCAACCCTCAGTACGCTGTTACACCAAACGGCCGAGAGGAAACTGAATGTTAGCCCCCAGGGAGGAACAACAAGTTATAGAAAATGAGAATCAGAGTAGAACAGAGCTTGATATTGGCTGCCCCGTCCAAAGCTCACCTCCCAGGAATCAATCGACTGATTCTATCATGCCTGAAGAAACCACCAGCACCACTGAAGACATAGCTAGACCGTCCGAAACTCAAGCAGATGAAACCACACATACATACAATCTTAGAGTAAGGATAACTAGGCCCAACTACAAAGTGTAAAAGCTCATCAGCTTACTAGAACTATTATTTTGTTTATTCTACTACTTTCATTCGCTTTGTTGACTTTAATGTGATATTTGATCTATCATGATATATTTTAATAAGCTATTTGATTTACCATGTTACATAATTTCATGCTTTTCTACATTGTTTGTTTACTTGAATCTCTATTATTATTCTACACTTACTTAATTCTTTTACTGTTTATAATACTAGTTAGCATAATTTGAACCGGGGGTGAATGTTATGAAAATTGTATTCTGTATCGGTTATCGTTCTTATGTTTACATGTGCTTGTAACTTGTCAGTGAGAAAGTGTTCACGAAATGTGTGTTGTGTTGTCATTCAGTGTATTAAAGCCATACTATACAGACATGGTTTTTGACTCTCTCATCTTTATGTTCATAACATATACAAAAATGGAAAAGTTAAATTTTTGACCTATTTCAACCTTAGATCCACCTTAAATACATTTTTTTTTTTAAATTGTAATTTTTGTAGGGAGTACATAGTAGGTAGATGTATGATATGTAGAATCAGAATCTAAAACACAAGTAAACAAACATCTCTATTGTTGGGGTGTCAAGACAAGCTAATCTCAACTTTAGACTTATGATGACCTCAGACAAAACAAATGAATCCCTGTGTGACAGGAGGGGGGGGGGGGGGGGGGCTGTGGGAAGAGTTCTGGGCAGATTTGGGTTAGGGCTTAATAATATTTCAGAAATATCTGAATTATAAATTCTAGGTCTAGATTTGTGTTTGTCTATTATTGACTTAAAATCATGATTAGATCTAGATGTATAGTCTCATTCTTTTAACAAAGTCTACTAAAGAAAACATTTTATGTTAGGGGGCAGATTTTGTACAACTTTAAGTCAAGATTATTACAAAATAAAGTACTAGTCTGTCATTGATGTACATTAGGGATAGACTAATTAAAAGAATTTACTAGACTTACATAATCAACGTGTGAAGCTATCAAAGCATACTTGTAAATGTTGACATCAAGAATCTATTTGTGAATTAGTTTCATCATAATTTTCAAAAAATATCCCTGACAAGGTTTTAGGCTTAAATGGTTAGCTAGTTTGAAAATGTCTAGAATTCAATTTTCACAAAAGTAGTATTAACCTTGGCTTAGTCTTCCCTCTTCCCCCCTTTTCTTCATCTTGATCACCCCTCCCCCTTTTCCCAATTAGTCCAATTGCTCCTTTCTAATTTAGACTCCTCCCTATCCCACATTTTCTTCTTTTTCATTCTTTTCTACCCATCTTTTCTTGTTTGCCCATCTCCAGCCTTCTCTCCAAGTCTTCACTTTCACTCTTCCTGTTACTAATTTTTTTTTTATCCAAGCCACTTTACTTTACCTAGGTTTAATGAACAAAACATTTGTGAAAGATTATTTTTAGTGTATAAGTTACTCTTAGAAATAATGACTTTTCTGTTTTAAATACTGAACTGCAACCACAGAAATGGTAGAATATCTAGGCAACATTGATTCATCATGTTGACTTGCCTTCCTTGTGCTGTGCCTAGAGAAATAAATGCTTGGTGCTCTTCCTTCTCTAAATAATTGTGCTTGTTATTCTGTTTATAACTGAATATTGTGGAAAAAAAAATTGTATATAAAATTATTTTTTTTTTTATGTTTTAGTTTTTAATCGATAGAATATAGCATGATGAAAATATTAAATTAAATAAATACGTTTGCAGGTGAAAATGATGAAAGAAAGCAACAGAGCTGAAAGCATTTCAAATGAAATCATCCTTGATAAATGTTTGGAAAACACTACCTGGGTTTTATCTGTAAGTTTTTGTGTTGTTGTTTTTTTTGTTTTTAATTTTCTATTTATAGAAATTAATTTATTAAATAGTCACCACTTTTCACTTCATAGATGCTTCAAAAATGTTTCAAATTTTCAGGCTAAATTTAGAATGAAAATGTGTTTGACCAGTTCTATGTCATTACATTAAAAAACTCTTTTTCTTTTTACAGCTGTTTGATAATTTGAAGAACTTGCTGAAATTTGGAGGAGAAATGCCAAGATAGAGAGAATGCCTTTTGATGAGTTTGGAGAGGCAGCCTTTGCAACATATACTCTATTGTGCAAATGATCACTGACTCTTGACTTAGTCAATTGGTTCTGTCAGGTTTACATTAATTCCCTCAGATCTCATTGCTCATGTCCTCTAAGTGTTCTTATCTGTGTTTCAGGAAGAAAAAAAGGTACAAAACCAAGTTTTTGCTTTTAAACAACACAAACCAGGGGGGAAAAACACCCTTTTTTGTCTTTCTTTAATATTGTCATGTATAAAGTCAGGAACATTGGTCCTAGAAACATGATAGTGTATTGTATAGTTTCATGTTGCAACTAAGAGTTCAGTTGCTCTATGTTTCATTGAAGTTACAATAACTACACTCTTCTTCTTCTACGTTCCACTTATTTACTTTTCCTGAGTTGATTTCAACCATTAGTCCAGTTTTATATAAGATGGATAGAGCTGCGATATTCACTATATCTGGAGTTTACTATGTAATAAACTCCTGTAACCAACTAATTAATTGATTTCATTGAAATAGTAACCTTTCAATCTAGAAAGAGATTGTAAATCTCCTGTAAGAGTGTTTTTGTTGTTGTTTTTTGTAATGATATAATTAAGATTTTTTTCCCCATGCATATTTTGTGATAATGTTTAAGATTTTTTGAAAATAGATATTCAGGACATTTTGAAAAAATCATTTTTTTTTTTAAATCTTCTTTCAAATGGTGAGTTAATTTAAATTTCTTAAGTAAAACCCTGAACCCCTGGATATAACTATTGTGATTTCTTGGTAATGTGATATCAATCTTGGAATGCTTTGGTGTCTTGTTTTTGTTTTTTTATAGTGTGCTTGAAATGATCTTTTCTGTACATTCATAATGAATTGTGAACTGCTTGTATCACAGATTGCTAGTGATTGATATTTCTTTTCATTGTTGTTGATGTACAATGTGAACCTAACAAAGTCATGAGATGTACTACAAGTATTATTACAAGTGTTTCTTGTAGGTTCTGCTTTAGTGTCTCTAATCTTTTCCAAGCATATTTTTGTACTTCTTTAAACTAAATCAAAGCTTTATTCTAGTCCTTGAGGAAATATGTCAGTTTTGGCCAGATCCCCAAACAGTTTTAATGTTTGTTTTTATGCATTTTTATAAAACTTGAAGACTTTTGCTTGTTTTTATGTGGCTATAGAATAGATGTTGCTCTTTTCACATTGATACAATTTATAATTAAAACAATTTTTGTAATTTAAATTTTGTTTCGATAATCAAGTGCTATATAGTTAGGGGAATGGCAAAATAGTAAAGGTATTCATCTTGCTTACTTAAAAATTAAACTTACATGTCTTAAATCGGACATTGAAAATGTTATTGTCAGATAATCATTCTGAAGAGGTCTCTTGACTGCTGTACAGATCCAATAAAAGGATTACATAAATTATTTTAAAAAAGTATATTCCAGTATTCAAAATAAAATGTGTTGAATTACATTTTGAGTTCTTCTCTACAGTTCCTATATATTGGTGTTACAAGACTGTCTAATGCTTGTCTGCTCCAACCTTCTAGCTTCTATTGGCATCTTTTGTTCCAACAGTCATTTTATCCCAATGATTTAGCATCTCCTTCTTGTTTTGAATACATTGTATCATTAGAATCAATGTGTGGAGATTTAAAAGCTATTGAAATAATATTAGGTTTTCATTTCTCTTTGGATCAAGTTTAAGTTTTTCTATTGATTTACTCAATAACATTCCCACTTTTCAAATGATAAGAAAATGTCTGGGTCTATGCAAAAATGTCTGCAATTTAACAGGGTCTATGTTTGCTTTCTCTATGTTGGTGATTGAGATGGTTCGACTTTTGCTAGTGGTTTGGACAAAGAAGATCTTGTAGGAATAATGGAAATAATTACTGTTTAGAAGAGTAATTGTATCCCCCCCCTCTATATAAAATGAATTTATTATGCTTACAAATCACTATATTTATTGCATTGGGGAAGGATATATTTACTGAGAAAGTATTTCTACTTCAACTTGATGGCTTGTAATAATTGTTTCACTAATACTTATCTTTCTTAACATAAAAATGAATTCAATATGCTTGCTGTGTTTTAACTGTATTCACTGTTATTATTGTACAAAGAAAAATACTATATTTATTTTAGAGAAATTGTATCTATTTAACGAGAGTCCTATATCTTCAATAAGATCACTTCTTTATTTCTGTTAAACTTTTATTTGTTTCTTAATTGCAATACATTTGTTAACTCCTTGAAATGAGAAAAGTTATTTTAAATTGTTCTTATGGTGAAATGACATTTGTGACTTAAAAGCAGATGATTTGGCATAGGGGAAAGTTTATTTCAATTAGATCTTACATTGTTGACCAGCTGGGGTCAGCCAGGACCAGACAAACCTCAACCCCCCCCCCCCCCCCCCCCCCCCCCACTACCTCGCTTTATTAGTGCAAGGTATTTTAGAACATTGTACAAAATGGTACATGTTATAGGTCTCTGCCTGACAGCTTTGCAAAGATGGTTGCACTGCGCTGCAGTTAGGTTTGTTTGTTTTTTGTTCTTCTGTGAATTATTTGGCATCAGGATTTGGAATCCTGTGTAGAGATGAGACTGATATGCCAAGCTTATGTATCCTATCAAGTTGTATTTCTTGCTTATTGGAAGGTCATTCTATATAATAAAAATATAAGCCTATTCTAAATAGAAATCGTATATGTGCACATTTTATATTTATAGTAAATTTGCACTTTATTGCCAGACTAGTATATAGTAATAATAATCTATATGAACTATTTGGCTAAAAATTCAGAAATTGTACTCTAGCTTGATGGTTGTTCCTGTGTTCACTTGGCTTTTATAATTATGATCCTTCTGTTGGCCTTACAAACCTTAGAAGCTCTGGGCCATGGACATTGATGATGATTTTTTTTTTCTCTAGATCTCAGATGGGATTTCTTTTTATGTCACTTTACCTTATTCAGAAACTATTACGTATTTCATGTAATTTTGTTTATTGAAGGCATTCTTCTCTTGCTCATTATTGTGATTAGAATGCGAGGAAAGATAATGTATTTGTTGGTTTCAAATGATCATTTTCATTTCCAAATTGAACTGATGGACTTTTGTTTGCCATTTCATATTATTTATTGACACATTTATTGATATGAGTTGTAAATAAAAGCTTTTAGAAATTTTGGTCTGTTGTTCATGAACATACTGTTTCTGAAACAGATGAAAAGAGATTGTGCATAAAAATGTATGTTTATGGAAAAAAAAACTTGTGGCAAAACTGTTTAGTATTGAAATTTAGGATTCATGTACATATGTTTTTATAAATCCAATATATATAGGTGACTAGTTTCATAAATGTTTATATAAATATATATATGTATTGTGGATATTAATCTTTTAACTTACATTTATTTGAGAAAAGCTTAAATTTAAGCATGTGTTCATTAGTTTCCTCTTTGTTTTATGTAATCTGTAAAAGTTAGACTTAATGTCTGGAGATGGATGGCTATGAAGAGCTAGCTATGATCTCAGTTCTTTGATTGGGAGATGAAGGGGGGTCTTTTGTTTCTATCTGGTCAAAACTTAGTTTTATTAATTTCCACTCAAAGCGAAAAACATTGTTTTACCTTTTATGAAATTTTATTTTGAATTTTCTAAGCTGGATAAGTTTTATATTGATGCAGGCAATTGTTTATCTTTAATTAAATAGAATGACTTCATATCTAAAATGTTTTATTTTCTCATGGCTGCCTTTGCTATATTTCATGCCTACAATGTTTCTACATCATATTTTTTATACTTCTATTCTAACTAGCTGCTTTCTCATTCCCTGATCAAAACATAAATGAACCACTTCTCAAGGGGAATAAATACCAAAGACTTTTTGATCTTTGTAAAGGTGTAACTCCAAACAGATGTATGGGAATATTGCTGTGGTCACTCACTGCTCAAGAGTAGCATCCCATAAGCACTTCTCTTATCTAGAAGGATAAATATAACTTTGTTAAGATGAATTTTGGAGCTTACAAAATTCTTGTTACAGACATGTTTGATGCATGAGTTAGTAAAATGTAAAATAGTCAAATTTTTTTTTTTTTTACACAGTATTCCCCCACCCCACCCCATCCCCTCATTTTTTTACTCTGCTGCTACTTTTGAAACCTTTACTATCATGCAGACATGGCTTAAAAAAACAATTGTCCAATGGTTTTGTAAAGACTAACTGAACTAGAGTTAACTTTTGAGACAAGGGCTAGAACTCTTTGTTCTCACACATTTTGTGATTATTTTGTTTTCTTCCCTTAGAATGTGGATCAATTTGGTTGAGATTCATATTTGCTGATGTCAAATAATGTGGCAGTGTGATAGAGAAATGTGTGTAAGTAGAGACTTAACACAGAATACTGACAGGATTGTACATGCTGCATTAGTCTGTGGTATGCGCTCTCTTTGCAAGGATAATTTTGTTGTATTTCTTAAGTGACAGTCTCACAGTCTGTCACAAAGATGTAAATAAAAAAAAAAAATCAAGGAATGTACAAATACTGAGGTTAATGATGAAGCCAAAGTATTGAATACACTATGATTTTTAGCAGTACTCATTTTAGAAGCTAATCAACTTTTCTCATGTAAGAAATATTGTTTGTTATTGTTGTTTTTTTTTTTGCTTCTTTATAATGTGTGTGTGTGTTTTTTTGTTGTTGTTTTTTGTCAAGTGCTTAATTGAAGTGATTAGTGGCAGCTCATTGAGCCGACTGTAGTCTTACAGTCTGTTCTAGTTCTAAGAAACACATCAACTCATTCTTTGAACAAGGACTTAGTTCTTTAGTCACTGCTTGTTTCACTGCTCAATTCTTCTCTTTTTACTTTTAATATTTGTTGGGATTTGTTTTCAGGCATAACAATTGTATAATTCTTGAAATTGTTGTCAGCGCTCTATTTTTAAGACTTGTTGTAACCTGAGCACATTGTACTTTGATTCAAACTTCCATTTGTATTATAATCATTTTTATTTGTTTCTTCTCTAGTGATAGTTGTACCAAGACTCACTCTCTAACTTGTAGACATAGTCAAATCACCATTTATCAAATTGGTTTGTTTTCTCTGAGCTCATTATAACCATGTCATCAATTGAACCCAACCCTTAGTACTCAGTTCTATCAACCTAGAGTGTGTGTTCCCCTAGGTTTACTCAAGTGACTGAGAAAATGGACATTAATAAGGCAAAGAACTATCGGCCGAGACTGAAGGATCCAATCAAATAAACAGATGTTCATATAGTGCCTATAATAGAAAAGGCATATTCTTTTTATTTGTAGGTTTCCAACATCATTTAAAGTGATAGAAATTATGCTCTCAATGATTCCCTCTTTTTAGGCTATATGGTGCTGATTATTATGTTACTGTTTATGCAGTGGTAAAAAGAAAATTATTTATAGACAATGAATGAAAAAACATACTGTTTCATTCTGTATTGCAACATGGTAACCACATAAATGGTATTATGGATTATTTAAGAAACATGATGACTTATCTCTAAGGGAATTCTGCCACAAACCAGTTTGAGCACATCACCTCATAAATACCCTTCAAAATGTGGTCCATTTTTTTTTTTCTGTCATAATTGTTTCTTATCCTCCTAACAGCCATTTGACATTGACTTTGTAATGACAGTGATACAGTCAACCAAATATCGTTATTTGTTTACTTAAATCCTTTTTTTTTTTTTTAAATTAACTGATATTTTATTTTATTTGTTAATAAAACAGCTTCAATATAAAGCATCATAATATCTCCTGTGTACATATTTTGTGGTTGGTTTTATTTTGTTTCTTGTGGTGCATCCTCTTCTCACAGAACATTCTTGTCTTTTTACTTTTTTCTTGGAAGGGAATCAACTCATGAACTCAATTTGTTTGTGACTACCATGATTTGTTTTGAAGTAACTTTCTTGTTTCAAGTTTATGTTCCAGTATTATTGCTATCATTGAACTCAGTTACTTTGAGATCTTGATAGTTTTATTATCACATCAGTCTTACACATCATCATTGAAAGAAACTCTTGAAAACAAAACAGATATCAGGTCAGGGTAAAACAGCATGTTATCATTGTGGAGCCAGAGTTGATTCTTTCAATGTTCATTAGTATTGTGTGCTTTTTGAATTGTTCACCGTGTCCACCCTTCCTCTGCTTGTCTCTTCAACCACCTCCTTCTTTTCCTTTATATCTTGTTTCAAAAGTAGCCTTACCAGAAAGTGTTTGTGACTAGCCTGCACTATGCTCAGGTTAACACTGAGAAAGGGCTTTGTATGCTGTTATAACTTTGTCTGGCCAATATCAATTTGGTATATGTCTACTCTATATGAGGTACATGATTTGTGTGTGTGCGTGTGACACACAGACTTGGTTAATGGAGTTGTGACACCTGCTGTTATGTGTGCTGTGTATTTGGGGACGTGTATGATGCATGTGTGACCATTGGTTATGTGTATGACATTATTGCCTATATTACTTGTTGAGGTTATTGGTTTTTTAATATTTTTTATTATCATCAATATTCAGAACTTCTGAATATTTTGTCTTTTTTTTTTTTTCCCTTTAAGACAGTGCTTTGAAACAAAAACTATATTAAAATATGCCACTACTAAGATGTGTGTTTTATTTGTCTATGGGTGTGAAATGAACATTGCAATAGTTTCCAAAGCTAATTTCTAACAATAATCATTATAATTTGAAACCCAGGTCTAGTGTGGTTAATGTTTAAATATCAGTCTAAAGCAGCGGCTTCCAAACTTTTTTTGTCTCGTAGACTCCTTGCCATGTTGTCTGGTTTTCGGTAGACCCCCTAGTAACTTATACCGGTACTGCGTTTTTGCAAATTCACCAACTCCATTTTTTAAAAGTAATTTCTAGCTGTAGTGAGTCGAAGAGTAAATAAATAATTTCAAGCTACTTTGTAAGTTAAAGAGCTTTTTTTTTCTTTTTTATTCATAAAATTCAAATTTATACCAATTAAAATAACAATTGATATGTATTACTGAAACCACCAAAACACAATGGAAATGTGTGTTGTTGTTGTTTTTTTTTTTGCAGGTTCATCATCCGTTACTACGGATATTATGTTTCATATAGGAATTTGTTCTATAAAGTAGTTCTTCAAACAATAAATATCGATTAACTAATTAATTGGCCTTAAGTATCACTGCAAAAGTTTTCGTAAAGAGCATCTTGTGTATTTCTTCATCTTTCACGACTGGCTCAAATATTAGGTCCGCGAAACTGTTTTCTCAAACAGGAGAAGGGGCGAAGTAACGGGCGTCCAATACAGTAGGCTTTGGGCAGGAGCGACTCATTATCCTAGACTTGCAACCAGGGGTAAACCTGAACTCAACCCTCTGCTGCCTTGCAGCTATACCCAAACCTGGGAACTGTTTCGTGGGTCAACCTCGAGGGAAAAAAAAAGAAGCAGATGCTCCCCTTAGGCAGTATGCAGGACACAGCGTTAGAGGCGTCAGAGCCTGCGAGGCCGCTGATCCCAAACTGTAGATGTTGTTTGCAAAGAAATACATATAACTCGTACCACCGATGTGCCTACTGTGTTGTTGCTTAAAGAAATTCGTTTAATAATATCAGATGTACGTTTGTGTAAGACAGTTTTTTAAAACTACTATAACAGCTGGTAAAAATCAATGTTTTATCTGTTGTTTTTCGTATTCGGCTATAAGTAAAGATATCTTGTAAGACACTCACAAACCACCATCTTCTCTTTATGATGTTGAAGAGAGATTTTGTGGTGTCTATTCTGAACTTTATCTTTGAGAGTTCGAAAGCTTTTCAAACCTTTTCAAGTCTTTTCATCAGGGTGGCATCGTCTCAATTGATCTTCCAATGTAATTAGTTTCATATGTTCATAAAAGTCACTTAAACCACCGCATGTTTGATAAGGAAGGAATTAATCTCAATTTTAAATAACCAACGCTGTATAATCTATAATTCTTTTTGTAACATGTAGAAAAAAATTAAGCTATTTAAATAACTATTGAAATTAAATAGAACAAATTTTCTTTTGAATAGCAGGATAAATATTGATAGGATTAACTAAGGTACAAATCATACATTAGTGTAGAAAGTAATTACATTGATGAGATGTGAAAATTAAAGTCACGACCTGCTTAAATTAAATCCATTTTCTATGGACATCTCATACCCCCAATTTATTTTTTCACTTTCGTAGACCCCTGGGGGTCTATATAGACCACTTTGGGAATCACTTGTCTATAGTTTATCTCTTGAATTATTCAACATTTCTAAAGGTAGGCAGATTATATTTGTGTGTTACATAGGCATAGGTTAAAAATTAGATGTTTTGTTCATCCCCATCTTTAAATGTAAATACTTGATATTACCTAATGAATTGATTGTCAGTGTTTTGATCGTACTGAAATAGCTTCAATACTCTTAAAGGTCAACATCATATTGCCTACAAATATCTTTTACTAACTAGTCTGCTGAACTAAAAATATTAGCATAGAACGAGTTCCAAGTGATAATCCACAACTCTCGCTCAACAGGCTTAAAAGAATGCACTTAATTAGAGAAACATTTAAAAAATAATAATAAGCGAAACTGTTTAAAGACGATGCTGCAGGGACGCAGTGAGTATAATTGGCGCCCGGTGCCCTCAATTTCCAGAAACAACACATTATAGGATAAAATATTGAATATATTCAATAATAAACATATAATACAAATAACATGTTACCTAACTGTTACAAATAGTCCCTATCTAACCTTGCTTCTACTTTATACTAAACAGTTTGTTGTCCTATTGAAAAGGGACCACCACGTAAACGTCGTGTTACATCTCTTGGTTTAGGGATGGGTACATATTGCTTTTAGCAACAGAAATGTCTGAATCAAAAAATCGATTTGAGGATTTATTGAAATGCACACTTTAAAGACGTATCTTCAATTTGAGATCAGGACATTTTTCATTAATAAACTGTAGCTCACACAATAATGATAATACTGCACGAATGTCAGATTACATACCTGGTCTAAAGTCCAGTGATTCCCAAAGTGGTGTCTATAGACTGGTAATACTGCTTTATTGATCCTTATGGAAATGTGTTGTGATTACAAGAACTCTTTTCTCATATAAAGACAACACAACAGAAACATACACATTAATAGAACAGACACAACATGAGTTCATTCAACGACTACACACAGGCATCTTGGTTCTTTTCATGTTTCCTGATCAACGAGTGGCGTTGATAGAGTCTGACTGAGTGAGGAACGAACGAGTTTTTGTACCGCTCTATTCTTGTCTACCACGAATTCCAAGGGGTCCACGAGAGTGAAACATTTATAGTGGGTTTCATTGAAGAAGGTCCTGACTTTTGATTTCCCATTAATGGAAATATAAACACAAATATATTTATGATTTTAACATGTTATTTAAATGAAAAATGGTTATTTTAAAAAAATTTCACAAACAGTATAATTTCGCCTTCTGTTACTATTAAACATGACCGAATCTAAAAAGAAACGTACATCTTCCAGTGTTGACTATTTAAATTTTGCCTTCATTTGTTCGTCGTCAAGCTACAAATTCTTCTGTGGCATCTAAGCAACAAGGTTTGTATGTAATGATGCTATGGAACGCTGTAGTCTACAGCCTGTAGAACTATCTAAGCTGGAGCCTGTAAAAATGAAATGTCACCAGAGTATTTGTTTAGCCATCAACTACACTTGTTAAAAATCTGAGCAGTATATTGCATGAACCTCAGCAATTTGTTATGAACGCAATTAAAGAAATCTGAACCAACTTCTTGAATACGCCATTATTTGCTCAGTTTTATTATTAAATTGCCAAGAACTTTTATTGAATTGTTCCTTCATACTGATGTACGATGGTAGTTAAAAGTCATATATAAGATTTGTTTCTCTTTTGACACTTTCGAAGTTCTTGGACGCTTCGTCCTTGGATCTAATTTTAAAACAATGTTCTCTTCTCGTCAAGCGGAAATCAGACATTATAGAACAGACTTGTTTTCTAAATTTAATGACATTAACTTGAAGCTACAAATGGATAACCTAAATTTGATAAAAATAAAGACCATATTATCAGCATGTCTTGCGAGAAATGAATTAATTGAATTAAAAAATTGGACTGGGTGAATTTTCCGAATTTAAAAGAAACTGTCAGAAGGATGATGTTTTGACTTATCTTGAATATTTAAATGTCCTCTGATTTTCAAATGACGTTTGAGGATATGCTGAATAAGGTAATTTCTCAATGGATATTAAATCCAACGATAATGCTATAGAAGAGAAGAATTGAACATTACTCTAAGAACTGCTCGGAATGAACAGCTTAAAGTAGGTCCACAATTTAAATAAAATATTTCAGCTCGTCTGGCTTCAAAGGATTATCGCCATTAAGTTTCTAATTGCTCTTTTATCTTCATATCTAGTATAAAGAGGTTTCAGCACACTCGCAAATCAACTAGGCCCTGATACAAAAATGGACATCACTAACCAATTTTAATTAAAGCTCTACACTTAATTGTATTATTAAAGCATCAGGATCATAAGAATTTATTGTTTTGTTAAATGATTTCATGCAATACATATTGACATTAATTTTGCTTGGTTTTAATTTGAATTTCATTAATAAATGTAGCAATCTACAACTTATTTTGTTTTTAAAATACTTTTTCACTCTTCAGCAATACACCTAGAACTAGTTGGGGCTTTTTTTTTTTTAAAGTGATATATGAAGTTAATGAAAAATACAATATTATTTAAGCAGGGGGGGGGGGGGCTATTGAAAACTAGAAAACATTGCAAGGGGTCTACGAGACAAAACAAAGTTTGGGAACCACTGGTCTAAAGGAAAGATTAAAACTTATTAGAGAACCCCCGGGGGACAACAGCTTTGTCTGCATCGGATGATGAAAAAATATGCAGGTCACAACTATGTTTGTGCAAATGTAATGAAATACTTTTGAATGGGCTTGACGGAAAGAATATAGTGTTGTTCAGAAAGACGTCTCGTAGCTTGCCTTTACTTGTTTACTTAAAAAAGAGTCAACTGAACAAAGGTACGTAACTCGGAAGAAATTTGGCCGTTTTGGTGTAAACAAGGAAACAATAGAATCTGAGCATTCTTGAAAAAAGTTTTTTAAATTAATCCTTATGCAGACGCTTCTAAGGAAAACATTATGAAAGGTCCAATTTATGAGATAAAGCGACTTTACTTAATTTATTAATTTATTTTTAAACATTGGTAATAATATCGTTTTTACTTGATTAATTAATATGGGTTTTTTTTATCTACAATCACAATGCATAGTGATAGTAATGATACACTATGGTAATGAATATACATATGATATAGATAGTATTCCACTGTACCAACAATTAAATCAATATCACCTCATCTTTGCCAGCATTATAAATGGGCCCCCACAGATTTAGAAACGCTGACAATAAAACGAAAATTACAAAAAAGGACATTATCCTAAACCACAAACTGCACGGTGATGACAGAAATAACGCTAGTGTAAGACTCTTGTCAAATTGATCATAGTAAAAACGATAGAACAGAAAAAGAACGAAATAAGTAATAATTGGAAAATGTTTATTAATTAAAAATTAAAATATATTTTCGAGAACTACATTTTCAAAAAAAATATATATATTGAAAGACCTGAAAATCGTGTTTTTGACATCTAAGCAATGGCGTCACTAGGTGAGTGAGGGCCTTACACATATGGGCACCCGCAGGATTTTTTGCAAGGGGGGGGGGTGCAAGTCGCCACTTATGGCTCAAAGTCGTAACTGCAATTTTTTTATGACAAAGAATCTTAAAGAAAAGAAATGGTGCGCCACGCCACCCATACATGTGCGAAATTAAGTTCACAGTAAATACATGGCTCATGAAATAAAAAAAAAAAAAAATTTCTTGAACAAACTATTTACTGTACACTTTGGTCAGTTTATCCGTGCAAACAAAAAATGGAAAACGTTGCCAAAACTGTCGATAACTATACTACCGAATTGCTTGTTGTCGCGATGGACAAACCGGCGATGAACGCTTATCTGCAGTGCTGATATTCTTCATAATGTTGCAGCTCTTGCATCCTTTTAGGATGTAGACAAAACAAGTTGAACTGAGCAGTTGTATTGCTTGAATAGCGAGACGTGAAGGAAGAAACTCAAGAACCAAGTGACGTCATGTAAAGCAGTGTACCGGTACTGTCATAACTCCCCAAATCCAAACATATGTTTTTTTCTCGGTGTGTCTGTCGACTACAAATTCTCTGTAGCTCCAATTCAATACCCCGTTTGCCTGACAGCAGTCTCGCCTTCCTCAAAATGCATCCTTGAAGTGTTTTTCAACATGGCCAAGTTGGTATTTATGTCATTAATATGACTGCTGATTTGTTGTTAAGCGGCCACTTATGCTAAGATGGACAGACTGCAACATCACGGAAACTGATTCATGAAAAGACGAATAATTGACAATTATAAGACAAATCAGAAACACATAAGATGCAGGCACAGGTTACTAATATGCAGTTTTTCAGGTACACTTACAGCCGTTATTTTAAAGTACGCCAAACAGTCAACGATCTTCTCAAAGTTGTGAATTTAAACGCGAAGAAACTCGTATTTCTCAGTCCATCGTGTCACACACAATAGAGGTAAATTTAGCATCAACGCTCTCTTTTGAGACTGTTATGAAAGAAATAGATAATCTTCTGGATGACATCAACAGCATTACATATATCTAAAATGGCAATCATGTCAATGATAAGTTTATATCTGTGGGACTCACTACGGACAAGGTCTGCTTTTGGATATGTTTCGCGAATCCTTGCCTGAACAAAAAAATGCTACCCATCACGGGGCAGCCATCGTAGCCTTGGCCGAGTAGTTTGTCCAGGTGAAAAATGTACATAATGTATTCGCTGACAATGAAGTTCGACACAGGCAGTGCGTCCCCAACCTAACAACAATGGCAAAACCAATGAGTTCTTATCGAGTACAATTGCTATCAACAAATCCAACGCTCAAACACATCTGTTCAGTGCCTGAGATATCTGCATTTTATTAACGAAATACCAAGAAAACGTAGTTAATTCACTCTACGGCTGCTCGTATATTTTGATTTCCTGCTTCTGCCAGTGCTCCGTCGATACTAATCAACGTTTTGACTGGGGTGGTGTGGGAAGAACTTTTTTTCTTATCTCTTCTTTCACAAACTGGTGAACGTGTTTAACTTGCTTTTTTTTTTTTTTATTGAGCGCTAACATTGACCGCAACTCCGCAAGATATAAGTATATTTACAAAGATGACTGCACTTTTCAATCTTGTTCAAAGAAGCTTTCACATATATCAAATCAAAAGACAGCTGGCAAGGATTTTCACTCCAAGACAAAAAAAAAACTTGTATCATATTCTAGGTCTTTACTAAATATAATGATAATAATTAATTATATACAAATAAAAACAAATCGTTACGACTAAGGTGCTATAGAATATTGAACATTGAATTGCAAGCGTACATGATCGGACATTAACTATAGATTAGCTTGTTACAGTTTATTACAACAGTAGCTTATCCTTATTAACTTTATTTTAATGGAAGCAATACATGTTAAGTTGCTTCCTAGCAGAAGGTATTGATTCGAAGGTGTAAAAAACTGGCTAAAATTTGGTTACCCAGAATTCAGAGAGGTGCATTTGAATGATCAGCCATTAATGCCTCCTGATAAGCCTAGGCAAAAAAAAAATGTGGCTAGAGTTTGGCTACTCAGAATCCAGGGGTTTTCAAATGCATCCCCTTGCACCCCCCTGCGGGCGCCCATGGGTGGGGCGAATCGATATAAGAATTTAACTTATAGCATAAGCTATATAAATTATATTAGTGACATTTTTTTTGATTTTGTAATTTCTTAACTAAAATACAAAAAGAAAAAAGTATTGGTTTGTCCGATGGACGGAAGGCGATATATCGCCCCTCCCACCTGGTACAATCCTTTTTCATTTTATATTTACTAATGATAAAATTTGAGATCAGAGTCTGTGTGCGACATAATATACCCCCACCTCACCGAATCGGCTAACATACCAGAAGTGTAGAGATATAATATAAAAATTATAAAGTAATTTAACTAATTTTGTTCACAAACTATGATTTCCAAATAAAAGTAGGACCGCTTCCCCCCCCCCCCCCACACACTCAAAGGATTTAGGTGGGAATAACAGTAGATGTATTCACCCCCCTCCCCACCCCACCCAATCGTCTAACAGGAGAACACGACATAACAAGAAGATCGGTTAAATTATCAATCACAAGTTTTAATTAAATAGATATTTAATTGATTCTGTTAACGGGCTGGGATTTCTACTAATAAATTGGATCGCCCCCCCCTTTCGAAATTTTATGGCCGGGGGGAGGGGGGGGGGGGTGCAGGAGTGATACCATCGCCACCTTCCCATTCCACCAAATTGGTCAACATACTAGAGAGAGGGACGAAATAATCTAAAAATAAGTTGAAACATACATAATTAGTATAAGTTATTAACATAACTAATAAATTCGTATACAAAGTGTGTGATTTCTTTACTAAAATTCTTTACTAAAATTCGTCGGCCAAGTGGGGGGGGGGGGGCGATCTCCCCTACCGCTCCCCCCCCCTCTGGATCCGCCGGTGACTGCAACTGAAACCAGATATACTGCACATGTGTAGTAAGTGTCTCCTCCTTTTGTGTTTCTGATTTGTCTTTTCATTGTCGTCAATTATTTATCTGTTCTTGAACCAGTTTCCATAGTGTTGCAGTCTTTCCAACCCAACTTAGCATAGTGGCCGCTCAACAGCACATTACCAGTCACATTAATGGCATAATCAAAAACCAACTTGACCATCCTGAGGAAAACGTCATTAGTGTCATTTTGAGGAAGGAGAGACTGCTGGTAGAAAAACTTAATACCGAGAATTCGCAGTCGACAGACAAACTGAGAAAAAACAACACATGTTTGGATTTTGGGAGTTATTACAAAACACAGCTTTACATTATATATCTTAATTCTTTTCGAGCAATAGTAATGGCCAGTTCAACTTGTTTTTTGTCTTCAACCTTAAACGTTGCAAAAGATGCAATGCAAAGAAGAATATCAGAACTGCGCGATAAGCGTTCATCGCCATCTTGTCCATCGCGACGAAAGCAATTCATAAGTAAAGTTTCTGCAACCAGTCTACATTTGCAGTTTTTTTTTATCGAACGTAGGCAAGCACGGGCCTCACGGATAAAGTTAACAATGTGTACAGTAAATACTTTGTCCACTGTTTAGTTTCTCATTTTTTTTATTTCATGAAAAACAATATTTACTGTGCATTTAATATCGATTAGGTATGAGGGTCCGAAGGGGAGGGGGCATATCTTTTCTTTAATATTATAACAAGAAAGTTAAGGATACGAAATTGAGCCATGGGTGGCTGCTTGCACCTCCCTGCCTAAAATCTTGCGGGCGCCCATGGCCCCACCCCATAATCTTTAATGTCAAATGCAATCATTTGCAGAAATTATAAAAAGGAGCGAGGATTAATGTTTTCACTCTACCGCCCTCTCCCCTTTCCAGACAAAAACATGACGTTTTAAAACAGAATAGTCAAATATGGCGACAGAGTTTATGTAATTGCACACCAATTTATCTTAGTTATTTTAAGAAAGACTTTGTTTTGGAAAATTTAGAATTCATACGAACTTTTTTCATTATAAGAGTAACAATTGAGATGAGTTCTGAACCCAAATATTCTTTTCCTAGTCACCTTTTTCCAAACCATTACTCAATCTGATATTTTTCTAGTTAAATAAATGTTGGACTATAGCACACAGTATATGCTTGAATCCCAAAATTGCAAAAAAATTTAGTGTAGAGTCTAATCGGTACACTTAAATTCTCCTCCCACTTCCGAAATTTTTTGTTTAGAGCTTTGAATTATAGTTCTGTAACAAAACAAAGTTACAAACATGCCTATTGAACAAAATGTATCACTTACAAGTGAAGTTTTAAAAAAATATATATTTTTCGAATATTTTTTTTTCGGCGGCGATCCTCAAAGTCTTTATCTAAATATGTGGGGTATCTTATCTTTTCATGGAACAAATCGGATGTATTTGCAATGTACAAAGGGCCTGTAATTCATATTAGAATATTTTTCAAGTAAAACATTTTCAAAAGGTCCTTTTTGAATAGGATGAATAATGAGCTATTTTTTTCACCAAAGTTTTTTTCACCAAAGGTTGTCGTTATTTTAAGATCCGCCAAACAGTCAAAGATCTTTAAGTTGAGACTTAAAGTTCGAATAGATTTGTATTTGGGGGCCCTGCATTTTGCGTAATACTTAATTTTTAATGTAATAAAACATTCTCCCCCTCCTCCCCCACCTTAGCTACGCCACTGCCCAGGGCCCCGCGCTCTGCTAAGGCAGCCTCTACTTTCAGCTATATACCAGCTACATGGAATTGTGGAAATGAACACTTCTTATTTAAAAAAAACAAACAACAAATTGTTTCATCAAAGATGTTAAAAAACATTGTTAGGCTATATTAGGAGGCCACCCGATTGTCCATGTTTATCAAATGAATACAGTCTTCAGAAATTAGCTATTCCCAAAATATTACGAGGCTTATGAAGAATAGTCATTAACCTTTGAAAACTGGAAAAGATTGGCTGTCGCATTTAAGATAAAAACAAGAAAATAAACAAAAATACTTAAAAAGCAACAACAAACAAACAAAGCCTATTCTGAGTGTAGTTGTATCAATTAGCTTGGATCAGGCATGTAGGCTAATTAAATTTGTAATAGATCTACAGTCTAGACTAACAATGACAAGGTTTCAAAGACAGTTTGTGTGGAAACACAATATAACAACAAAAAAAAAAAAATTTCGTAAAAAAAATAAAATAAAAACCCTTAGATAAGTGTCGGTGAACAAGTTGTCGGTGAACAAGTTGTCTCTGAGCGAATAGTCCGTGAGCGAAATGTCGCGTGAACGAATAGTCGCGTGAACGAAAAGTGAACGATTTGTCGGTGAACAAATTGTCGTGGAACCAGATGCACAATATTATAGCTAGCGGCGGCCCTGCGTATACGGGTATTGGCGAATTCATTTTTACGAATATGGTGCTAGTATTACCCAATAAAATATTCTTTTCTAAAGGCATGACAATTTAAGGGATATTACTTTTCAGGACTTGCTTAGATTTAAAGGGGACCACCGGCTCAATTAGGTACCGGCACACCGGGCATTTGCCCGAATGCCCATATAGCCCCCCCCCCCCCCCCCTCCCGCTTAGATCTACGTTAAAACTAAGTTTTGCAATTAAAGAAAAACAAAGTTGCCTATCTACGAATAATGGCCAAATATTTTTCTTTCTTTGGTAATTTCAAGATCTCTATAAGTTTCAGATGTTCCTTACAAAAATATGGCCTAATTGTGAGTCCGATCTTATCTTATGTTATATAATACAGTCGTTACTTCAAAAAAGATGATTACGCCATGCTTGAATTCTAATTCGGGAGCATTCAGCATTGTAATATAGGTCTAAAACGCATATTAACAGCCACACAACTACATGGGCGTAGCCAGGGGCGGGGTTCAACCCCCCCCCCTTCCCCCCATAATGAAATCCTCCCAGGCGGGGGAGGGGTCGGAATTTAATGTCTGGTTTTTTACTTTGATTTTGTTTATTTTAGGTAAGATTTTATTACTAAACCATCACTTGCCCCAGCACAGCCAAGGGTCTTTGAGTTCAAAACCCCTTACCAGGTGGTTTTGAATTTAAAACCCCTACCAGGGGGTTTTGAGTTTAAAATCCCCTACCAGGGATTTTAGCAGTTAAATTCCCCACTTCTATAACGCAAAACAAAAAAAAAATGCAAACGACAATCCCCCAAATTTCACGAGCACAGTTAAGGAAGATTTTGATATTTAAACCCCCTCCAAAATTTACGATAAACCCCCTTTTCAATATAAAAAAAGAAAATTACACACTCTATTCTATGAGCGTAGCCAAAGGGGTTGTGAATTAACCCCCACCGCCTCTTCAGTAGGGTTTGAAGCTTAAAAATACGCCTTCAATACCCGGTAGAAAAAAAACGAAAATTACGCACTCAAAATGTTATGAGCGTAGTTAAATGGATTTTGACTCAGTTTTGAGTTTAAACCCTCCTTCAGCGGGGTTTTAAGGTAAAAAATACCTCATATTAAAAACAAAGCAAATTATACACTCGAAATTCTATGAGTGTAGTCAAAGGGTTTTGAGTTTAAACTCCCCTCCAGTGGAGTTTGAAGCTTGAAAATATCTCTTCAATATAAAAAAAAGCAAATTACACTCTAAAATCTATGAGCGTAGCCAAAAGGGTTTTGAGTTTAAAATCCCCGCTAGCGTGGTTTGAAGCTAAAAAATACATCTTCAATGTAAAAAAAAAAAAAAAAAAGCAAATTACGCACTCAAAATGGTTTTGAGTTTAAGATCCCCCTACAGAGCATTTTGAGGTGGAAAACCTCTACCTTCAATATTATTCTAAAGCAAACTACAGTTACTAAATTCTATGACCGTAGCTAAATGGAGTTTTGAATTAAAAAAAAACAACTTCTCCAGAGATTTTTTAGTTTTAAACCCCCAACAGATGATTTTGACGATAAAACTTCCCTTTTCGATATAAAATCTAATGCAAACTACAGTCACCTAATTCCAAGAGCGTATTCAAGAGAGGTTACACATATCTACCAGTGGCGGGGCTCCATTAATAGAGTGCAGTGAATAGTCATGTGCCGAAATTGAAAAACACTAAATGTGGCTCAATAAAGATTTTAGACAGATTTTAGGAGTCAGATCCGGTCTAAATCAAGGAAATCCTATGCCGAAATGGGAGTCGACCCCATAGTAAGATTGTGACAGAGCGTCGCATGAGGTTTGCGGGACATGTTCTCCGACAAAGTGGATTAGGCATAAGAAGAGTTGCGATGACATCCTAGTACAACTTGGCGCCACACATTCATGGAGGTCCTTAGAGAAGGTGGGAAGAGGCTTCAGACATTACCAGTGACAGATTTTTGTGGAAACTGCTTGACGGCTAATGCGTCGAACGGCGCTGGATGATCTAAGTCATTAAGAATAGCACATTCGATTTTTGAAATAAACCTTTTTTAATAGCAGGAAAATTCACAGTAGATACCTCAGAATATGTATTTTGTTGGCTTTCAAAACCAGAAATAGTGCTTGGCGGCGGGGCTTCGCCCTGCGCTGGGGGAGCTCCTAGCGCTCCCCCAAACACCCTTTCTGACAATGTCGAGGAGTCTACAATTTTTCCACTAACTACAGGAAGAACCTATTCTAGGGCACAATAAACGTCTTCTGAAAGAATGAAGGTTCAGAATGTAATAAAGATTATGTACATACATATATACATATAAATATAATTTTCGCCGGGGAGAAAAAAATCCCCCCCCCCCCGAACAAAAAACCTGGCTACGCTCATGATAAGCATATAGGTCTAGATCTAAAATATGGAATATATTACAGAAGAACATAATAATTCCGGAGTATTCAGCATGGTAATAGCGGTCTAAAACGCATATTAACAACCACGCAACTAACACATTCGTTTCAAACAATCTTATGACCATGCATAAGTATATAGAATATATCTAGATATATAATTTGGAATATATAACAAATGAACATAGTCATGATAAATAGGATACAATAAATTGTATAAAAAATTTAGTTTCACCGCCGAAATGCACTTGTAGCCAGGAGGTAGTCTCTCCCGTACAACAGTACAACAGATATCATGAATCTAAATGCATAGGTCTAGATCTATTAGATTTTTTTCGTTTGACTAATTTCAAAATATAAAGCTGTTCAATCTTTTAAACGTCATGGTTTAAGATGAATTATAGATCTATATACGCTTGCTTGCATAAATATTTTGATCTATTACAGTGTACGAATGCATAGTTCAATTTATTTTCACATAATCCTAGCTATCGTGGCAATTTTGAAAAATCCGGCAATCCATGATCCCGCTGCAGAGCTAGCGCCGAACAGCGTTTTATTCAACGTGCGAACTATTTGCAATTGAACTTGGCAACCCGGTAACGTTTTATTTTAGCTTTTGTTTATGTAATTTTTGTCTATTATGATATATTTTGACGTCATGATTAATGATACTCATCATTGGCATCAAGGACGTTTTTTGCTACATCAATTTTTGTTTGCGTCTAAGTCTAATCTATTCTAGATCTACTGCAGTACTCGACTCTCGAGCAGATCTAGTCTAGAATATGATCTGTGTCGACCTAATTCTAGATCTAGGATACAAAGAATTTTCATAAAACAAATATGTACAGACTTAAATAATTCCAATTGCTGCCCTAAGGCCAAGGATAATCACTATATTTTAGACAGTCCTCATCTATCCAGACTATTCAAGTTACGCTAGATCTAGACTAGTGGTTTATTTTAAAGAAAGCATTCATCTTCCCTTTCACCCATTTTCCCCATTAATTTTGTGTTTTCATTTTTAAAGAGTTCTAGATCTACAACTTATGTATCTAGATATATTAATGTTAGGTACATTGTTACATTTGGTCATGCATAATCATAATGTGAATAATTATGTCAATAAAAAAAAATTGCCATTTAGACTTAAGGTTTGGATCTAATTGTGAATGTGGTTTTTAAATATTTAATTAGATTGATCAATATAAGTTATGCTTACTTTTAAATTAAACATGTTTAGATTCCTAGTTCATGATGGATTCTTCCTTATCAAATGGTGCTGGCAATGAAACACTTAAAGCAGAAGTAAAACAAGAAGCAGAAAAGTTTCCCAACTTTGATCTAGCAGAAGTCAAAACAGAACCAGATCAGTCTCTTTCTGGTAAGTATTGTTTTTATACAAATCCCATTCATTTTTCATGAATGCTTCAGAAATTTTCTTTTAAAATGTCAAGCTGTGTCTTACTTCATTGAGTGCATCTTAGTTATAATACATTTTAGCAGATCCTTTTTGTTCAGCCATTAGGGTATTAGTTTACATGACTAGATAACTTAGCCATAACTGACTGACATGTTGTTGGCAAAGTTAAAAATAAAGCAGAATGGTCTCTTTTATCCAAAATACTGTCAACTTATTTGTTTGAATGTTTATTCACATAAAGACTGCAGCCCTAACTGTTCCAATGATCAAGAATATCTAGTGAGTTTGGATGATTTTCAGTGGAGCTAAATTCAAGTTACCAGTTATTTTTTGTTTCCCTCAACCAATCATTTAGAGTGAATTTTCTAATTGGTAGAAGAAGAAAAAATCATGTAACATATAAAGTCAATGTCTAATAAATTCTATTCTAGCTTCTAGTTGTTCTGTCAATGCATTATTTTCATTTTATTAGTTTCATAATGTGTAATTCATTTATGATTTACATTTCCTCCTGGCATGGGTATGATCAGTCCTTTTCCTAAAATAGGCTTAGCTAAGCATTAATCCTGGATTAATTCATTGCTCATCTATATGTAGAGATTTCATGTATTTCAAGAAAGTAAATACATATTTCTCATTCTTTTGGGACTTGGAGGGTACACATTTCCCAAGGAGTAGTGTGCTAGTTATTTTGAATAATTTTGTATGTTTTATTTTATAACTATTATAAAATCTGATCCTAATTATTTTGTGTGTTTGTGTAAAATTGATAGATGATGGAAAATCAAGTCGCTCCAAAAGGAAAAGAAAATTTAATAATTTAGCTGAAGATTCAGATTTATCAGATGGTGTAAGTATTGGATAGCTTAAGAATTACAGCATTTTAGTAACTTAAACATTAGGTAAATTTAATATATATATATATATAATCTTATATATTTGTTTTAAAAATATTCCTTTGTAGAGTCTTAATGAGAGTGCCAGTAAAACATCTAAACGTGGACGTGGTGGTGCCAGAGGGAGAGGGAGGTAACTATTTTATCATCTTACTTTGTTTATTTTTGATATGCAATGGTAAATAATGCAGCCTTACTATTTGAATTTATTCTTTTCAGGGGAAGGGGTAGAGGCAAAGATTTGCCTGCAAATATGGCTGACCCTTCAAGAAGTCCCAGAATAGTGTAAGCTTTTATTCTTTTACATATATATTATTCTGATTTGTTTGGTAGTAGTAAAAATGCATTTATAATATTTTAGTGGAAATCAATTTATCTATCAGGCTGTAGCTTTATATCTGTTTATTTATTCTATCAATACTAAAGCCATCTTAATTTGCTTGGATTAAAGTCCCATGCTTAAAATTATCTACCCTTATCAAAACAAAGTCCCTTGACGTGTAGATAGAAATAACTTTTTGAGACACATTTTGATCTTAATATTTGAACATTATATTTTTGGTTTATCTGTAAACAGTCTGAAAAATATTACTACATCTGGGGATGACCTGATTCCACCAGAAAATATCAAACCTGATGTTGACAGCCCACAGCCTACCAGAGGAAGAGGAAGGGGCAGGACACCTAGAGCAAAAAGCACCCCTAAACCTAAACCCAAGGAAGAGCCAGAAGAAGAGGAGGAGGAAGAAGAGGAAGAAATGATTGATGATATGGATGATGAAGATGAAGACTTTGTGCCTGAAAAGAAAAAAGGAGGGCGTCAGTCTAGACAAGCTGTATCCAGAGGGAAGAAAGGCAAAGGGAAAAGAGGCAAACAGAGCCACAATTCAGAGGAAGAGGAAGAAGAAGAGGAGGAGGAAGAGGAAAATGAAGATGAGGAGGAAGAAGAGAATGAGGTCCCTAATGAAGTTTCTGATAGTGGAGCAGATTCTAATCCTAACTCTGTACGGGTGAGTGCCTCCTGTATATATTACTGTACTTATATTAAGTTGGTATAATAATTCTGACTAACCCTTTATTTGGATAGTACCTAATACTCTCTATATCCATAATTTAAACAGACTGGTCAGTATCTCATTGAAAAGGCAGATCTTAGAAAATTGGAAAACTATCCTATTTGGCGCATGGAAGGTCCAAACATGCTTAGAAAATTTGAAATGATTGTTGCTGAAGGAAAGATCCGTCACAAGTCTCTTTATGCGGTATGTGAAATTATTATTATTATTTTTTTTTAATGATGTATTTTGACCAATTCTTCGGCTGTCTATAAATTATGTGAGATAATATTTTAAGTATATCCCCTTTGCAAGTAGACTCTGTTGATGTTTTTGTGAAAATGTTTCAAGTAGACTCTTGCTGTTTTGTGATAATGTTGGAATCATTTTTTATATTAGTTTTTTTTTGCTCTTTATGTGTGTGTCTTTTTGAAGTTTCTTGACATTCTTATACAATACATCCTGCAGTATTCTTCATGGGCTCAGTCAATGATAGATCTATATGACAAGATTAAGATCAAACAAGTCTCTTCCCAGGATGGTGAAATCATAGTTGAGATTCAAGAAGAATTTATCCCACAGCCCCCCTCCCTGGAAAGGTAATTTACTTCTGCATTAGTTTATCGAAATATAATGACATAATATGTGTACTTACAATGAAGTGATTTTGTGTTTCAGCCTGGAAAGTAAACTTGGTAATGATGAAAACCTGGACAGATACTATGTTTATGTTGAGGCCATGTTTAGACAAGCCATTGACCCCTCATTCTTAAAGCGTATTAAAGCTGAAGAAGGTGAGACTAATATCTTATAAGTCAGTGTGGAGTTTTATGTTAGCATATGAGCATGAAAACTTGACTATAAAGAATTTGTTTAAATCTTTGCTTACCTGTAACTCTATATATATTTTTTTTTTTCAGATATGCATTTTATTGAACCTATCACCTATCTTGATAATATGATCAGAGAAAAGATTGCTTACATTGAATCACAGGTCTCTATGAAAGAAGATTTCAAGGCAAGAATGATTTTTTTAATAGCTTGTGGCATGTTTATGTCATTTAATTTAAAAAAAAAATAGTTAGAAATACATTACACTATGCTTATTAATCTCAGTGACACTGAAGTTACCTTAAAACGTAAACAATTTCATGTTCTCAGAACCGGGTGCGCAATTGTCCCAACATGAAGACCATTCGGCGTCAAAATTGGTCTCAGACTGATCAAGCTACAGTCAACAAAACTACAGAGAAAGGTGTTCGTTCTGTGCTGATGTTTGGTTTTGGCTATGATCCATTTTATTTGGAAGAAGACAAATCTAAAGGAGTGGAAGTTGCACAGGTTTAAACAATTCTCTGGTGTACAGAAAACTTTCTTGATTATTAAACATCTTATTCTTTGGCTTTACAGTGTTCTAATGTATATTTTTAATTTTAGGAAGTAGTCATTGGCAATACAATGGATCAATACCTTGCTTCTTATCATGGCCTTACACATTTTAAGTATGATCTTTTAAGGAGATGCCAGGATAAGGTAGGTACATCTTCGTGAACCACTGGATTTTAGGTGTAGACCAGTGGTTCCCAAACTTTTTTGTCTCGTAGACCCCTTGCTCAACTTGCAAATTTTTGCAAATTCATCATTTTTTTAAACAAATTTCTAACTGTAATGAGTTGAAGAGTGAAAAAAAAAAAATTTAAAACTACACAACTAAAGATATTATGTTTATTCATGTATGAATTTGTTGGCGAAGGCAAGTAACTGGAGCCTAAGCCAGTAAGCTTCGAGCAGGAAGGGCTCATTAGCCTTGGCTTGCTACCCACCTACAAGAAGAAAAACTTAATTCAAAACTCTGCTGCCTTGTAACTATACCCAAACATGGGAAAGGTTTTGTGGGTCAACCTTAAGGAAATATATAAGGAGATGGCGACCATTAGACAGTTTCTAGCACACAGTGCTACACCTTGTCAGGCCAAACTGTATTTATGTCGTTTGCAAAGATTTACATTTAAGAAGCTTTTAATTTTATAACTCATGCCACCGAAGCGACTTTGAACTGTATTGTTTCTTTAAGAAATTCTTTTAATAATAACAGTTGTAGGTTTGTGTAAAACGGCTGGTAAATTCAATGTTTGACCTTTGCTGTTTTCCATATTTGGCTTTAAGTAAAGAAATCTTGTAAGACACTCACAAACCATCATCTTCTTTATTCTGAACTTTATCTTTGAGTGTTTTAAAGTTTTTCAAATCTTTATTTTTGTCAGTGTGGCATTGCCTCAGATGATCCTCCAGCGTAACTGGTTTCATATTGTCATAAAAAGTAACTTAGGCAACCAATGGCTTGAAAAGAAAGGAATGAATCCCAATTTTAAATAATCAATGCTGTACAGTTTACATTTATTTTTTTCTAAACATTACTTACATGTAGACAAATTAAACTATTTAAATAAGTATTGGAATTGAATACAACAATTATTCGTTTGAATAGCAGGATAAATATTTGTAAATTTTCTTTATAGAGTTATCTGACCATATCAATTAAATATATTTCATTCTCCTATACTTAATGCCTGGGCCCAACAAAGTTCATATCTAAATGTAATGTAATGAAACAAACGTTTACTGTCATTCGAATACAAATATGTATCTACTTCCCGGAATACTCTTCTTCCTGCTGGTATAACTTCCAATGCTAGTGTATATTCTCCGCCGGTGATATGTGTCTTGACTGTTGTTTGTCTATATGCCGTAGTCAGTGTATATCCGTTGGTCCTAACTGGGCACTGTTCTCCACCGTAGTCAAAATTCACTAGTGTTGCCCACAGCAGTGCTAATAATCGTACACATTTCCATCAAGATTGAATGTTAAAGGTTTTTGTTGAGAACTATGACCAGCCAGAATAATGAATATGTACTTCAGCAGCCACTGACATAATTTTTTTTATTGACAATAAATTTATAACACATCCAAATACAGTGGGTAATCCCTGACATTTTCACATTGGTGAATGTAGAGAATTGGCCTTCATAATAATTATAATGATACAAATCTAGATTTAAATGTTAAGCCAATTGATAAATTCAGCAATAATGTTTTTAGTTAAGTTTCAACTAAAGGTTTATGTTTACCCATGAGCTTAGCATGTAACTTTAGAGGTCTAAATGACGCTCATTTTCTCAATCTTAATAGATCTAGAGATTTTGTTACACTTTGTAGTAATAGTAGACAGGAATTAGATACTGATATAGCGCAGGTCTTGCCCCACTTGGGTGCCACTTGTTACAACACAAGACTCTTCAAAATAATAATACACTCTCAGGTTATTACTCTATAAATACTTTAATATTACAACAAGTTATGTAAACATGAACATTTCATCTCTCTTCCTGTCCATTTCTCCCGGCTTACTCTTTTTAACATCCCTTCCATTTATTACACAAATTTGCATCTTTATTTATGCACACTGTGCTGCGCTACGACCGTAACAACCTTTTTAAATGAAATCTATTACCGTGGACATCTCATAGACCCCCAATTTATTTTTTCACTTTCGTAGACCCCTGGGGGTCTATATAGACCACTTTGGGAATCACTGGTGTAGACTATAGTATTGCAGCTCTGTCAATAAAATGTATATTTTTTTATTATTTTATTTTTAGGTTAAATTATTGACATCTCTTGTTCCCAACCTGGACCCTGTGACTGTACTGACCAGAAATTTACATGACAGAGTTTGGATTTTACAGGTAACTTGAAATGTGTTTTATTTCAAATATGTGGACCGGCTGGTTGTGTATGTTAAATTTATAGACTTGTACATTTTCTTGTGGTCACTTTCAATGATTTTCCACCCCTATCATTGACCTATTTTAAAGCATTCTTGATTCCATACTGATTTGTTCATATTAGGGAATATCAGCCATGCACTATTTATATTGTTACTGAGCATGTTAGTGCTGAACAGAATTACAGGTTTTTAGCTGTTATATTTGTGATATGTTTTGATAGAGCAGCAGCAGTGGCACTGTTTTCTAAGGTTGCTGAAAGGAGGGAATGATAAAGTTGTATTGAGTTGACATTTAAATAAAAACGTTTAAGTCTTAAGGTGCAAATAACTATTGCTTATATATTATCAACATCATAGTGAAATTGACTTTTTATCATAACATTTTTTCTATGAAAAAATCTCTAATCTAGTTATTACAAGTCATTTCTACTGAAATGCATTTTCATGTCAGTTATTAATTATTTCTATTTCAAAAGCCACAAGTATTTAAATTGGGTTTAAAAAAAACTCAGTACTGTGTTCGATCCCTTTAATCTTTCTTATTAGAGTCATTAGGCTTAGAATGTGTTTATATATTGGTAGCACAACAAAGAAGTCAAGTGGGAGGGGGTGTCAAATTTCCCAACTTTTATTTTCTTCATAATCATAAGGTGGTTTCAAAAAAATTAAATTTCTGCCTGGTTAGTGTGTTTGGTCTCCATATTGGCCAATATTTAGTTAACTATATTAAATGAACTTAAAGAAGCTTTTTATATGTATAAAAAAAATCATACCAACAAGAGTGCATAAGCATAAAAATACTAAATCAGACACTAAGCATCTTTTTTATTTAATAACTTGATTCTTTAAAAATCACTTCTGTTATCTAGCTCACCTTTTAGCCTTACACTAGCATTTTAAACAAAAATCAGTGTTACCGTATTTTTTGCCGTATAAGACGCTCCGGCATATAAGACGCACCCAATTTTAAAGGAGGAAAATCTAGAAAAAAAAGATTCTGAACCAAATACTGTACTAGTTGGTCCGCCTGATCACTTTCTCACATACACCATACACGTTGTCTGTGATCTACCCAGACGGCACATTATGACGTAGGGAGGGCGGTGTGTACCGGCAGTAAGCTCAGCATGATGCCCGTGCAGCACATGGTTAGACTGTCGGGAGGGGGGCATGGCCGCTATAGGAGGGAGAGGGAAGCCCGAACACACACAGCCTGGCCGTGCAGGGAGGGTCACAGAAGTCACCACAGCCCGCAGTACGTGCCCCAAATCCAGCCCGCAGCACACACTGCATAAGGAAAGGACTGCGAGTAAGCGCCACACAAAGTTGGGGGCAGTTTTAATGCATGTAAAATGTGTATTTGCCGTATAAGACGCACCAACTTTTCCCCCCCCAGTTTTGGAGAAGAAATAGTGCGTCTTATACGGCGAAAAATACGGTATTTGATTTCACTATTTGAGAGTTACCTCCATTTGACATATCTGCATAAGACAGCACGGGAGCACCTAACAATATTATGTTCTTCTCTACCCTAATCAGGCCTTCTGTAAACACTGCTAAACAACACAGCACATCGAACACAAGAACTTGACGACAAGAGTTTCAAATAACAATGTGGCGGTTTAATGACAAATGCATCAACAGCCAAAGCCAATAAAACACTATTGGCTTCACTAACTTCAAATGCTTTAACACAATAGAACTGCCTACTAAACATTACTAGTCTCTCTAGCTCGTAAAGCTACATTCTCCAGGACTCACATGGTACCACACCGTCCTTGCTGTTCTGGACTGAACTGTCCTTTCATACAGTCTCTTGACCCTAAAGGCTTTCGTTCATATGACCATTACATGGGTCATAATTGCCTGTACTAGCAGTAATGTCCCTTGTTCAACAGCCGTTGACCTGTGTGATTCGCCTTAGTCTTGTGTGTCAGTAGGTCACACACATTAACCCAATCAGTCCGCCACTGGAGTTACAATATATTTTAAAATATTTATCCATAATTCACAAAATTTTATCTATGACAGTTAAAAATATAAAATGATTGTCCAGAGCTTATTATCTAAGTTCATTACCCAAAGAACAACCTAAAGAAAAAAAATTAGCTAAGCCCCCCCACACTTTAAAAAACATTGTTCTTGGTAAAAACACAATTGAAAGGAGAAAGTCCTGTTTTACAAAGGGAAACTATTAGATTAAGTTTTAATCAATTAAAAACAATTTTAAAAGTTTAATAGCATCATTGCTAATCTAATTGAATTTGACTTAAATGCTAGGGTCAAATCAATAATAGTAGGTATCGTCAGTTAGGAGAGAGTTAAACGAGCATTAGTATATGTATATATATATTACATATATGGCAAATGGAATGCCTAAGCATTAACTATGGTTGGGACAAAACATTTCCCCAACGCTTTATGCAGCTGATATATCTGGTCAAGTTGGTAAGCAGAGTAAATGTGTTAGCTACACAAATACGGTATTTTAAAAAAAATCACACCAAAAAGTAGGAATGTGTATGGCCAAAATACTAAATAAGACACTAAGCCCACCCCAGATCCATAAATAATTATTACATTCTGTGCTTACCCAACTTTCTTTTTTTTTTAACTTTATCCAGACTTAGGAATTTTGTAAATTCCCTTTTTTTTTTAATAATTAAAAGTTGATTTATTTTTTTCATTTTATTGTTGGTTTAATTGTTACTGTTTTTTTATTAGACCTTTGAGGACCTGAAGAGCTTGCTGGAGAATGAACATCTCTCATAAATGGATGCTGAAAACAAGCTGGAAAGCAAAACTTTTTTTTTTTTTTTTTTCAACATTTCATTTTATCATTTGTGTATATTTCTGAGATGTTTCTAAGATGTAATATTTTATAACACAGCTAGCAAGTTTATCATTTGTATAACATTATTCCATTGTTATGTTTTTGGAAATGAAACAAAATATTCCAAAGTGGATTGGAATCTGTAAAATGTCTTTTCTAATTTGTGTAATTAATGCGACTACACCATTGATGTAAATTGACCATCTATTTAGTTAGATCAATCCAGTGTGTGAATGTTAGGATTAGATGGAAGATTGATTGGAAATGAATTGTGTACATGAACATAACTGGTAGATTAACTTCTTTTTTTAGTTGAAAGCCAATGTTTTCTCCATGAGTTAATTGTTTTACAATTATGCTGTTTAACTGTTGTGTTTCAGTTCATATAGAGTTTCATCATGAACTGTCATATTTTTAAGGACACATTTCAGAGAGAAATATGTCATGCATTATGTTTATGGCTATCAATAAAATTTGATTTTTATCTTGTCAATTTTAAATTTCTTAGTCCATGATATATCCTATTTTGTCATGTGAAATTTGTTATTGATGATACGCTTGGGAGCATAAGCATTTTCAGCATCTTAGCAATTGATCCAAGTACAGCTCATAAGAATTTCAATTATACTTGTATAGATTATAAAGCAACAAAAAATTACATTTTGATAGCTAGCTACCCAGTACAATGAACATGTAGTTATGATCATGATCACCTCTGACACTTACATATTTTTGTACACTATAGTACTCTGGAACATTTATGTATTTATTTCAAATTTAATCACTTATGTATATATTTAAACACCTGAAGTGGCAAATTCTTTTTTTTTTTTTTTTTACACCTATAATACTAACAAAATTACTTTTATGGAGGTTTGATATAGTTCTGTCTAGCAACTATTATAACAAGGTTTTGAATTTCTTATCCTGTAAACACTCATTCTTGGAAAAGTCATCGAGACATTAGAATAGTTGGATTTTGAGACATTCCAAAGTCTTCACTTGTGGCATGAAAACCTGTTAATGATAAGTGACTTGGAATGTTTGGAACATTTACTAAGACCTTTTCACTGAACTTGGGGACCACATCATCATTTGTATTTACAATGTGGTGTTAGGAACAATACTGACATTTCCTCCATGCTATTCAATAGTACTTGATTCTCTCGGCTGATTTGAAACGATTTTTGAGATCTAAATTAAAATATGACAGAAATAAACACACCAAACCATTAGCAGCTTTCTGCTTTCAAAGTTGATCATTATCAGAATGAAAATGTTATGCATGCTGTAAAGTTAGTGAACTGGTCATGCATGCAAGAGAACAACTTGAGCACTCACCTTAAGTTGCAAATAATTACAACTTGAGCACTCACCTTAAGTTGCAAATAATTAGAGTCAAATATAATGGGTACTTGCTAAATTTCAACAAGCAAACCAGAGACTACCTAAAGAACCCAGGAAAATTCTGTGGCACTTTGTTTACCCAATTGGCTGTACTACCATTTGAGGTAGCGAAAAAAAGTCAATAGAAAGCTCTTCAGCAAGTGAGGGAGTAGCTAAGAAAAGTTCAATCCTATGCTAAGCAGACATTTTGAAGAATGAAAGAGCTCGACTAATGATAGTGAAACTGGAAACTATCAAAATATTTTCTATTAAGTTTTCACAAACAGAAGAGTTACAACAATTGAGTCCTCCCTTCTGTTTTTTTCTAGCATTTTCAGGAAAAAAATGAATAAACACAATAGCTAGAGAACTTGGTATAATCATACAATGTCAAAAAAGATCACAGCTCTGAGACTAAAACTATTGAGAATAAATCAGGATGATAAAGAATTGGAAGCATACAGACTGGCTAAAGGTCAACAGGTCTTAGAGTAGAGGGGTTAAATAAGATAGCATCAACAGTTTAGTTAAAAAAAAAAAAAAAAGCAGATGTGCCATGGTAGCATAATGGCTGGCCTTAAAAGTCACTTTCTCTTGTGGAGTGTTTTGAATGTTCAAGTCTTATACACTAATTATATTAAGTAACACCATGTATTTTCAAATTCAATGATCTTTTAATGAGGTTTTTATAGAATGACATAGAGCTTGATCTCAACTAAACATGACAATGTTTCTCATGGTCTTGGACTTTCTCTAGAACAGTTAGGAAGTAAACAAAATGCTATCACCATTGTGTATGTATGTGTGGTTTGCCACATTTCACTTCATCAAAAGTCAAACAAAATGAACACGAACTAACTGTACATTTGATTGATGTCATGCACAAGTGTCATACATGTCATCTACCAGTAGCTAAGAAACAAACTCAATTGTTGCAAACTTATTGTACACAACTTCATACAAAATGTAATTATTTGAAGTGCCATTATATATATATTTATATATATAACACTTTCTACTTCTGAGCCTTGTATATAAAAATATGTAAACACTAACAAATAAAATATTCCTGGAATACAATTTAAAATAAAATATATTACGCTACAACACTTCTGTAATCTAACATGCTTAAAAACAAAATATATATATATTTTCACATATACATGTACTCAAGGCAAGTAACTCTAAGCTAACTATCATACTAGGTTATGGAAGCTTAGTTCACAGGTTGAACAAATAAATGAAAACACAACCTTGTCGTAAAGTAGGCAGTAGGTGCTATTGCACTGTCCCTCCACACATCCCCCCCCCCCCCTTCAGTTGATATTGCATGTTTCTATGTATAAGAATTATGGTCCATTGGCTATCACTAAAAGTAATATGCAGTGTTTTTATCTGTCATAACATAGTGGACAACTGTTGACTTGCGTAAGTAACAAGGGCTACAACTACACATGTATCTTAGAAGGCATTCTAGTTTTTTTAATCTAATGGTTAAGTTGTGTTCACATGTATCCTACATTAATCAAATGACTCTCACACAAAGTTTAATTATAGCATACATATAAGTGCTCTTAAGACCTCAATCTATAGTATATCAACATTGGAATTGGAGCCAATTTTCTTGTAAAAAATTTATAATTTTTTCAACATAAAAAACAAAAGGGCAGCCAAAATGATTCTCCAAACTGGCACTTTACAGTGTTGCAATTAGTCTAGAAAAAGTCCTAAATCTAGAAGTCTACACACACACACATGTAGATCTAGATCTATATTTACAATTATGTGCCTATATTGACTTTATACTGATTTGTATTTTGAATATCATTTTCATACGATAGATATTTTATGTTAATTATATAGGTTGGGCTTCACTTTTTGCAATTATAGTATAAAAATTTATTTTTTTTACCCTACATGTTTATTGCATAAGAACTAGGTTTGTCCAATCTACATACAGTATACAAAAGTTCTGCCACTGAGTGAAAGATGATGTATATTTTTGTCTTGTGTTTTGATACTATTAATGAGTAAATTACTAGATCTTAATTTGTTCAATTCTTAAAGAACACATTTTCAATGACATTAGTTTATAAACTCAGCCACTTTCATAGTCACTGCTTTTATCGTGTGGAAAAAAAAGTTCTTATCTTAAAAGAGTTTGTAACTAATTAAAAAAGATGTAAATGACCTAACTCACTGTCAGCAGCAGACTAATGCACCTCCCCTAGAACCATCTCCCACATCATACCATCCTTCTTTTTTTTTTTGGTTAAGTCTCCTGCCCAGGCTGTGGTGGCTGAGTACTTTGTTAGATATTTAAGTTCAAAGTCTGGTGAAGGCAAGGATTCCTTACAATTCTAAACAGAGTCAATTTTAAATGAAAAAAAACAACATCCTTACTAAGAAATTAAAGTTGACTGTTATGAGTGTTTTTTTTTCATACAAGAGTAACTAATACTCATTTTTCTATTTTCATACCTTTAATAAAAAAAAGTTGGTTGGAAAATTCTGCGAGGCTACTAAATGTAGGTGTCATAAGCCATATTAGTCAACTGTAAGATCTAGCCAAAAGTCAATATTTTTGCAAGACCCAGCCAGCAAAAAACTAGTAATCACTTCTGCAAAGGTTTCATTTCATTTATTCAACTAGTTTAGGTTTGGAGACAGATAAACCTTAGCAATATTCTGAGGCCTGATGGGAGGCTGTGTAGAGACAGCATATGGTTTGAAATAGACATAAACCAGACATAGGAACATACTTGGAAATAACTGCAAATGTATCAGAACCATTCTATCTACTGTACAGTAAAGTTATGATAAATGCAGTGATAGGCAAGGTGCCCAGAAGCATTCAAAATCTCACCTAATGAAAAAATGTTAAAAAATAAAATAATTGACAAGCTTTGCTAAAAGACTAGATAAAAACCAAACTGTCTCAATAAATTACCATTGTACAATCCAAAAATTAAAAAAAAAAAATCAAACTATCCACTGGATACTGGTTTCAAGGGAAATAAAAATATATTACAAATTTTAATGTGACAATGTCATCTTTTTAATTTTTTTTGGCATCTTCATATAATCTGCAAAGCAAAATAGAAAGAAAACTCAAACTAAATATAAATCAGTGTTAGATTTCTCTATGGCAGCATCTGGTGCAATACACTTACAGTCAAAGAACTGGCTTCACACACATCTACAGCTATGTACACATCACAAACACTGAATCAGATCAGGTTCAGGACAAGGCTCTAAACGATCATGCCAAGGTCAAAGTTTGATCAAATCTAGTCCTAGACATCTCTCAACTGGTTGGTTATACCCAGGCTTTATTAGGTCTCTCCTCAAACAAAACTCAGCAGATTATGTTAAGAACAAGGCTTCCTTGTCTAGGTCTCTAATGGAGCTTCAGCAGGTCTTGTCCAGGACATGGCTTAGCAGATCAACTTCACAGGTCAAATAATAAATTATCGGCTTGAGATTACATGGTCATACATATTGGTCCAATCTTCATAGTTTCGCTTGTACAACTAATATTGAGTAATGCAAACAACATCATAAACATGCTTTATGATTTTTGTTCATGAGTGAATCAATTGGTTTGAAGGAGCCTAGTTAAATATCACACACTCATGCACATAATGAACATTAATTGTAAACCAGAGTTTCTTAACCAGGTATGCACTGATATTCATCATGGTTCAACACAAAATGACCTGAAAAAAAGGAAGGAAAAACAACTAGATAGTTTGGAAACAATGAAATAGATCACATTGCACTTGAACATCTTAGGGGATGATTGGGGTGAGGACAAAGAGAAAGTCACAGAAACAAATGCAGCAAATCACAATTTGAGTTGTCTCAGCTCAAACAACAAAGTTGACTAATGGCCATTTTGTTTAGCCCTAAAATACATCTGCAGTTAACAACAAGGAGAAGGAAGAAGTAGAAAGAAGATTGAAGTGGTACAGATACAAAACAAATGAAGTTTGTATGATTGAAATGAAGACAGTTGGTAGATTCATCTAAAACTGTCTACTGAAAAAGCCCAGCAAAATTCTGTGTAATGAAAGAGTTTTAACTATGCAGCACAGTGTCTACGTTCCAATGATTGGCTGGTCTAAAAGTAATGCCGGCTACTTAATAAGTACAATAATTAAACAAACAAGACCATAACAACTCAGCAGTGTCTTTCATTTGGCGCTGGTTTCCTGCCATCTATGACAGATGGACCACCAATTAAAGGGTTGGTGTTGGAGGCTGCAGGACTGGAACCTGATGGAGAAGAGGTTGTGGCAGTTGCAGTCACAGTTGCTGAATTTGCAGCTGCTGCCGCCGCCGCTGCATTGGCCAAGGCAGTGTGTCGCCGTAAGTGCTGAGGGGATGATTGAACATAGGTGTCTGGTGGACTGGGGACAGCTCCAGCGGCCGTAGCCTCTCCTTCTTCACCACTTTTGCTGTCCTTATTGCGGAATTTTTTGCGCCAGGACGGAGCTCTTCGGAATCTCCCACCCTCACCCTGTAAAGAATAAAACAAAAGAAAAAAAAATGAATAAAAATCTTAATGAGTAAATATGATTAAAGAAATTGAAAATAGAACAAAAATTACAATTAAGATTTCAATGTGTTTTAAGGACTTAACAATTCTGACAACAAAAGACATAAGCATTAGAACTCAGCCACATGCACTGTTTAGAAAAGAACATTAACTAATAATATTAAATACCTGCTTTGTTCAAATACACATACATTACTTTCAGTTTTAAATTATACAAACATGAATCTTTTTATCATAGGGAAGTATACATTTTTTAAAATGCTGAAAGTTGAGAAAAATTAATGAAATTAAAAATAGTAACATTTATCTGTATAGTAGTTATTACATAAAAATAATTCTACAAGTCCAAGTCCTTCATATAGTACTAATATACAAGACAGACTAAGACTTTTTAACAGATATACTCTAAGTTTACATAAGTGAACAAGAGAAGCATTAGTTCTTAGTAACATATTCACAAGCTCTGTCTAAGCTAAAGCTGACAAATAGTTAGTAGAAACAAGAATGTTAATCAAAGGGAAATAATGAGTGACATGCAACAAAACATGATTTTAAAAGAAACAAATAATGAACTCAAAGAAAATGTGTTGAGTGTTAGACAAGAAGTAAACGACATTATATGCTAAGAAATAGGTTAAGACTGAAACATAATAAACCAAACACAAACTATGTCAGTCAAAGATAAGTTACACCACATCTAAAACATTGTTTTCAAACTATTTGTCCAGACTTCTCCACTATCAACTACATAGGAATCCGACATTGGTTCACCCTAATAAACAAAGTCCCATATTAAGTTTTGCAGTATAGAGGTCTGACTATCCTAGAAAAACAAACCATGTTGTAGACAGCTTTACTAAAAACAAGTTGTCAAACCCATTGTGACTTTGAAAATGTTTAGAAAAAGTACAAGGCAATAAGGTTTCAAGTTAACATCCCACTTATTGATTGATAGATAGTTACACTACAATATGTTCAGCATTGTTGTAGTTCAAAATTTTAAAGCTTATGTACGTACTATAGACTAAATCTCATGTCACATGACAAGATGAGAATCATGGCAGTCCAAACAAATGTGTAAGCATTAGGAAAGCACTAAGTATCTAGAGAAGCAAAGGGAGTAAGAAGGCATTCAGTTCTTTTGATAAATACACGTAAATTACATTAAATCATTGCAGCTGAAGGAGAAGTTGAGCTTCATGATGTTAAACATTGTTTTTAATTTCAAAGTTCCAGTTATCTAGTTCCACTCTTTAAAGGAATGTAGTGTGGTTACACTTGATGCATTGACAACTTGAGAGAAGATTTTTTATTAATAACAAAACTTAGACTTAGCATTTTTTATTCAAAGTCTGACTGAGTTCACATTATAAAGTATGGATCTGAGTTTACATTATAAAGTATGGATCTGAGTTTACATTATAAAGTATGGATCTGAGTTTACATTATAAAGTATGGATCTGAGTTTACATTATAAAGTATGGATCTGAGTTTACATTATAAAGTGTGGATCTGAGTTTACAATATAAAGTGTGTATCTGAGTTTACATTATAAAGTGTGGATCTTAGTTTACATTATAAAGTGTGGATCTGAGTTTACATTATAAAGTGTGTATCTGAGTTTACATTATAAAGTGTGTATCTGAGTTTACATTATAAAGTATGGATCTGAGTTTACATTATAAAGTGTGGATCTTAGTTTACATTATAAAGTGTGGATCTGAGTTTACATTATAAAGTGTGGATCTGAGTTTACATTATAAAGTATGGATCTGAGTTTACATTATAAAGTGTGGATCTTAGTTTACATTATAAAGTGTGGATCTGAGTTTACATTACAAAGTGTGGATCTGAGTTTACATTATAAAGTGTGGATCTTAGTTTACATTATAAAGTGTGGATCTGAGTTTACATTATAAAGTGTGGATCTGAGTTTACATTATAAAGTATGGATCTGAGTTTACATTATAAAGTGTGGATCTTAGTTTACATTATAAAGTGTGGATCTGAGTTTACATTACAAAGTGTGGATCTGAGTTTACATTATAAAGTGTGTATCTGAGTTAACATTATAAAGTATGGATCTGAGTTTACATTATAAAGTGTGGATCTTAGTTTACATTATAAAGTGTGGATCTGAGTTTACATTATAAAGTATGGATCTGAGTTTACATTATAAAGTATGGATCTGAGTTTACATTATAAAGTGTGTATCTGAGTTAACATTATAAAGTATGGATCTGAGTTTACATTATAAAGTATGGATCTGAGTTTACATTATAAAGTATGGATCTGAGTTTACATTATAAAGTATGGATCTGAGTTTACATTATAAAGTATGGATCTGAGTTTACATTATAAAGTGTGGATCTGAGTTCACATTATAAAGTATGGATCTGAGTTTACATTATAAAGTATGGATCTAAGTTTACATTATAAAGTATGGATCTAAGTTTACATTATAAAGTATGGATCTGAGTTTACATTATAAAGTGTGTATCTGAGTTCATATTACAAAGTATGGATTGGTATTATAATTAAGTGACAAAGCAAACAATTAAAAGAATAGAAACTTTTGGATTTTAAGTTTCAAATGAGACTTTAAGTTTACACCCTTAAGACCTAAAATGAAAACTCCAGAAAAGTATTCATAAGACTTTAAAAATTAACTTTCTATAAAACATTCTTTAACTCTTTCTCTTCTAACTGATGATACCAACGTTGATTCCACCAGAATGTGGTAAATAATTACGGAGAGAAAGAGTTAAGGCTTCAAAATTTTTTTCACAAATGCATCAAGGCCTTAGAGGGAAGCTTAATTAAAGGTACACAGATAATACTATACTCTAGAATAGATAAACTCAAACAAATGCAGAGATGCATGCACTTATGATTCTTTGAGAATCCTAAGACCACAACCTTCAATGTAAAGGTCAAAAATCAAAGCAAAAAAACAAAAAATGAACAAATAAAGAGGGGAGAGGAAGGAAGTCTCTCTATATAATGACAGTAAATATAAGGTGCACCTCTTGTCAAGGATATTTAATGAAGTCAGTGGCAGTCGGACAGACAAAGACAAATGGGTAGGAAGAAAGAAATCATGGAACAGCTACAAATGATATTTCCCTTCTTCCTGTCTTAGTGTGGTACAACATTTAGAAAGTTAGATTGGTTTTATGATTTCACAACACTACCATAGACAGTAGAAGCTTGTTTCTTAGTCCCCCTCCAACCTCTGGATATTTGGTCTTCTACCTTTTGACTTGTTCTAACAAAATGAGAAATAGTGGTAGGTTTAAAGTAATTTTGTTGTAAACAGGATTGCAAAAGATGTTTTACACATGCTATGTTCATTAAACATTATCACAACAGCTAGGTAGTGATCTGTAAATTAGAAAACAAGTATTGATTTAAAAAAATAAAAATAGATGCTTCAAATTATTTTTAATGCTTAAAATGAATTTTTTAATAAGAATTTTTTTTTCAAAACTAAATAACTCTTTTAAAGAATACAAATTTAACAAAAACACTTGAGGCTCATTTTGTGAGAACTAGTCAAGTGCCTATAGATTTCAATGGAGAGTATTGAGAAAAGTAAAACTTTGTACACTCATGATCCAAAGAATGTATTTACTTATCCCAATACTAGCCCAGTGAATGATGAGATACACTCATGTTTTGAGATGTTCTAAATGATTTATAGTAAAACAAGAAGAGAATCTAAATAAGTAGCTATAGATAAGTTCAATAAGTAGGGAATGAGGTTCTAATTGATTTCAAACATCATATTTATAGCTATTTTTCAGTTATTTGATAAGTTTGTTTTATACTATCATATTCATGACCCAATTTTATATAATCATATCCATGACTTGGTTTAATTTATCAGCCCAAATGATCTTTATAGTTTCACCAAAGGAGTGAGTTAACAGAATCTAGCCAATTGTTAAAACCTGATCAGTTGAACACAAGCTCAAATGTTTTCAAAGAAATGATCTAAAGGACCAAAACAATTGCCAACAGTAAATAAAAATTGAAATAAAACGAAATGGCAATGAGTAGTGGCTGGGGTGGAGTGTGTAGGATTTACCTTGAGCTGTTCTCATCTGCGTTTGTTTTTAGCCTGGAGTGCAAAATAAATGTTACATAGAGATACATATATACACACAAACAAATCAAAGTAAAAAAAAACAACTAATCATCCATTGGTGAAAGTTTTTTTTTAAAGCATATCTTAATTTCATGCATATGTAAAGCAGGAGAGATCAAACTACTGCTTCATTAGAAACAGTAGCAGTATATGTGCATGAGTTGAGATAAGATAGACAATCTATACTTAGTTTAAAAGATAAGATTAGGGTAATAATAGATTAACCATTTAAAAGAAAATGTGGTCATTTCTAATCAAAACAAACTTTCAAAAAAATATTTTAAAAAATACATATTTGAATGAAGAGATCAATCTTTGACCACAATCAGAAGACTATCAAGAAGAGAACCAATGTTTTCCAAATTTTGAATCTAATATTCTTACTGGAGATAACAGGGAAAAATGGACAACAACAATTCAATGCAAAAGAATGAGATAATTGTATGACCTATCAAATAATCTATAAACTAATTCAACAGCACCACAAGATAAATCAAAATGGGTATTAGTGTGGACTATGGAAAAGAATCAGTTTGATAGAGAGCATGAAGGAAAGACCCTAGTCTTTAAATGCATAAAATAGTGCATGCACTGGCCTATGTCCTGCTTTTTATCTTGGTAAGGATCACATTTTAAAAAAATGCATTATATTTCCTCAACCATTTGGTAGGATGTACAGTAGATATAAACTTTCACCAGTGTCATAAAGCATAGCTCTATCTATAACAAATTAGAATGAGAAAAAAATATTCATATAAAAAAAAAAGAGAGGCCCATTTAAGTAACATTTTCTGAATAGGTAAAGCTAACATTTACAAGAGGTAAAAAGAAAAAAAGTGACAATAAAACAACATAAAACAAAACATTACACTGAGAATAATTCAAAAAACAACAAGGAAAGAGAAAGTAAAAAAGAAATACTTCTATATTATGGTTGAGGGTTAGGCTTATTTTCTAAGAATAACATCAACCTTTCAAGGATGCACAGCTTTTTTTTTATTGATTCTTTAATAAATAAAATCATCCTCAGTGTGCATAGATTTCTGACATTCATCCTATTTTATAATAGAAAGTGTTGGTAAGCCATAAAAAGAAGAGGTCATGAAATATTGATATTTTCTAGAAGTGATGAATTAAACAATTAAAAAAGAACAAAAAATAAAAAGATCAAGTAATAGGCATAAAGGTTTTTCTTACATTTCAACTAAACTGAATGGTGACTTGTGGAATAATTTTTTACACGAGTAACAACTCAACTACAAATTCTTAGACTGAACAATGCTATTTACATTGTGATCCTGTTGGATTCAAGTACCCCCACTGTCGTTCAAAACATAAAATAAATGATAACTTTTCTGAGTATACAAATTCAAGTTTAGTTCAAATTTAAAAGAGAGAAACCTGCTAATGTGAATAGCCAAGACATGCAACTAAAATATTCAGGACAAAAAAGCAAAATATTTTTTTTTCATTTCAGTGTGAATGAACAGAGATGGAGCAATGGGAAAGAAGTGATATAGAATTAAAAAAAAACACCACAACAAATATACATAGCAGGAGATGGCACATTTACAGAATGGTAAAACATAGAAAGAACATAATTGAGCTATAGAAAAAAGAGCAATGGAAATAATGAAACTCATGCAGATAATGCAAACTAACAATCAACTGTTAACTGTTGACTCCTAACTTGTTGGTAAGTCTTTCACAAACTAATCCAGACTAGTTGACATTTTATTTGGACACACAGAGGGGAAATGAGTTCTGGAGTTGACAAATCTAAGGAATTCACTACACACTTTTGTTATGTGAAGACTAGAAACAATTAAGGGGACAACAACATAAACTAGCCCACCAGTGATATCTACAGCCTTAGGTAGAGTTTTTATACTCTATGCATAAATATCAAATCATGAAACACACTACAAGATTGCATTGATTTGTATAACTATTGTGCAATATTATTGCATATTGTATAACTATTGTGCAATAACTATGTAACAACACATTAAATAATAATACCTAGCTTTTAAAATACTACTTTTAATTTTTTTTTTTTAAAACATCTATCTAAATCATAATAGTTAGATGGTATTTTGTATTTCAACATAGTTATATAACATTATGAGCAATGCTTAAGCTATAAAAACGTGATGTGGGCACTATCAATATGGTTTCCTAAATATTTTTTGTTTCTTTTCAACTTGTCCTAAGGTTTCTCAATGTTCAATTAGAATTAAAATGGTGGAATCAGAGGTCAAAATGACTATGTTATGGCAGCCAATCCACTACACACCATGTGAAGGAAACAGCTCACTAAACACTTGCACTGTCCACAATGTTAAGGACGCACATTAAAAACACAGCTCTATTATAGGCCACTCTATACACTTACTTCTTCTAAACGTCTATCTGTTCCTTTAGCTAAAAGATTATTAAATTCACGTTCTAAAATTTGACGAGCCTGAAATAGAAGGAAAACAGCTAATATCAATTTAAAATGTGTGAGTGAAAATATATGTACAGACATTTTAAAGCAGCTAGACATGTTGACATCATTGCAAGATGTTCTATCGACTGTTACAAAACACAGAGAAAGCGGAGTGCATGAAATAGAAAAGGGAGGTAATCATTTTGATTGCCATTAAAGTTCTTTTATGGAAGACTGTATAGTTATCATTTCTATTTCATGTATGTGTTCACTCAAGATGACAAGCTAAAATAAAGGAGACTCATTCAGCTTATACCACCTCTTCAGTCAAGTACTTTTCTATACCCTGTTTGAGATACCAAACAAAATAATTAACCAAAAATCAATTAACTAATTGTTAATTTTTTCAAAATATATTTTTGTGTTGTCAGGTAAAAGAATTAATTGTACAAAATTTCAGCCTCATCCGAGATTGGGTGTTGGAGAAATAATGTGTACAAACTTTTGGCCAGACAGACAGACTGAGTTGATAAAAGCTTTGCAAATTTTTTTAGCCAACTTGTAGATATGGAGCAGACTTATAAATAATGTGTCATTATCAGTTTCCCCATCAAAGAGCTTTTAAGAAGAACATATTTAATTTCAGGAAGGGTAAAAAGCAAATAACTGTACATACAATTTTTTTTAGCTATTCAACTAAATCCATTAATTGTAATAAATTCTTGGGGAAAAAAAAGGCTGTATACTTGATTAGCAAACACAATTAAGGCAAATAGAAAGCAGATTTCCTTAAGAATTTCATTTGAAGGTGTGTCTTCAGTTGTCTGTTTTTTTCATCTGTAGATTCAATGAGTGAAGCAACAACTTTTTATAGACAATTTTGTTTTCCATGAGATCAGTCTGATTTTAGTGTTGAGTGCTCCTTTCAAGTTTGATTGGCAATATTATATATTATTTAGCCCATGAGATTTGGAAAGCATCAAGTAATCCTAATATGTGGAGCAAGGGGAAGTAAATGCACTTCAATAAAACACACTTGGCCACAGACCATCTTTTAGTATCAATACCCCAGTAAAGTGAACGAAAGAAAAAGACTATGATATGAATCATAGAAGTATGCAAAGATGATGACATCAAAGAACTCTTGTATCCTATTACCTGTTGGTTCTGAGTAGGTATCTGAAGAGCCAGAGCCATACTACAATGATCAAAGCTTTCATCCAAGGCTATGAGTGCACCATGCACACCAGACTCTTGAAGATTGTTTGCATATTCTCTCAAGTTAATGATTTGAACCCACTTGATTACTCTCTCATTGGACCAGACTAAAACATCTGAAGTGGAAAGGATTACAATCAAATCAACATTAGCAATTAGAAATACTGTGACTTTATAGGATCTGATCATAGAACTAAGTTTCAATTTGAGCATAAAAATTCAGTCCTAACATTGGGATGAACTGCTCATGGACTAGTCTTTTATTTTGAAACTACTGCAGTCAAGTGAATTAATAAAAATTGAGTTTCTATTTTGGTCTGCAGGCTGAAGTAGAGACTCATAATAACTTTCGTTTTCTTTGACATGAAATTTTTGATCAACCAGATTAACACATGCACAGGGTGTACTATTTTTCTTTTAGCTTTTAGAATGTTTCAAATGTATAAGCTAGAACCCAGTAATTGGTTGTCACCAACCTTTCACATCATTCTGACTTTCTTCTCTCCGCCTCTCCAGCTCTTTCTTATCATAGTTGATTTTCTTTAAACAGTTAATGCCATACTGGAGACTTGTTCTACATTGAACAAAGAGAAAGAGATTAGATTAAAAAATATTTTTTTTTTTAGTAATATTAGTGTTTAAAGTTGTTTTTTTTTAACTTATGACAGAACTTCTTTAACAAATTCAGAATATTTTTTGTTTACTACATGCCTAGGACAGGTCTAAAATTTAAATAAGAGAACCAGAGACTAAAATAGTAAAAAAAACCTGTGAAAACTGTCAACCATTTTCAGTTGACCCCTGAGGTCTTTCTTGGTCAAGTGGTCAAGCATTCTAGCATCTACCAAACATTCCATAAAGTGACTTCTATACTGGGGCAAACCCAAGCTAGGAAGCCAGTCCTTACCAATCCATTCATGGTTCATATCACCAAATGCTAAAGTCTGAAACATAATCAATTGCAAATGTAACCTATGTTAACAAGAATTGTTTGAGTGGAAAATAAAAACATTAGTTCATAAAGCTATGAGCTGATCCAATGTTTGAAAACAGGAATTAAGAGACAGGTTTTGATCAACACAAAAGAAATAGAATTCAAACCATAAGCAGATTCACACATTGAGTTTGAAAAGAATATATTGAGGGATAACCATATAAACAAGGAAGTAATTCATGTTAAATAAAACTAGTTTATTATTTAGAAACAATATTAGGGATGTTGCATATTGTAGAATTGCCAAACATTAGAAAAAGTTGACTCATTTAAATACCTAGAGTCAAACATAACAAGATAGAAGATCAATAAAAGAGATAAAAACCAGTTTAAGCAAACTGGAAAATCTTCTCAGTGAAATTTAAACTGCATTCTTTGCTGATGGTCACCATACTCTTACATGGTTGTGAAAGTTGAACACTGAACATTGAAAGAAGAATCCAAGCTTTTGAGAGTAAATGGTACAGATAATGCTGGGTATCAGATACCAGGAAAAGAAGGAGTTTGTATTCTTACAAGTCAACACTCTGGCTGGCAAAAAGGAAGAACTCATTACTGTGAAGAAACGAAAGCTGAGCTGGTTTGGTCATATTGTGAGACATGACTCATTATCAAAAGTCATTCTTCAAGGCACAGTGGAGGAAGCACGAAGAAAGGGTCGTACAAAGAAAAGCTGACTGGATAACTAAAAGAATGGACTGGCCTCTATCTTGATATTCTGTTAAGCCAGCTGGTGACAGAGGCAAAGTGGAGGGATTTTGTTATGCAAACTGTCACAGCATTCCTACGACATAAGTCAAGGGACAGACGATGATGAATAGTGGATGGAGGGTTGAGTGTTTACGCAAGAGGTAAGCTAAATGATATAATAATGCAAATCAAACTTATGAAGGAGGGTTAAGTTTTATCAATATCTAATTAAAATGAGTAGAAACAATTACCGTTCTGGAAGTCTTTGGAGCTGAAGGGCTGGTCAGTGAAACCATCTCTTGTATGGCCAGCCTCAGTTTCAGCCTGTGTAAAGGATTACTTATGCCAATCTCTCTCTGAATTTCTGTGTCAGACAGGGCAGACATTATGGCACCACTTTTCACATTGGCTCGGCAAGCTGCTACATACCAAGCTGGCATACCAACCCATAACTGGTTGGCAGCAAACAAAAAAAAATGTAATGAATTAGTAACAAACAAAAACAATTTCTTTACAACATCAAAACCAACTTAAAAAGAATGAGTGCAGATTAAAACATTGTCTGGACTTGGAGTGTATATGAGTGCATAGAGCTCAAATTAGTATTGCTTTCTTTAAACCAAAAATTTAGTGTGTTTACAGGTGAAGGTCAGATTTTTAGTAATATTGAAAAAGTCATTAAATTTCTTACATTTGTTTTTGTTTTTTTTGCATCAAAATATTTTTTAACAAAGTTTGCTTACAATAACACTTAAGATAAAAAAACAAAGAAATCAAAATGTGATTGCATTTGATGAATGGAAAACCTTATAGTGCTTCAATGGCGACTTGTACATTTTTCTAATCTATTAAGATCAGAATTATTCTGATTCAATAATCTTTAAACAAAAAGGGCTTGATTAACAAATAGCATCTTCAGCAAATGACTCAAAAGTTTGGTTGAGTAATTTGAAAAAAAAAAAGAAAAATATATATGTATATATATAAATACAGATTTCCAAAACCTACTTCTAACCAAGCCACCACAGTTGGACCATTCCATAATGCAAAAGGCGTACTGGCTTTCATGGCTTCTTCCAAAAGTTCATGTCTAGTAAAATAAATAGGAAACAGAAAGCTAATGGCTAGAGTCTACTCAAATTGTACTGAAAACCCAAATGGAGCTAGCCCATTCACCTCTAACAGTAAATTAAGAAATAAAGCAACAGCTTTAAGAACACATTCTAACAACTTGTACTAGATGTTCAATAATAAGCATTTTGCGTAAGTTTTTGGGAAATAAACATTTGGTTAAAAAAAAATAATCTAAAATAATTTCTTTAAACATCACTGTTTTAGTTTCACATTACTTTTAATGCAATAAACAGAAAAAAAAAAGTTCATTAGATTCAATGTATTCCTATTTTTTGTGTACACTAAAACACTAGCTGTATGGATAAGTCTATTTAAACAAAGCTTATAAAATACTATACAGTTACTAAAGACATACACAATCACAAACTTTAAGCAGCTCAAGTCCCAAAAGATTCAAGACAAAGTTTAAATAATGAAAATACTGCTTACTTCTTCTTTTTCCTCCTATCAAAGTCAGACTGACCCAGACCTATACCCATCTCTGAGCCACTGTTATCACCACCATCTATATAATTTCCTTCAAGATCAAACAAGCACATAAATTAGAATACATTTTTGTGTAAAACATTACATTTATTTTTATTATTGTGGTATTTAAGAAAAATTAGATTTACTTTTCTTTCTTAAAAAAATTCAGTTTCTAAGTCATGTGATCTTTGGTCATATGACTTAGGTTTAAATTTTGAGTTCAAATCTTGTTTTGTGATTATTAATTTTTTTCCTAATAAAATGTCATAGATTTAAACTAAAATACCCATATAAGAATGCATTGAGATATAACTGAAAGTTAAGTGCAGAAAAGTTCTCTTATTGGCAGAAGCTGCTATTTCTTTCACTTTATCACTAATTACAATTAGGATCAAAGAATCCAACAGAGTTGAGACTAAATCCTACCTGCAGCCATTTCTCTAGCAAGCAGCTCCTTTGGTTTATGCTTCTCTTTTTTAGAAAAGAATCGGCCTAGTGAACTCTTTAAGCCTTTTTTCTTTGGGTTGGGGTGTTGATGCTGTTTGTGGAGGGAGTCTTGACTGCTTGTCAAACTGCCCAGAGGACTGTAGGAGGAAACAATGCTGATCTCTTGTAATCGACTGCTGCTGAAACATAAAGACTTCTCTTTTAGAATGTAACCAAAAGGGGGGAAGGTTTAAGCGTTGTGAAAAAGTTACAAAATAGTATCTGAAAAAAAAGTTTAGCTCTTTTTCTTTATTATAGGCTCTTTATTTAAACAAAAAGTAAATAAGATGAGAGAGTTTTTAACGACAAAGCTACATATGGAATATAAGTGTAGAGTTGAAATACACTTTTAGTGCTTCTGTGAATCCTTTTCACAGTTTCCTCAAATGGTTAATAAACACAGTATCTATTTTAATGTCCAAGTTTGATGAGACAAGCCTTTTACCTAATACTTTCTTCAGGACTTTTAGCTAGTGCTGCTGCCACTCTTTCAAGTCTTAGAGCCCGAGGTGTTGGAGGACTTGACTCACATTTTATTTGCCTAGATTCTTCTTTGGAATTGATGGAGCTGTCATCACGGCTATATTGCTGTGGGAGTTCAAAGACATGAAATATCCATTACAAATTGTAGTATTTATTGTCACTGTCTAAAAGGGAGATAAATACACATTATTCTTAAATTTGCTTACCTGTTGACCAGATGGACTAGAATCAGCTGCTGTGGCTAGTTGAGGACTGGAAGAAGAGTATGTGTACATTTGTGCAGTCATACCAGCAGGCGCCTGAAAAAATCAAATGGATCATACAAACACTTGGACAGTTAGCAGTCACTTGAATATAGAGTTTGCATTCTTAGTTCAGTGACAACAATCAAATATGAATGTAGAGAACTTTCTGGTGGTTAAAAAGGTTATTCAATGTTGTTTTTTCCACAGCAATATGTTACTTAAATAAAAGCTAACTTAATTTGTAACTTTTTTAAAAACAATATTTCTTAAAATGATTTTTTCCCCACATTTTATTCTTTTACATCCTTCAAAGTTAAGTTTGTTTTATTTCTTTTCTATTAACCATATTTTTTGTAAATCCCTTCTTTATGTAGCCACTGAATGCAAGAATGATTTATGAGATTTGTAATCAATTGACAAAGCAGTAAATAGTTGCCTGAATATTCTAAAAAGAAAACAAAACTGTATGCTAGGTGTAGGTGATCTACATACACTTAAAAGGATGAAATATGTTTTAATAATGCTATTAACAGTGAATGTACATAAACTTAAAGGAATGAAAACAAGTTTTAATAATATATGAACAGTGAAAGTGCAACTTCAATATTAATATCAAATATGATTAAAATTCATGAAAACATACAACATCATGCATTAGATTCTTTGAAAATCCTCTACCAGGCTTTAGAGTACAGGTTAACTGATATTAAATTTGTTTACGAGCTGCCAACTTTGAAGGGAAAAAAAGGTACTAAAGTTTGGTAATGTTATTTAAAAGCAACCAAATGGGCAACAATGGAAAAAAAAACAACAATTACTTAGCTTATGAAACCAATGTAATGTTCACTATGTCCTTTTATAACATTCTTTTTAGGTTTGAATCCTATGAAAGCAAACTGCAAGAGATTTATACCAGTGTGTGCACTAATTGGTGTAGGCCTCATTTATAAAGAAATAAAAGAAACGTCTGAGTGTCAAAGAAAAATTTTGTTTCTTTTCAAAACCATAAGAAGAATAGTATTCAAACACAGAATTGACTCAATCTCAATGTACAATTTTACTAATGATAATTTCTAAAGAAGGTTTGACATGAGACAAAGTGAGTTGAGGATTTGGACAAATGAGACTGAGTAATAAAAAAAAAAATGGGTGAAGTAGACTTTGAAAAATACAAGTTCACTGCTGAACACATTTTTTTTTAAAAAGAAATCAGACATCTGAACTTGTAAATATTTGAACAAATCAGACATCTGAACTTGTAAATATTTGAACAAATCAGACATTTGAACTTGAAAATGTTTGAACAAACATAAATTATTAAATAAATTTTCAAGTACTTCTTCATTTTATTCAATAGTTAATTTTTTTCTCTTTCTAGTTAATTACCCTAATGAATGAGTATGTTTAAAGATGGACTAACATATTCTAAGTAAATTGTGCCTGTTCATATTAATGGGTCTGTGAAAGAAGAGCTATCTAAAACTGTTACATCCATTGTGTATTTAATACAATTTTAAATTGCAATTATTTAAAAATATGAAAAATCACACTAAAAATATATAGATGGGCAGCTCAGTCTATAGGTTATCATGTGTCCTATTTTTTAAAATTGTGTTCTACAACTTATGTACCTTACATAAGCAGGGCAGCATCTAATTCAGAATAAAGCAATTGTGTTTTGCTAATTACAGTCTTTAACGTAGGACAATAAAACTGTTACACAATAAGTCATTAGTAGTCAGAGCATAAAACAACATGTCTGGTATTAAGAAACAAATTCCACAACATCAAATAATCAATAAAAAGAAAAAAAAACATTAGTAAAATACGACTGTGTCGTGAGACAGGTGTAAATGGCTAACCAAACTGCAAGCAAAAATAAAACAGTACTGAAATTCAAACTTCCAGTGTCCAAATCAAAATGTATGTAAATCAAATTGGTACTAAGAGTGATGCAGGCTGGCAAGAAGTTACAACATCAATGACCAACTGCAGGGGAGGAGAACTCAGAACGCATTAGGAACCAATGCTAGTATCAAGTTAACCAATTTTTACATGTATGAGATGCCAATAGTTACATTCACAATCACACAATGTACTCTTCAAAGGTGTTTTAATCAATTAATTTTTTTTTTAAATTCTTGGTTACTATGTTGTAAAATTGAAGTGTTTGTTACTATCAAGTATAGAAATGTTCTTCCCAGACTATGATTTATTTTAGAAATATCAATTACAATGTTTTATTGAAAGCTTTATAATTCCGAGAGAGCAGGATTTGACAGCAAAAGACATTCTACAATAATAATATTTACTGTCTTTATTTTCATTGAACTGATTTTCAGAAAAATACTAAGAATGTAACTAAACTACTTAAATGAAATCTAATAATTGATTTTCTTAAGAGCTTAATACTTGACTACTAATGAATTTTGGGGAAAAATAATTTAAATTTATAAACATTTCAGTGAGTACATTTTAAAGGTGAACTATTTGTTATTTGGCTTTAAAAAAAATATACAGATTTAAGAAATGGAAATATTAACAGGTTTCTCCTCTTCTGCAGAATGCCTCTAACACAGAGTGCAAAGGACATCGCAAGCCTGCAACTTACAGTGTGGTATTTCTGTAATGAATCTCTGGATTGGTAAGAGGATCGGGGGTGGGTAGGGGTTGAGCGACCACTAGCTGGTGGTGATGCTGAGCGCTCATAGCCCCGCCATCTCCCAGGTAAAGTATCCAAACTACCACTGCCTACCCTTATCTCCAGCTCATCTGCTCTCTGTTCTGTACTCTCCTTCTCTTCCTGGATTAACCTGTAATCATAGATGAAGAATGAGTCAATCCTAGACAACTGTTACAAATGGGAAATAAATTTCTTGGATTTACCAGTACTAACAACATGCTGAGGAGATATATATGTATATATATTATCCCATACAAAACTTTTAACATTTTTGTTCATTAAATGGAATTTTTGTTTTTATTGTAACACTTTTTGAATGCCCACCAAACCAGAGCTGTAATGACAATAGAGTTACCACAAACCACTGCAAGATGGACAGGGTCTAACTAGGATAACTAAATGAATAATTTCAAATGAATGTTCAGAAGTTTTCAAGTTGTGTTTTATGATTAGTTGATATTCTTTCTGCTACTTTACCTTGTTTTACATGGCAATAAATAGATGTAGAGATACATCAATGAAGTTTAATGACCCTACTTTAGAAGTGTACACAGAAATGGAAGAATATATAATGGATGGAGACTAATGAATAATGCTTGTCTAAAACCACAAATTCTTTAACATACATAATTAAAAAATACTAATATGGCATATGCTGCTAACAGATGAAACCCAGAAAAACCTTTAGATTTTTTTTGTTTGAACTATATAGCTTAAGTAAAAAGTATTAGGTATCTACATCTATTTAAACATACATCTGAATCATAGCTTCATTTTAAATATTTTCAAATTGATTATAACTTAAATGTTAGAGATAGCATGAATGTAATGACCTGATTTCATTATTAATGGCATCAAGTTGTTCCTGAAGCATGATAGCCAGGGTCTGAGCTCCAGTGTGACCTGATGGGGAGAGCAGGTCCACAGCCCCAAATAAAGACTCACTGTCATCTGTACCCTCTGTATCACTGGTATCAAAGGCATGTGCCACATTAGCCAACACATGAGCTTGCTGAATCTTTTCCCACTCTTGTTCATTGAGTGTATTCACCTAAAGAAAACATTCATTTATTACAGCCTTATGAGGCTTAAAGGTCACAATTCATTTATTTGTTACCCTAGCCACTACTATTTACTTTTTTAAACTGTCTAGTACACATTTAGTGGGGGAGAAAATAATGGTAATTGCTCTTGTTCGTCATTGGCAACAGAAATGAATTAACTTTTATATTCTCTCTTTCTTAAATCAATGTTTTCTTACTTGATTCAACAACATTATTGCTTTCATTTCAGTTTGTATCACCAATTTATTATACATCTTCATTTTTTCTTTTCGTATGCTTTTCAAAACGTTTTTTTTATAATACATGGTAAAGAAAAAGATTCAAATAATTGTATCATAAAATAAACTGAATTTGTTTTCCTTTTACAAGAATGTCAACTCCCTTCAATCAAAAGAATTCAGTAATTATAGTTAAAAAAACAACAACAAAAAACTAGTATTGATTAAAAAAAGATTTCTAAACCTTGGTTGGATCATCTGTCAATGCTTGCTCTCTCCCTCGATGTCGTCGCCGAGACACATTATCTTCAAAAGCATAGCCAGCTCTGATAGAAACAACATATACTTAAAGCTTCATATATCTTTGACACACACAACTGCATCTAACAATAACATCTCAATTATGCTTCATTAGTAGTAATAACTAAATACCTCATCAACTGTTCCATCTGCATACGAAGTGTTTCCACCTCTTTTCTGTATCTTAGCAAATCATCATTGATCCGCTCCTATAGTTTCAAAACAGACAGACTTAGTTTATACAACTTAATTTCATAGATATCAATCAAAACAAACAACTGCGACAAACTGGAATAATTTAATCTAAATTGTTTCAAATACTGAATATGAAAAGCAGGTTATAAAATGGCTGACCAAGAAAGGCCTATTCAAGGTAGTTAATATTTTGAAATAGCAGCTGCACTTAAGCTAGGATAACTAAGACTTTCCTTGATCCTCTCATTCTTTACCTTTTCTTGCTGAGTGTCATCCAAAATTTTAGTAATCCTCTGTAACTCAGCAGTCAGCTGGTTCTTGTCTTCTAAAGCTGCCATTCTCTCTTTCAGGTGCAACTGGAGACGCTCGTTGGACTCGGTCAGCAACCTATCAACTGTGGTAGAAAGTCTGACATTGTGCTCTTCATTCATCTTCTCTCTCTGGCGAGACTGCAATGAGAAAACACGTTGGTCATACAGAAAGAAATACTACTAGAGTATGGAGATCAATCATTATAAAACCACCAATATTTGTAGTAATACATTATTTATATTTAAAATATCGATGAAACTGAAAAAGGCGTTGTTTAAAATTATATTAGTTTTATTTCGTGAGACTGCAATTTAATTAATGAATATATGTACATGAACAATAATAATAATAATAATAATAAGGCTTGTCTTCGAGACATGAACAATTAAACTTTTCCCTATAAATTATGCAATCTTCAATTGGTACTATCATTACAAAATAAAGGTTGAGACTTACTCTGAGTAATTCTGATTCCTTATCATGTAATGCCTGCTCTAAATTCATGATTCTTTCTGCTGTAGATCCATGCTGTTCTTCAGCCTATGTAGAGATAAAGTACACACTTGACAAAACATTCCTTTCAACAAATGGTTCTTTCTTTCAAATAAAAGTAACTTAAAAAAAAAAAAAATATAAAAAGTAAACTGCATGCCAGAAATATACCTGACTTAGTGCTTCTAATCTCTGCTGCAGTTCAGCCTCTATGGAAGGCATAGCCTCAACTTTCTTCAAAGATTGGGCTAATTTCTGCTCAAGATGTTCGACTTTCTCTTGCAAGCTTCGCATTTTTTCTTCCGCCTTGAAAGAAAAAAATTACTATTAAGCTTTTTTAAAAAAGTATATATTGTCTCTTTTTGTCAAACTCTATGCCATTAAAAATAGCTTTCTTTTCTAGTATTTCCTTTAGATCATACAATATATATATATATATTATCAAGCCTCAATGTAACCTTTGAACTATTACTTTGTTTTACATATTTTGGTCATTTTTTCAGATTTTAAGACTATTACATCTACAGAATGTCGGTGATAGAAATTGGCAGAAATTGAACCAAGGACCATCAAGACGACAATGTAGAGCACATACTAGATGACCAGGCAGAGATCCTATGATTAGTCTGTGTTCATATTTCATTTTATTGGAACCTGAGTGGTTTAAATGGTAAAGTGATTAGCTACCAAGTTGAATGTCATTAGTTTCAGTCTAGATGGAAACCAGAAAAACTACTGAACATTTCAATCATTATTAAGCCATCTGTTAGAAAAATTGGGTCAGACATGACCTTACAGACTTACAAACTGTTGGTCATAAAAACAGTTGAACTCTATCTGCCTATCAGTAGGGAAATGTAGAAACTGAACTTTGACATTATAATTTTACTATTTGAACAGGTAGCACTAGAGGATACCTACATTAACATAGCATTTATTTTATAGTATTTGTAGATAAGATTCTAGCTAACATAATTGACTTACACTCTTTAAACTGGCTTCTTTTGTTTGAACTTCAGCTTCCAACTTGTCATTGAGATCATGTACAGAAGTAGACTCTCTCTGGGCATTAAGGTAACGTTTCTCCAGTGTAGCTATCCGCTCTTCTTGATCTTCTTTCTGGGCCTGGGACTGTTACAAAAAATAAATCTCACACAATCAAAAAGAAAACAATCCTTTATGTTGAGCCCACTGTTCATTATTGAACTTTCAAAGGACTGGCGATATTAAATGAGTCCATGTTGCATCAAGTTATATATTTCTGACATTAATCCTAAAGGATGAGACATACCTCTCTAAGGTCTCTCTGGAGCTTGTTAACAGCTTCTTGTGCTTTGGCCAACTCCTTCTGACTGGTGGTGAAGCTCTCATCCAGCTCTGTCAGTTTGTTGTTCAGCTCCAAGATCTTGGTCCTGGCAGACGTTAACTCTGTGTTCTGCTTCTCTACTGTCTCTTGCAGGTCCATTACTCGACCCATTTCAGAGTCTGGTTCAATGGAGCCATTTGATAACCTCTGAAAGGTGAAACAAAATAAATACATATTACAGCAGAAAAATAAATGAGCACAACAAAGAAACTGCTAAATGAGTCCAAAGTATTGCACTCAAAATTCATTTATTTTATTTCTTAAACTTCATGTGAATTTATGTTCTTCCTAACCCTAATCTTTTATGACAGTGGAAGTTTCTTCAATGTAACGTCCTTGAATGTATTGCCTAAAGAAACATGTTTCAAAGTCAGCAATGACTGTAATCAACTAGTTCTATGGAGGTCTAGAAGTTTAACCCTTACTTATATAAAATGCACATACCTTGGGAAGGCCTGATGTGGTAGTGGAAGACTCGCGTGAGTCGGCATCTGCCTGACTCGTTGAGTCAGTGCGGTTAGACTTGATGTCCTCCGCGCTGCCGCTTGAGTGGCGAGACTTAGTCGCCTGTTCTCGGAATGTGAACAACTGAAATAAAATGAACAAAAGAAATGTTCATATTCTAATCAGAGACAATGCAATGATCTCAGGTGTAATTCATTTAAACAACAGCAACAAAAAAAGATTGATGAATAAAAAGTTTAATTCAAAGGCTTTTACTTTCAGAAATCATTGAGTCATCTGATTGAACAGCTTACTAGTTAGAGCAGATCTATTATGCTGAGTTCTGTATCAAGTTGCCAGTTAAAGGACTAAAAAATAAAATCAATACTTCTCATCTTAGCAGCCGGATGAAGGTGTCAGAAAGTGAGACTTTGGGAAAAGGAGCAACTGATGTGATAGAAAACTAAATTCTTCAAGTACTGACATTGTAAACGTAGGATTTGTTACCAGTCTGCAAGATGTTATTAGATAGACTGTATCGAGTAAAGCAATCCAGAGACATTTTAAAGTAATGACTTTTCTTGTGGACAGGCTTGGATCCAGCTGAACCAAACATAAAGTAGTTAAATATTTAACACAATTTCCATGACTCCAATAACAAGCTTGCCTTCACTTCATTAGTCATGCTTCACTGAGTATCCCAGTTTAACACTTGGAAAACCAGCCAGAAGCCTATGTGCAAAAAAAGTACAGTTCTTTTGTATACTGATAAAGAACGCTCTCTGACAAGATAAAACTGAAAGACCCTGTGCACCCCAGGTGACTTGCTTTGAGTATCTTAAGGAGATATCTGGTTTAGTTCACGTTACATAGATGGGAATATTTGTCAGCTACTTAAAATGTCTGTGGGCAAGTAATATTCAGTAGTTAATAGCCTGACTGGCTATTTTCCTAAATCTATGCACAAGTTAATTATTTAATTTTCGACATGAAGATAGCAGTAGCAAGGGATAAAATGTGTTGGTCTTTTCACAATTGTTTATATTTCAAGTTTAATGAAAAAAAGCAATTTTTTTTTGTGATGGCTACAATTAGACTAACAACAGTAAAAATTATGATAGTTACAGAATGAAAGACTGAAAATAAGGACGCCAGACACCAAAGAAACCGAGGCAGTTTGGATTGAAAAGGTATATTCTAATTATGAGAGCACTGATGAAAAAAAATTCTGTATTGAATCTCATGCCTAAGATATTGATAAAACAAATTACATATGATTGAGAACTGTTAGCTCTGAGGAATGATTAGGTCTATATTACTTATTCAGCATTTCCAATTTTTCAATGAATTAGGTTTCATTAAAATAACTTGTGTTAGGCAACCAATAAACTTTAAAAACATCTCTACTGTCACAACAGATGCTAAATGATTGAAAATTTGTGATAGGTGACTGCATTGAGCGATAGATAACAGACTGACAAATGAGCTAACATAAGGCAGAATTCATTGCTCTTAAATGCTATAAGCTAGCTTCTTGACTGGTATTAACTATCTCCTACTAACCTCTTGATTGGCACTAGCTAGCTCCTCTTCCAGCTGGGCCACTCTTTCTAAGGCAACTCTAAGTCGTTCTCGCACCTTCTCATCTAGCGCCTTGTGGTGCTCAAAGAGAGACTTAAGGGCTTTGAGCACTTCCACTTCACTGGACACTCCAGCTGGGGAGGAGGCTTGTCGCTTGACCACTGTCATCCTGAGAGACCGTTCGTGACGGGAAACTAGGCACTCTAGGTGCTCTAGTAGCAACTGTCAACAAAAGATTTTAGCAAAAATTTCATTAAAGTAAATCTAAATGTACTCAATTTAAATATCATCATGCCATTTAATTTAAACCACTTATTCAACATATCTTAACTATATATTTTATCCCCAATTTTTTCAAAACTATCAATAAAACATATTGTGAATGATTTTTATCCCTTAAGAAATAGTAATGTACTCAAATTGAATGTATCACAAAATCTTAAATGCTGCCGGTAAGATCAATGGAAAAAACAACAAAAAGAAACATAACATAACCTAAAAATAATGTAAAACAATAAATCTGTGGGATTAAAAATATTTTGTTACCAATTGTTTTCGTTTAGCGCTATTTCCTGCTTTTAGCTTTCTCACTACACTATGATCCTATCACTGGACCAGTTGGGACAATGGGAGCTGGGGGAGGGAAGGAAAGAAAGGAAAAGCATTTAACAAAAAAAAAAAAAAAAAAAAGGAACAGCCTGAATTTGAATTTGTCCTCAGTGCTAACCACTCTGCTAGTGAGGTACTAAGGACTAGAGCAGATTGTATAGTTATATATTGTTTGTTTCAATTTTGAGCAGCAACCTATAAAGGGGACCACCACTTATACCACCACTTCAGTCAAGTATTATTTCTTTCTCTTTTTCGAGATACCAAACAAAATAATTAATTACCAATAGTTAATTAACTAATTGGTAAATATTTTTATTGATTCTTGTGTTGCCAGGTAAAAGAAATAATTGTGTAAATTTTCAGCTTGATCCGAGATTGGGTGTCAGACAAATGACGTACAAGTTTTTTTACCAGACAGACAGAATGACTTGATATAAACTTTGTAAACATTAAAAAAGAAACTTTTATGTTGATTTTATCCTAGTATCATTATAAAGATGATACACATCGACTATTCAAAAAAAAAAAAAAAAATAATTAAAGAATAAAACTGATAAATAAAAACTAATTTTGAAATAATTAGGTATTATTTTTAATAAGTGCAAAGACTACCAGTGGGTTACCATCTTGTTCTTATTAATTAAATATGCATCAGTATCAAATTACATTTGTATTTTGTTTAAGGTGAAAAAGGCAGTTCAAGGGAATCAATGTAAAGGATCTAGATAACATCAGAGTGTCATTACAATTTTTTAGTTCATTCAAGAAGCATCCACCTAGAATTGTATTAAATTTTTAAAACCAGAAACAGGATCTTGTTGGTCTTATCATTAATTCAGTTCATCCTTTCCTTGTAATACCCATGAATTAAAATACATTACATAGCATAGGTTGTTATTTTTTATACCTACTATATATCTATATCTAACTATCTATCTATATATATCTATATATCTCTATATCTATATCTCCATATATGTATGTATGTAATGTAATGTAATGTGATGTAAATGTGATGTGATCTATCTATCTATCTCTATCTCTCTCTCTATCTCTACCTACCTACCTACCAACCTATCTATCTAAATTGTTTGTGACTTTGCAAGCAAGTATTATTACATTTTGTCTTTGAGTTAGTGTGTCACCTTTTGTCATGTTGCTTTTTTTGTGCATCCCTTTTTTACTTTTTTGTTTGAAAATCATGTTTAAAAAAAATATTAAGAAAGAAACAATTGGCAACCCTATTTTAGAGGGTTTCAGTTCAAATCCTGATGAAAACAAGTAATTTTGTATTAAATATTTCACTTCAACTGAGAGGTGTTTGCAGAGTACCTAAAAGCTGCATGAAAACCTCTTCACCTACATGTCCACAAAAGAGCTTGGAAGCATGGAATATTATAATACAAAAACAATAATTAGACCAACTTAACATTGGTATCACTATAATCTGGCATTCTTATGTTTCTAGACACATGCTTACACACAGGTTTCTTCAGGAATGCAGTAGAATAAATTTCAAGCTGCACATCAGACAATTTAAGTAGATCCATTGACTTCTTTTTTTCAGCAGTTGTGTTGCATTTTATTAAAATCAAATAAAAGCAGAACCACAGTGGCTAGAACATTATAGATGCTTAACACTTACCAGCTGTGTTAACACCTTCCATTTAAAACTCCTTACTTTAACAAGTCTCTGTCTACCTACTTGATCAATTTCTGTATAAATTGACCTGTTTCTGATAAACTCCTTAAATCACCCAGTTTCTGATGAATACCTTAAATTGACCAGTTTCTGCCTCCTGGCTAAATTGACCAGTTTCTGTTGAGCTTCTTACATTACTTTGTTTCTGACATTTCAAAGTTGAGCTGTTTCCCTACTTCAGTTATTAATTAGATGTGAACATGACAAAATGCCAGAAAGCAATTCATTCACAAAGACTTCACATGGTAAGACACAAACAACTGATTCAAATCAAAGTACAGAAAGTACATTAAGTCGTCAAAAAACTAGGCTAAACTTATACTTGCCCTGGTATTGTTCCTCTCTGCTTTAAGCTCAGATATTTCCTCTTCTCTTTCCAGAAGCTGTTCCCTGACCTGATTCAGCTCTTTGGTGACTGTGGCTAATTCCTGAAGGAAAGAGAACACATCAGTTATACAATGAACAGAAAAGTCAATCAATCTGAAGTCTAATCTTATTTTCTAAACACATTAATATTTTAACATAGTATTGGGTACTGTAAGGCATTGGTTTAAAAAGGACTTTAGGAGTGTCTGCAAGTTAATTTAAGTTTTCTAACATTTTGGTGGGTAAAATTACTCACTTATACAATTAATTTCAATTGTATGAATCATTCAATAAATAAATTGTTCGATTGTATTTGGAAAAAAATCCAGTAATCTATAAAATGATTTCTTTCCTGATCAATGTTAAGATTTCATTCTAAAGAAAAGGCAACAAGTGACAAAGCAATAGCTTGTATGTGTGTAACTTTAATATATTTGCCCATCAAAATGCAAACAAAGTTGCATAAGGTTTAAGTCTTCTAGTGCTACTACACTGTTGGCAAAGTAAGAAATATAAAATAGCATGCACTACTGAAAAAAAAAGCGCTCTAAACTTAACAAAAGACAAACTCAAACTTATTTTCCTTTCTCATTCAAGCCAGTTCTACTGTAACTCTCTTCTTCAACCCACAAATAAAATACAAACCCAAAGGCAATCTATATCAGTTTATTTTTGAGTCATAGTTAGAATTTATGCTGTACATCTTTCCACTTCTTTTCCTATATTTTCTACTTTTGAAAAGTTCCTTTAATAGAAATGCAATTATTGATTTTTTTTTCCTGACCAGCAAATAGCTAGCCTAAAAATAGGTTTTTAAATGATTTATAGACATTTTCTTTGTAAAACCATGATAGAACTGAAAGATGGAATTGCTGTCAAAAATAAAAAAAATAAATAAATAAAACTACAGGTAATGTTCCTTCAAATTAATTTTCCTCACAACATTGTTGGCCTGTTGGTGATGATAACTTTAAAAAGACAAAAAACAAAGAAATGTTTATTTCCTTGTTATCCACTCTAGTCAAATAAAGCTCACATCTCAACCTAAAAATCTAGATCTTAGACCACAAGCTAAAACTTACAGTTTTAACCCCACCTAAAAACAATGCAAGTAAACAATAACCTAAATGAAGTGTAACTTTGTGTGGCAGATGACAAAACAATCATCAGTTTGTGTGATTAAGAGACCAGCATGATAACAAAATTAGTTAACTCTTTGACCATAAATGTCTTGTAACTATTAGTGCTGGCTTGACACACAGGGATATCCTAAAAGCCCATTTAGATAAGTACCTTACCATTTAGTTATAATGTGTAATCATTTGATGCTGCTCAATAACAAGCAGTGCTTGGAGTTTGAGACTCACAAAGGTTAAAATTATTTACTTTATAACATAGACTAAACTGAGTGTATGAAAAGCCAAGTAAAGCAATGTGTGGCCAAAAAAAGCCAAGTAGAACAATATGTGGCCAAGAATAGCCAAGTAAAGCAATGTGTGGCCAAGAATAGCCAAGTAGAACACTGTGTGGCCAAGAATAGCCAAGTAAAGCAATGTGTGGCCAAGAATAGCCAAGTAAAGCAATGTGTGGCCAAGAATAGCCAAGTAAAGCAATGTGTGGCCAAAATTTTTCATAATGTGCTTTTAATAAGTGTGACTTTCTATTTAATTCTAAGAATGTCAGGCAACAAGATTAAAAAAAGATTTGAATTTCCCGACATCAGTTTATAAATGCATCATCCAACTTATGAGAAATTCCAATGTGTTTTAAACCACTAAATCAAACAAACATCAGTGGACCTAAAAACAAAGTCCAGCAGTATCAAGGAGTCCAACTTTATTGACTACTTACCCTATCATTAAACCCTGAACCCTACAAAAGAAAAGTACAAAAGAACTCTTAGTTCTAACCAATGATAACAGCCGTTCCCACAATTCCATGGTATTGATATAACCCATTAACTAGGTGGACAACACATCGTGGAGTTGAATAATAAGCAACCATCTTTACTAGACCAATGAAACTCATCTTAAACTGTCAACCTTCACATGCTCTATGGCTAGTCTGGTGGAGGCATGTCTTTTAACAGTAACCTTCTCACGTCCCAAGGGGATTCGAAAGAGGAAGAACAAGATATTGAGTTACGCGCTCTTGGCAAGATGGCTGCTCCCTGTTTACTGTTATCAGAGATGAGTTAAAATTTTCGTTTTGTTGTATTAAAATCAAACCAAATTCCTTAAAAAAGCTATTCAACTAATAAACTAATATCTTTAAATTATATATTTAACTTAATTCAGCATTTTTTTCCACTAATTAATTCAAATTAACAACTCTTAGTTTAGGACTATTTTGTCTCACTAATCCTTTTTTTTATTAGCCTTATTAACCTTATAGTTATATAGATCTAGAATCTATATATTTATATATTATTTAGATCTAGTCTATATTTATTATTATATCCTTGGATTTTAGATCTACTCAGTCTAGTGTTAGACTTAGACTTTAATTAAGGCTTTAGACTACTAATACTACTACTACTAATAACTAATAGTAATATTCTATATAGTTAGTTATACACATAAATATATTGATCTAGAATTAAATCTAGTCTAGGTCCATATTTTGAATTTAATAAACCATTTGATTTGATTTAATTGTCATTGTAAATTTGCTTTCACTTTAGACTTAGACTTAACTTAGGCATTGTAAACCTTAAACTAGATTTAGACTAGACCTTTAAAAACTAAAATCAACAACAGTCATCATGAAATTGTTCTGGCTATTTATCCTAATAATTACTAAATACACATAGAACTAGATCTACCTTAGTCAACACTAAACTTAAAAAGGAAACAACAGTCATAATCAATCATCACACTCTAGATCAATGCAACTTCAAAAATAACCTAACATACACATCCATAACATTAAAGAAGATTACCCATCACAAATGGAAGTTCTCAATCAGACACAGCAGAAATAAATACCTATCACTGTTAATATTAATAGCAGGAGATGTAGAGTCAAATCCAGGGCCTAGATCTAAAGATAGATGCAACATCTGCAAAAAAGTATGCACCATGAAACAGAAAGCCATTCAATGTGACACCTGCAATGAATGGTACCATGCATCATGTCTCCATATGAATACACCTGTGTATTGTGCCTTAGGCAACAAAGACAGCATCATGGCACTGTGTACCATGTGGGTTACCTCAGTTTACATCAGGACTGTTTGATTCCTTTGATGCAGACACTTCTAACCCATACAATATCCTAAACACCATCCCAAACCAAACTCACCAACCACTAGCCAGATCCACTCCTGTTAAACCTAAATCTACTAAAATAATTACAACAGCCTCACTAAACAAACCTACTAAAGAAGTAATACCAAAATACCTTAAAACCTTAGTAATAAATTTTCAAAGCATTAGGAACAAAACAGCAGACTTAGAAATTTTATTAGAATGTGAGAAACCAGACATAATTGCAGGAACAAAAACTTGGCTACATCCTGAAATTTATAATGCAGAAATTTTCAATAGTAATTATGAAATTATTAGAAAAGATAGGGCTGATAATCATGGAGGAGTTCTAGCAATAAAAAACACTCTTATAGCAGAAGAAATTACCTTACCTAACTCAAAAAATATAGAATCAACATTTTGTAAAATTAATACCACCTCAACATCCCTAATAATAGGCAGCATTTATAGACCACCAAATTCTAGTTTAGAATACATGCAGGAACTATGTAATCAGATTACTACACTTAAAGAGACAAATAAAAATGCAGTTTTTTGGATTATGGGTGATTTCAACCTACCTGATGTAAATTGGAAAACACTAACCATAGATAAACACCAAAACCTTATGGACATAAATGAGCTTTTCATAGAAACTTTACACAACCTAAGTTTAGATCAAATCATTAAAAAGCCAACTAGATTAAACAACACATTAGATCTCTTCTTAACCAACAGACCTGGTTTAGTAGTTGATTATGATATTATCCCTGGTCTATCAGAGACCATGAGATCATAAAATACACAGTCAGATAAAAGCAGTAACCAATTCAAAACCCCAAAAAAAATATCTTACTCTGGAATAAATGTAACCTAACACAACTACACCAAGCTGCATTAAACTTTCAACAAACATTCTTATTAGAAAAAGACATTAACCAACCAGTTGATGACCTCTGGAATTTCATTAAAAACCATCTTAAAAGCATTATAGAAAATCATATACCAACTAAATACGCATTAAACAAAATAAATAAATGCTGATTTAATAATAGACTAAAGAAGCTTTGTAAACAGAAGGAAAACCTATATAGAAAATTTAAAGAAACTAAGGCAGAAAGAGTTTACAAAAAGTATATAAAAATTAAACACTTAACCCAAAAAGTAAGCAGACAGCTGCAGAGTGAATACATAAACAATGTAATATCTAAAGATAACAACAAAAACCTATGGTCATACATTAAGTCTAAGAAAATGGAAACAACAGGCATAGCGCCATTAAAAGATGAACATAACATAATACATAATGATAATGAAACTAAAGCAAACATCCTAAACAAATACTTTGCATCAGCATTCTCAGCCCCAGGAGACAAAGACATATTACTGAATTTGAACCAAGTAGACAACATAGAAGATATAGTAGTACAAGAAAATGGAATTAAAAAACTATTAGCCAACACCAAACCAAATAAAGCGTCTGGACCTGATGGTATTCCAGCTAGATTACTCAAAGAACTAAGCAATGAGCTAGCCCCAGTGTTCAAAATACTCTTTCAGGCTTCACTTAACCAGGGCAGAGTACCAAAGGACTGGAAAGAAGCTAATGTCACCCCCCTATTTAAAAAAGGAGAAAAATCTGACCCAGGAAACTACAGACCAGTATCACTTACCAGCATCACATGTAAAATCCTAGAACACATAATATGTAGCAACATCATAAACCACTTAGACAAACAAAATGTCCTCACACCATACCAACATGGCTTTAGGAAATATAGATAATGTGAAACACAACTAATAGGACTAATTGATGATTTTTCTAAAGGTTTAGATAATAGTGAACAAATAGATGCTATCTTACTAGATTTTTCTAAGGCTTTTGACAAAGTTCACCACCATAGTTTGCTTAAAAAATTAAAATATTTTGGCATTTATGGTCCACTGCATCAGTGGATTAAAGATTTTCTGATAGGGAGAGAACAAACTGTAATAATAAATAGCTCTAAATCAACACCGATAACAGTAAACTCAGGTGTACCTCAAGAAACAGTCTTGGGTCCACTACTATTTTTAATTTACATAAATGATTTACCAAATTGCATTAGTTCAGGAACAAAAGTCAGATTATTTGCAGACGATTGCATAATATATAGAACAATAAAAACAACACAAGACACAGATATTTTACAAAGAGAATTAGATGAATTACAGAAATGGGAATCAAATTGGAGCATGTCTTTCCACCCAGAAAAATGTCAGTTGTTAAGAGTAACAAAAAAACTAAAACAAATTAATTCCACTTATCTTATTCATGGCAAACCAGTAACACAGACTAAAAACGCAAAATACCTAGGTGTTATAATAAATGAAAAACTGTCATGGAATCCACATATTGATGAAACTATAAAAAAATCAAACAAAGTATTAGGTTTTATAAAAAGAAATTTCTATAAATCAAATAAGAACATAAAACTAAAATGTTATTTAACCTTGGTTAGGCCAATAATAGAATATGCATCCTCCGTTTGGGACCCCTCAACTCAAGAAAACTCATAACAAACGAATATTCACATTTGACTAGAGTAACACCTTTAGTAAAATCACTAAATTTAAAAAGCTTTCAGGACAGAAGACTCAAAAGTAAAGTAGCAATCATACATAAAACACTGAACCATAATCTTCAAATACAAAAACAAAATTTAATAAAATACTCTGAAAGACACAAAGATAAAGGCACATTCCACGTCCCATATGCTAGGACAAATTTGTACAAATACTCCTTCTTCCCTAGTGCTATTAGAGCATGGAATGGGTTACATGAGCTAGCCAGGAAAACCAGTGACTTGGCAGAATTTAAGTCATTGGTTAATATGCATGACTAAATGCATGACGCGTAGGACGTAATCATCTTCTTTTTTGAAGTAACGTCTGTATTATATAAGATAAGATAACAAGGTTTGCTTTCCATTTATTCATCAACACCGCTACGCAATCTAAACATTGTAACTCGCAGTCCACTTTTGGCGGCACAATTGGCCATGTCGTAGACGATAAGAATATATTGGCTATTTACACCACCACATCATTCCCAGTTTCCGATTCCCATTTCCATCTATTCACGCTACCTGTCATCGATCCATCTTACAAATACCAACGGGGAGGGGGGGTGTTGCTATGCCTTATGGAGCATTCCGACCACCTATCCGCACAAGATTAATTTTGTAATCATAATTTCTATGATCAATTAATCTGTTTGCTCATGGGCTTTCCCGAGAGATTTCCCAAACACACATCGCCTAAGTGGAGATGAACTGTTTACCCATCACACACACACGCACTCGCGCGCTGAAATCTGCTGGCCCAAGTTATCAGACGTGAAATTTGATGAAAGGTTTTACTGAAGCATGGAGAAACAGAAGTCAAAAGACGCGTGACAAATATCGAGCACATCTACATTGTTACGAACGTCTAGAGTGGAGGAAAGAACTGAGAGGAGCATTCTACAGATTAACCATAATAATAATAAAAATAATAATTTTATAGAGCGCTGTTAACAAACAAAAATGTAGGCTCAAGGCGCTGTGATAAGATTACAAACATAAACACAAGAGCTAAAGTGCTATTATCAGAAGTGGTAATAGATAGAAGTATTCCACTAGTAGTCCACTGCCTATAAAATGCTTCGAATCAAATGCGTCTCAAATTGCATGACAACCAGTCCAACTCCTGACATCACGTGTGGCTCAGATATTAGGTCCGGTGGAACTCGTATCACTGACAGGAGAAGGGGCAAAGACGAGCAACTAGTGCCTAAACCACTAAGCAGGAGGGACTCATTAGACCTGTGGAAGGAAAAGTCTCAATCCAAACTTCTGCTGCTATACATAAACATGGGAGCCTACACTAATGAAAACTTAGTAGCAGTTGACCCTTAAGCAGCCTACAGCACACAGTGCTACACCCTGGTAGAACCTGTGAAGCCGCTGATCCCAAACTGTATTGGATACCTGCCATTCCTTTGGGTGCAGTACAGTGGGGGTGAATTGTTGTGTGGGCGACAAGTTTCCTACCCTAACTAATGTAAAAGACTTTCAGCTCATTTCAAGGGAGATGAACCATAGTCTTCCACGAAAGAAGAGGGCCAACAAAAGTGATACGCTTTTTCACTCCCTGAAAAGTCCGAATAGCATGAAGCATGTAGAACGCTTATGCTTTGATGAGTTCGAACTCAAATGATAGTGGAGAGACAGACTCCTAACTGACAGCTTTACCAAAATTCGAATGCTCCTTTGTAAATTGTTTATTAAAAAGAAAAGAAAAAGTGTTCAGGGCTGACAGTGCCACTTGGAGTCAACAAGAAACTGTGAGAGACTAACAATGCTATTTGGGTAACTTAACAGAGGTCAGGGTGGGACAAGTCAAGTTTTGATTTGTTGATTTACTAGAGTGACAGAGCAGCAAGTAATGGTTTTGTATTAGAAAGCGATTCAATCTCAACTGGTTATTGTGCCAGGCAACCATTTCATTGAGTATCACCATGCGCTTCAACAATAGCGCAGCCATTGCAGAGATTTCTAAGGTATCGATTGAGTTACTGATATTGATAGTTGTTTTTTTAAAAGGTAAGAGAAATCAAACAAGGATAGAAAAAAAGTATATGTTCAATGAAGTAGGTTCTATGGCAGGAGAGATGTGAACAAGTATTTGGAAGCCAAACAATCTCTTCTTCACTTTATTCGGTCTCATACCTGACTAGTTCGTGATTCCCTAACCACAGCATGAAGACTTGAGACGCTCAAGTTATCGGGAATCTCACTTGCAAGTGCTCATAATTTAAAATGGGAAATGTCACATGATCATGAGTACAAAGAGAGTTTTGAGATACCAAGTAGACATCAGCCACAGCAACCAATACATCTTATTCCAAACAAAAGGGACTAGCACCTAGAGTTATCAAACACAACACATTGAGCTGATTGATTTAGTTTTAGTCCAATCCATCAATCAGTTTGTCTAATAATGAATATTATGTGACAAGGTTCAAACTGGAAAGTAAAGGGTGAAAATGTTGTAGTAACTAGACAGGAAGTGAACTCGACTGTCACTAGACTATACAGATCTACCCTAATTACCTCACACACATTTTCGAGGCCCTAAATGTACATACGAAATTTCTCGGACGATATTGCTTCAGAAGACAATTCCTCGGTTAACGCTTTTGAAGGGAATGCAATGAATGTTGTTTCCCTAGAAGGAATCTAGAAAGACGATTAGCCCATGATTATACAATTTTTAAAAAGTCGTGTTTTTTTTAATTAAGGTTTTTTTTCTCTTTGCTAAAGGTGACAGACAAACTAGGAATAAATCTGATTTGCTCATCACACAGCTGTTAATTAACGCTTCAAGTACATTGATTGTGAGAAATACCTTCGTTACAATGAGACAGCTTACAGAGGACATGTGTGTGTGTGAGTAAAGAAAGGGGGAAAAAGCTGATTATTCACAGTTGACATTGCACGCGCCAGCACCGAGTTGCCCTCTGGACCAAGACAACATCCCAAGCGGGGCTAGCAGCCAGTACACGAAACCTTCCAGTCAGAACAAAAAGGTCTGCCCAGGTTGGTATGAGTACAGCACAAGGTACATAGACGGTGGCCAGGGGTGAGAGCCCACTTCAGACCACATGACGTAGTAGTGCACAGCGCACTTGAACAACAGTTATGGCAGCATTGAAACAAACCTTGTGATTTTTTAAAACAAGACGTAAGTGTGGAAGACATGCCAGTTGGAATACATTTCAGAGCAAGTCATGACATTATTTAACCCGAACTACAGCATCTACTTCTTCAATGTATTCACTTGATACATCCAACGCAATGGGTTCAAAGTCGAAAATGATAAGAGTTTTTGAAGAAGACCGCTGTAATCCTACGGAATGAGAGAGCCCTGGATAGAACTGGTTCACTAAATGATACCAGGTAACGAGGATGCGTGTAAAACAACGACCGCATCGCTTTGTTACCCCTTCAACGTACCAGTATCTACGGATGAGCCACTCGACTGACACGACCTTCCAACCAACTCCAGTTCGTTTACACCCTCAACTGAAGTCCTTATCTCTTCACAAGTACATTACATAATGTCCCCATGACCTAGCATTGCAACGAAAGGGGAAACCAAAACAAAAAACTCCACGCTATCTTACAGTTGATAGACACGGGCACGCATGCTTACAAACTACTATGCTATAGCATATATAATCGGCGATTACTATACACCTCTTAAAGAAGTTAATTTGAACAATTTGGGAAACTGTCTAATATTTTATATTTATTCAAGGAATCGTGTTGATTGGATGGAAACATGTCTGTATGCATTTTACGTTTCAATGAGGCCGAGATAGACTGAAAAAAAGATTAACTAAATAAATATGCAAAAACAAAAAAATCCTGTCTATGGACTAAAGACACGAGAGTAGCTGTAGATACTTAGGATGTCTTTAATTTGAACGAGAAATGTCAAACATTGACAGAAACTATTGATAATAAGTTTCTAGAATGTAAAGGCATGATGAGGACAAACAAACAGCAAGCTCGGGGGGGGGGGGGGTTCTTAAGGAGTCAATTAAAGAGATCGGGTCTCAAAAAAGGAAATCCTTTGCCAAACTCTGAGTCGACCACTTAATAATAAGGTTGTGACCAGCGTCGCGTGATATTTGCGGGACATGTCCTCCGACAAAATACCAAGAGTTGCGATGACATGGAAGTCAATATGAGGAAAGCGCAAACAGGGACGTCCTGGTATAACCTGGCGCCACACTTTCATGGAGGACCTCAGAGCATTAGACACCAAGTGAGAAGAGGCTTCAGTCATTACCAGTGACATCTTTGTGGAGACAGCTTGCCGTCTAATGCGTCGAACGGCGCGGAAGGAAGAAAGTCTTAATTGTAAAATACATTAATATAATAATCAATAATACATCTCTTTATTCTCCTTAAAGAATTGTGTCTTACGATTGTCCATTACATCGAACAAAACATTACAACAAAAGCAGAACAGTTTCAGTCAAACAACTTTAACAAAGAAACACGTGCAAGTTGATTTCACTTCTCCCTTTAGTCTTCTAAATATGTGCCCAATCTTTCAGACTTTTGTACTACCACTAAGTCTTGTTTGAAACGTTCATCCATTAATATAGCATCACAATTGACTAGCCCAAAACAGCTCATACATTAGAGAACCTAAAACAACAAGACAATAACGAAGAGTCAGACATCAACATTTGTTCTCATACATTAAAGAAACTAGTCTCACGTAGACAAAACAGCGGAGATAGCGCTCATCTTTCTTTTTCAGACAGCCTACAACATACTCCAAACCACGGCGCTCAAGGTCCAAGTGGATGTCCAGACCGTTGGCCATCGGGTAATTCCAAAGTCATGAGGGCCATTCAGTGACCTACTTCATTGTGACCTTATTCCAGAGCGCAGGAATGTTCTAGCATTTATTTCTACATCTCCTTCTGCTGGACACTAATAAACCCGATGCTATGTGTTTTTATTTTTATTTCCGTATAAGTCTCAATAGAATTAAGCACCAAGAAAAACATAGAACAACTTGAATCAAACTAGATTTAACGCTAAGTCCAACAGACTTGTAGGAATGCACAGTCAACGGTAAGTATGCTCAGAAAAATCCAGCGAAACGCATCTGGGAAAAAAAAAAACTAATTCTTTTCAATTCTCTTCTCCACCGTGCCACGAAATCCCCCCGTCTAGCTGGCGATGTCGCTCAAGCAAGAGACAGTGGACTGAGGCGAAATGTCCCCCAAGTTCTCACTTCAACTGCTGGCGTGTGACGACTTGGAACGGGGAGGGCAATCCAATAACAATTCCCATTTTTTTTTTCAATGCGAAGAATTGGGGGTGGAGGATAGTGATGGCGAGGCAGGAAAGGGGAGGGGTGTAGGCGGGGAGATACGAACTAATCAGGTGGAACGAACGCTTTCTTTTAGTCCTGTGACAATGGCGTGGAATGTGACATTTTCTCCTAAAATAACAGAGCGCAATAAATAGCTATCGACTTGACAGGAGAATACGTCTACGTCTGCTAATAGATACACCAACACAACGTTCCATAAGTTCATTACATTTCAAGAGACGTCTGAGAAAAAGAAAATGTAATAGTGTTCACATGAAGTAAAAAAAATCTGGCTCAACAAAATATTTCTGTTAGACACTACATTATTTCACTCAATATTTGAATTACACAATCCAAGACACACACAAGCAAAAAAATGCAATGTACACTACAGAATTCAGAAGTGTATCAAAGAAAATACTAAAAAATAGAAGAGATGATTTTATGGTATTTGGAGGACATAAAAAGAAAACCTGTTAAAATAAAGGACCTTACTATGTGATATTGCCAGAAAACACACGCACATAAGGGCATGCCAGTGAGGTAATGTACAAAGTAGACATAACAGAATGGCGTTGTGAATCACTAAGCTAGTGAGTATTGATCCAGTTTGGGTAATCAAATCGAATATCTGAGATGGTATTTAAATTCATTCTCGATACATTCACACCTAGCATTTACCGGAATGCGAATAAGTTAGCCTATAGAATCGTACAATCAACATCCATGCGCACCAATCCAAGTGCTCTTTATTGTATGTTTTTTTCCCTCAACAACATTTTGATATTTTCCAAAAGGATCATGGAGTGCAGGAACACAATACTTAGAAACAAAAAATATATTGTAAGCTACATGCTATCTATTTATATATCTAACAAGCCATCTCGAGCAGATGATTGTTCTTAACGGACAATCGAATCTCCCCGACATCGACCCAGACAATGAGTGTTTATTGGATATCCACACAAATACAATCGAGATTCCCATACAAGGTTGTGTGGACTACCCCAAAGTTACATGAGAAAGCTCGGTCTTGTACTATTGTACCACTCACCTGAATCAATAACAAGCCGGTACACTTGGAATGTGCAGGAATGTATTTGACTAGTGAATTCTAGAACCATAACGTTAACTTAACGCACAGACCACCATCTTAAAAGGTCAGGTCGACACGCCCCGTGAAACTGATCAATACGCCCTCATTAAACATTTCAACAAGGGACCACACTTATGAAACCGGTAATGCCATTTTAATAGAAACTATTTGCCATATATTATTGGGCAGCGCATTGCTTTTATTTCTCATGCATATACTCTAGTGACCCCTGACCCACTCGTGAACGAAGAACAGCTTTGGAAAAAAAAATCTTTTACTTTTATCTACCGAGCTGTGAAAGGGGAGGGGGGGGGGGGGCACTGCAACTGAGTGGAACGTTGCCTAGGTTACACACGATCCAAACAAAGCCGTTTTCATTGCATTGCCTGTGGAATAAAAGGTCAAACTGGGCTTGCAAAATGCTGTACTCGTGGCTCAATAAACGATTGTTACTGGAACGAACAACAATGGTGCCTCACAGATCTTCCTCCCAGACATTGTTCTCACTCACTTTGGCTTTGTTCACAGGTAATAGAAACCGCCAAAGTTGTATAGGTAAGTGAGACCGCCAAAGTTGTGTAAGTTAATGAAACCGACAAAGCCTTTCATTAATAATTTAAGTGAAGCAAACACCCCTGACGAGACCAATGTCTTTTTCTTCAGCTTGGTCAGAGACAAACCTCAAAAGCAAAACATCGAGCAGTAAAGCACTATGCAGCCGAAACAAAACGTAAGTTTATAAGCCCACCAAACTACTCCTGTGTTAATAAGCCACCAAACTGCTCCTATATAATAAGCACGCCAAACTGCTCCTGTGTTTATAAGCACGCCAAACTGCTCCTATGTTTAAAAACCTGCCAAATCGCTCCTATGTTTATAAGCAAGCCAAACTGCTCCTAAGTTTATAAGCACGCCAAACTGCTCCTGTGTTAATAAGCACGCCAAACTGCTCCTGTGTTTATAAGCACGCCAAACTGCTCCTGTGTTTATAAGCACGCCAAACTGCTCCTGTGTTAATAAGCACGCCAAACTGCTCCTGTGTTTATAAGCACGCCAAACTGCTCCTATGTTTATAAGCAAGCCAAACTGCTCCTATTTGATTTTCATAAGCGAATATGTACTTTGAATGTCAAAATGTACATCAATGTTTATGTTCACTCAATAAACATGAGCTAGCAAGCCTAAAAACAATATGCATCTCAATAAACATGAGCTAGCAAGCCTAAAAACAATATGCATCTCAATAAACATGAGCTAGCAAGCTTAAAAACAATATGCATCTCAATAAACATGAGCTAGCAAGCCTAAAAACAATATGCATCTCAATAAACATGAGCTAGCAAGCCTAAAAACAATATGCATCTCAATAAACATGAGCTGGCAAGCTTAAAAACAATATGCATCTCAATAAACATGAGCTAGCAAGCCTAAAAACAATAGGTATACACGGGGGAGGGGGCGGAGATGAAAGCAATCAATAAGGACGCTAATAAAAGTGATTTTTAAGATCACGTGCCCACATACACAGAGACTGGTGGTCAACTTTTATGCATATCTGGCGTTTTCATGACGGCACTGTCAACCTTTTCACAGCGCCCAGACACGCCCAGTCCCAGCACACCTTTTCAAGTCATCACTCTTTAGGAACAGGGGGACAGCAGGGGAGATAACTCTGGTAGCACGAAAAGGACAACTTCGATTTTCAGCACATACGCACACAAATCAAATCTTTGACGTATGTCAACGGTCAATAGCACTTAGTGGACAGGTAGCGTGAGTGTGGGGTGCGCGGGTGAGTTATTAGCCGGCTAGACTTGAGCATGAAACCCACAGCACTTTTTGTCTAATAATCTAAGGGAGAAAAACAAGGAAATAGTTGAAAGACAACTTTGGTTAACATTGGCCATTCGTTATCAAATGCTTCTGGTACTTCCACTTCCTGGGGCAGTGGATTGTAAGAAAAAGAAAAGTTACATTTTTTAATATTGTAAACTTCAGCAACGGTTTAAGATGAAGCTCTGTCAGTAGGGCCATGACTAAACATCACCAAGTCAGACACCCATTTGTTGTTGCTCGGTGGTTGGTTTGTGACTCCTAATAGCTAGTACAACGTAACTGATGTAGGCGTATTACATTCTTATTTAACTCATGACAAGTGCACGTCTTGACTGGCTCATGTCTCTGGCTAATCTCTTCTTCAACGTTAACCCCAGTCCTTTTTAGTCAGCGCCAGACCAACTCGCAGTTTCATTAGAAACTCTTCAGCTTACAAAAAAAAAAAAAAAAAAAATCAGTTTCACCCCTTTTCTCATGGTTACACCCTAAACATGTGTATATGCACTCCATAAGACCATGTCAATTACATCTGTATTATAAACGATACAGCAGGAGAGATTTACTTGGTTTCTTTTTTAGAAGTCCCACACAATACTCGTGATAGACTTAAGTGTGATGTGTACTTTTGGAGAAATAATGCCAGTTTGGATTTCGGAACAAATCAATTCGTTTTTGTTTTAATTGTGTAAATATATACTAAAGAAGTAAATACATTTCAGTCATCAATGTAAGTGATCTTTGATAACGGCATCTTTAATATCTTATCTCTTATTGGCTGTTCGGTTTCCAATTTGCTCGAAAGTAATACCACGTTTCTAGGGATGCTGGTTGTACGGGACTTGACGAGTGGCGTGGTAAGATGGCAGTCACGTGATGTAGTTTCCATGATTTGTGTGGACCCGGTCCTGTCTACTATTACAACATGTAAGTTCTATCAAAACAAAATCATACGAATACAAGAGTGGAGTGCAGACATACACAATAGTTTCTTTCCGGTGCTCATCTAGTCAACTTAAAACAAAAAATGTGTTGGTCTTTTTATAGGCTCAGAATGGGATTTACGGAGCTAGTGAATAGGCGCAAAAATAATGGTCCAAACAGTTTTCTGTAACGACGCCTTGTACATCACACTGATTGTGTCAGTTCAGTTTTCCAATGAGCTGGTGACGATGTCCTCTAAAAGTGAAGAGCGGCTACCAGTCGCTGCTAAAACATAATGGACGTAGACGACTACTAGTAAAATCAAGAATGGAATCAAAAGGGGAGTGTTTGTTGTTTTCTTGTTCCTACGGGGTCATTTGAGTCTTATCCAATAGGCCTACATAGACAGACAAATCGCGACTTTTTACAACATGGTCCCTGTTCGAACCTACGCTTACCACCGTCCTTTGCAAGGACGTTATAAAATAATCTTGTTTGTATTTGGCATTTATTTATTTTTGGAGGAACTTCTGAAACTTACCTACAAGTCTAGGTGGTGACTTCAATTCACAGTTCACGCACAACAGTTTCATTTTAAAAAATCATTGTAACTCAAGCCAATAATTATTGTATTTCTAAAGCGACGTTAACCGACATAATGTAGGCTCAAGCGAGACCAATCGTTATAGAAGGCCTGAACACTGACCTGCAACGTCAAAGAAATGGAATGGTCGCGGCTCAAGGCAGTATAATAAAACCTTTCAAAGTAGGCCACCCAGAACCATCAATTTCAAGACTGATTAAGGGTGACAAAGGATTGGGGAGAACTACTTGATCATAAAAAAAACACCAGCTCCGCGAAAGGTATCAATGTAGTTTTATGATTAATTGAGTCAAGCTATTTGTTAACTTCAATCCATATCACTAATTTGTACGAACTGGTGGAAATACCATGGGTAACGTTCAGTGTGTCAAGACTTTTGCTGGTCTCTAAGTCTAGAGAGAATCAGTCACGTCACACTATCTGTAGGCCAACATGAACAATCATAACGACTGCACCACGAAGGAATAAGCTTAAAAGAAAAGCTGCTCTCCAAGAAAGGCGCATACGCGGAGAGAGAAATTGACTTCCAGTTCAATGTTTCTATTCCTTTGAATCAAATCACTTTATGACCTAATTTGCAAGAGGGTCTGATATTTTGGTGTTAAGTTTGAAGCTTGCATTTCCTACACCGTAATTCCGACCTCGCAGAATTTTTGAGTGGCTTCAAAGAGCCCGCCACGACCCACATTGTATTTGGCATTTATTGACATCAATTTATTTATTGAAGCCACTCAAAATTCTTCCGTAAATTCGTGGATAGACGACAATGCCATATTATTCTTACGGGTGACGACGTATTTGCTAATCGCTGTATTTTTTTGTCCCAATTTACAACCCATAAAGAAATGAACTAATTATAATTTAATATCTCAGAATACCAGAAAACATGAATAGATCGAATGATGGCGCGAAGTTGTCAGTCATCAGTTTTTTTCCCGACGACAGCGCCCCCACCCCCGACGAGGTCGTAATTACGGTGTAGGAAATGCAAGCTTCAAACTTAACACCAAAATATCAGACCCTCTTGCAAATTAGGTCATAGCGTGATTTGATTCAAAGGAATAGAAACATTGTCTCAGCGAGATTCCTAAAGTGGAACCTAAACCTCAAACAGCACGTTGAAGTAGGCCTACACTTTGAGTAACTAAAGAGAAAGTGTGCAGACGTATTGATCAGGCGGACTCGATCACATAAGTATGTAGTTGGAACTGCAAGACTCCATGAAACACACATATCAAAAGCGTTTCTGTTCAACTGTGCAACAAGTAAAATGCACAGGGTGAAAGTGCAATTGTTTCTCTCATTGGATAAGACATATCGTGATGATCTAAGAATGCACGTGCTCATCTAGCGCCTTAGTGACCACTATCAGCATCTTGACCAACTGAAAAATGTGCTCCTCTACAGCCCAACTCTCCCGGTTTTTTTTTTAAACACCACTGAATGTTCGACCAAATCGGTGAGGGACGAAATAGCTTCAAAGGGACGCAACACCACATGGGGATTAAGGTCGGCGAGATTACGCCGCTTGTATACACTCTGGAACACATATCGAAATAATTCCAGCCACCTTTTCTCTGACTGATACACGGATATAAAAAAAAAAGATACATAGATCTATGTATAATGCATCTTAGGCGCATGTGTGTGAGAAGGAATAAAACAAAGGAATAATGCTAGAGTGGCCAGATTTGTGTAAGAAACTCAAAGAAACTATTACACTTACATAAAGACTGGAATCTCGGCAGGTTGTAAAATCGTAAATAAAAAATAATAATCTCCGTAGTAACACTGGAGAGTTGCGGTTACTGTTAAGTACAGAAAAGTTGAGTTCTCTCAACAGAGGTCATGACGTACTGGTGAATATTGTTTAGATACATATAGTCAGAATTGTAACAAAATTTCTAAGGATTTCTTTTCTTCATTCATAAATTCAGATTATATACTACCAAAAATTTAAAAAGTCACGACGGTATAGTTTAATCTCGCCATCTACATAGTGTCCAGTTGTTTAAAATAATAATGACATTTGACTACTGGTCTATTGGCTATTAGTCAATGTTCACAAAACGTTTTCAATGTCTCAACTTCTGTCAATGACTTTCTCAAACTCGAAGTCACTTCTCTGTGTGTGCAGGCTTCAAAACAAATCTGATATTTACATTTCAATGTCAACCACGTTTATCACAACACCGAGAGTGTTTAGAAAACAAAAGTGGTTAGTGTCTCACAAACTGTTCTGGTGATAAAGCAGTTTAACAATGGACATCACCGTTCACAGTCCTCACTGATCTGGCGATAAAGAAGTTTAACAAAGGACATCACCATTCACATTCCCCACTGTTATGGTGATAAAGCAGTTTAACAATGGACATCATCATGCACAGTCCCCACTGTTCTGGCGATAAAGCAGTTTAACAACTGACATCACCATTCCAGTCCTCAAGAAAAACAATCTATTGATAAAAATCAACTCATTCCTTAGAGAGACTTAACGAAATATATCAATCAAATGTAGAATGTAGGTTGGATTGTGCCTTTTAAAAATGAAAAAAATATATGCATTGCATATACTAACACCACCCACCAAAATGGATAATATACTACTACAGTTTAACAAAGGACATCACCATTCACATTCCCCACTGTTCTGGTGATAAAGCAGTTTAACAACTGACATCACTATTCCAGTCCTCAAGAAAAACAATCTATTGATAAAAATCAACTAATTCCTTAGAGAGACTTAGCAAAATAAATCAATCAAATGTAGAATGTAGGTTGGATTGTGCCTTTTAAAAATGAGAAAAATATATGCATTGCACATACTAACACTACCCACCAAAATGGATAATATACTACTATTATCTTTTCAGTTATCTTTTTACTACTTATAAATTTTACTCATGTTCATGTTAAAAGCAACAGCATGATTACATTTTTTTATTACTTAAGTATTATTTGAGATTAACAGTTTTTGGCACATCGGCGCAAAGGGAGAATACAAATTAATTTTTTTAAAAATAATAATAATAAAAAAAAATTCTTGCTCTGCTTTTTAAATATATTTTTGACCAATAAATTATTTTGTTGCCTTTTATTTCAATCATAATGTTAACTCATTGTTGAGATATTTCATCAGCATTAAAAATATAAACAAAGAGATAAAACTGTTAATATTTATGTTACACAAGTTACCACTGAGTTGTCCTGTATGTATTATTCCTGAATACAAATGGCATGCTGCTTTAGTCACTAGTAAAACCACTAGAAACAATACAAAGTAGACTACCAGTTTAAGCATCAACTAAGGAAATAATCACTTCAGTCAAGTGACTGAAATAGGATACAATTTGTTTTTCTTGTCGAGTCAAACACCAGTGACAATGTTTTAGAACAAAGAACTATTAAAGGCTGCTGTTAGATAAATTAAGTTCATTTCTTATTTTTAGCTGGCATAACAGCCATATATTGGAAACATGCAGCTTAAAGATACAAGAAATATTAGAATAATAAGTAAATATTTTCATTAAAATTATTAAGTTTACAACAGATTCAATCAACTCTGTAAGTAAAAAATAAGAAAAAGAGTAAATAGAAAACTAATAATAAAACAAAAGAAATAAAATTATTAAAAAAAAGAATTAATGGTGTAATTGCATTGTTTTTTTTCCCTAATAAATAAAAAAAGATTTTAAAGAAAAACTTTATTAAGTATTTACAATTAATTTAATATGTTAATAAGTTCATTAAAAGTGATAATGGATCAAAAATAAATGTTAATATATGTGCAAATCTAAGTCAGACTAATCTGCAGCTTAAACTTGAATATTGAGGAGATAAATTGTGTCTTCATTTCTTTCTAACCATACTGACACTTGTAAACCATGAACTTGAATCCATAACATTTTATTCAACTAGACCTACATTCAAGTGTGTTAAAGTGGTTTTACACAAACAATTATTTCTCAAATGATAATACATAATAACGAAGGGAATAATTTATATTACATATATATATAATTATAATGGATCATGTAAGGCCAGTAAAAGCTCTCTTAAGTTTTTAACCTATTCATTTAGTAGGCTAAGTCTTAAGTGAGGATTGAGATGGAAGAGGGTAAAATTGGAATACAAATTTAGTATATACTATAAAAAGAAAAGTGTCTAACTCTGTGACTGTAGTCTGTATTAGGCCACTGGGAGGTATTTTAACAATTTTATCTGGCTAGTCACTAATTTCTTTAATTTCTGCTAAACTTATCTCACACTACACAGACAAAAGGGATATTGATTATTATAGAATTATTTCCCTCCTGCTTGGCTCCATGCTAGACTTCAGAATTCTAGTGAATGAGTGAGTGGATCAATCAATACTACAGCATTCCAGAACGAGGATGCTATGACATCATTCAAGGGAGCTAGTCCATGATTATTATCAATCACTATAACATAGTCACATGTAGTCTAGGAATATTTACTCTTTAAATAAATCCAAATATTATTTATACAACTTGCAATTTGTTTTAGGCTAGAGGAAGTAGATCTAGAATTGATCTGACCTTATTAAATAAACTTTTAGCTTTAGCTCTACTATTATACTAAACTATTAATTAGCATGTCATGCTTTATGAATCCATTTTTTAAATTTTTATGTGTATTAATTATTATCATAAATTTTAATGTTTTAATGACATAAAAGAAAGGGGAACTAAATCAAAAGTGGCTTACTTGAGGAGTGATTTGCTGCAGTTGTTTTTGCATAATTTCTCTATCTTTATTTGCTTCTAACAGTTTGGCTTCTGCTAGATCCAAAGCTTCCTGTTTTTCTCGCAGACTCTCCATCAATTTATCTCTCTCATCTAACATGTTGACCATTAACTGCTCGAAGTTTGAGTCGTCTCCAGAACCCTGAGACTCTCTATCATTAGAACCATCTTCAGAGATGGTAGGCATTACGTCGCACATCATTTTCGTAGAATTTTAAGATATGAAGTGTAGGCTGTGAAATTTAAATATCCAACGAATGCACAAAACTATCAATCAGAACACACACAAGACCATTTGCTTAGCTCTGCCCTACACACTAAACACCGGTATATCTAGGTTGATGGTCTCCTAAGAACACAAGGATTAGTAAAGGCCCCATTAAAATTTTAATTACTACTGCTTTGTAAGTCCACTTGTGTATATTTTTCTGATCCATCTTAAACCAAAGAGAGACTGTCGAATGTATTAAATAATAAACGCATTAACCTCCCGATCCAAAATGGGAGGCCATTTTCTAGACGAAAAGTGTGTCATACCCATAATTCTCTATCTCATGTTGGGGTAACTCCATTGAATTTTTCTGAAAGGGATGTAAATTAGAAAAGACTGCAAACGAACGTCGTAAGCCGAAAATTTTACTGTAAAACAACTAAATAAATGAAAAATGTACAGCGCTTGTTAAGTTGAAAATTGATGATTCTAGGTAGCGTCACCTTGCGGATAGGAGGAGAAAAAAAAAAACTTATCTGATCCCCATACGTGTAAAGTAGTCGTTGTTGATATAGATCGAGTTCTCTTTATAACAAATTCTTTCGTAATGAGCGTATCATTTAGGGGGTCACATTGAGGTCAGTAAAACTAGAATTACAAGATGTTAATTTACCAGATTAAATTATAATTTAACCCTTTTTACCAAGCTTATATCAACTCACTCTGTATGTCTGGTAAAAAGTTTGTAGGTAGGCCTACATGTTATTTCTCCGACACCCAATAACGGATAAAGCTGAAAATGTGTACAATTATTTCTTTTACCTGACAACGCAAGAATCAATAAAATAACCAATTAGTTAATAAATTATTAGTACCGGTAATTAATTATTTTGTTTGGTATCGCTAACAAGGGAAAGAAATTTTACTTGCCAGAACCTGGTGGTACAAGCTGAATTAGTCCTCTTGATAGGTCGCCGATGAAAGTAAGCTTCTAACCAACAAAAGGTAAGTTATACAATCCTCTGTATTCAAAAGCTAATCACTGGCAGATGGGTTAGAATGTCGGCTTGAGCCATGAGTTCGAATTTAGGTCTTTCTATGTTTTTTTTTAAATAAATGCTTTTAAAAAGCGATTATGGTAAAATTCCCCCACATATCCCTTTCTCCCCCGAATTTTTCCAACTGGTCCAGACAAGTGATATGATTATAGCGTGTTGAGGAAGCTAAAAGCATGAAATAGCACTAAACAAAAGCAATTGGTCAAATTATTTCTAATTGCACAGATCTATTGTTGGTCTAAATCTATTACAAATGTAACTAAGTAACTGATCTAAACTAATTCATACAATTAAGATTTTTTTAAAGCATTATTAATGTTTTTCTTTATAGCGACCAAGAAAGTTATGGACAGCTAGAAAACATTATGGGCCTCAGCTCTTGAAGAAAAGCGTGCCACACGAAAAATGGCCAGCTCCTCTACCACCAAAGCGAAAGCCACCCTCGACCTGCAATATATGTGGACGGGAGTGTCTCTACAAAATAGGAAAACAGCCATTTGAAAAAGTGTTCGAGATGAACCATAGTCGATCTACGACTGAAGGAGACCAATGATGACTTACTTTCTATTTTAGCTTGTAATAATCTTACAATGTTTGTCTTTGACCTTGAGTAAAGCAATTGAGTCGATTTGACTTGCTAATGTGATCTGTTACCTAAACATTTGTTCAAACCTGATCCAGAGACTCACGTTTTCTTGTTCGTTATGTGTGCCTGTCTTTGAGGGTAGCTTTCCTTTTGATCTGAAATGTATGTGCCTCAGTTTTATCATAACTACATGGCACGAACTAGAATTAAAAAAGTGAGTACAATCTTTATCTTTTGGCTATTATAAGTAGGCATAAGAAGCGTGTGGGGTTTGTAAGAAAGTCACCGAATTTCTTTTTAGAATCTTACATCGACACCTTGAATTTGGGAGCATAAACATAATTAAAGTAATCAATATCACGGCGTTACTCAATTTGCTACTCACTTTGGTTAGAACATAGCTGTAAATATTTGTAAATTTGTGTTTAGGCGAGTTATAAAAAAGGTAAAAGTAAAGTTCCCCTTGCAAACGTAACGATCTATATACGTCATCTATCTATACGATCTATATCTGTAGTCCACAGTTAACAAGGGTGTCATGTGGCCAGCACAACGATCAAACCCCGTGCTTCTAAATATACAGAAATTATAAGCCTCCTTAGGCGAGTTATGGTCTTTTAAAAATATACTGTTTTCGTTTAAAAAGACCAATAACAAACTCCTGACAATAAGGAGGTAGAAAAGGGTTATATTGTGTTAAGATGATTTGTTGGGCTTATTGTTTCAAAGAAGTGTATTTCTAAGGTGACCAGATATTTGGGAAGCCAAAGCTGGATACATGTCGATTTTAAGAAGTAAAAAGAACAGACTTAGATTTTATAGAGCAATATTGTTTTCAACAACTTAGACGTTATTAGGCTACAATACACCACAATGTACAACACACACACAATTGACACACAATAATTTATTGTACACATACAATGATTTAAACAATTTCAGGCTTTCTGAAACGTATTCTAATATATAGATCATCTTTCTGTGCAATCCATCTGAAAGCGTGAACCTGTCGAATAGGCCGCTTCTCTCTCTGAAATACCCGGTTTTCCGCATAATTTTGGTAAAAGTTTACGATTGTCGCGGCTACATCATTTTTTTAAACCAACTCGCGTCATCCCTGTGTACTTCCTTGAGGAAGAACCTTTTCAAATTGTCATGCTTCGTCTCGTGCATTACTGAACCAATCCGTCAATGGCAGAAGCAGTAACATTCTGTCCCTCGATAAACTTCTGCATGTAAAACAGCCGCAATGCTGAGAACAAAATAGGCCACAATTCATCACATGGATTATAGTTAGTATAGTTCCATAGTTAGACACTTCTCTTGTGAAAAGAAATATGATTTCAAAGCAGGATATAGTTTAAATAGTCTCTCCACCAAATACATCAGAGCTAACTACCTGGTCTTTCTATAGCCCGAAATTCGACGAATTTGTTTAAAACAACAATTTCACTTTATTGTGGGCTTGAAGCATCTGTGAACGCTGTCAAAAACTGGGCATGACTAACCTGCTTCTTTACTTTGTTCGTTACATAGGAGCCAAACCTTTTGCAAGGATCACTTCACATTTGGTTCTTGCACATGTTTATTTTGGGTCATACTTTTTTTTAGAGTAATTTCAAAGTACAGTCCATTGATGCAAAACTATTATTATGGAAAACTGTATAAAAACCGAAAGTAACTTTAGCTGCTGTCAATTGTTTTATTATACGAATGTTTAAATGTTGGAGAAGTAGGCTACCTTAATGGAGGCTTTGTGGGAGCTACCAACTGAAAATGACGATCTGCATTCAGATGTTTGGTTATATCCACTTGTGTGACAGAAAACTAAGATCGACATTTCTTGCATGGTGGTTGATTTTTGTCGTCCTTTTATAAAAGGGAACTCTGTAAGTCCGCGTCTGAACTTAGATATTTTGTATACGACATCAGCGACATCCCTGTTCCTGTCATCGACTTGAACAGAAAAGGAAGCCAACCCAAGGAATACGATGGAATTGATTATCAGCGAAAATCATGCGGAACGACAACACACCAAGAGTCGAAAGAAAATGTGCTAATGTTGGTCTGTGAGAAGAAGGCAGGATGCTGTAAGCCTAAAACCCATTCCTCTAGCACAGGAGTTTGCTAGAGAGTGAACATGAAACAAAGAAAATTCCGAAAGGTGGTAATTTTAAGTTATTAGTGAAAAGATTAAGAAAGATTTTTAAATAAAAGTTCGACTTTTTATGAAAGCGGGACTTTGGACGTCTCGCCAGGACATTTTATGAAAAGCTGAAAGACGGTCCAAAGCGGGACTTTCACGCCAAAGTCGAGACGTCTGGTCACTTTAGTATTTCTTTATATAAAAAGTCTTGCATAAAAAAACGGTTCGCTTTCTAAAGACGAAAAAGTAGATAAACTCTCAACGCTGCAAAATAACTGAATTTTGATAGATATTTTCCCTAGTTTTATTTCTAGTTTTTTAGTTTTGAACTTGACGAGCTGGCGGGCATACTGACAGACTGACCAAACTAAACTAATGCGGCTTTTTTTTTTCATCGCGGAAGCCGTTGTCAGCAAACTGGGTAACATCAGTCTCCAAGTAAAATTAAACTGTATGAATACTGTACTTCAGATGTCCATTCAGAGTTGAAGATAATCTACTTCTAAACCTCCTGCAGGGTATGAACTCAGAACCAGGACCGGTCTTAGTTAGGCATAGGCAATCTAAGCAGCCGTCCTATTGGAGGGGACCTCGCACAGAAAAAGAACTTTCGAAAAACAAAAAGCGAAACTTGGATCCACTCTCAAACACCTATAGCTGCGATCTATGTCTACTAGCCTAGCTCTAATCTCTACTATGTCTATAACTCATGGTTTATTCGTGAAGGCTTAAAACTTTACATCTACTTGTTAGACTACTTTGTTAGAAAAGCTTTGTTTATTCCTATTGGTGAATAGGCCATATGTCAAAACATTATTTGAGTCTAATGCTAACGCAAAACGCAAACGAAAAGCGGAGAATGTAAAGAGCTGCTTTATTAAATAACGTTACTTGTCAACATTAATTGTTTTAACTTAACAGAAATGTTATATTTTTCTATTTTTATTTTTCACTTCGCCTAAGGCCTCCGGTTACTAAGGCCGGCACTGCCGGGACCATCGAGACGATTGAATGATCAGGCAGCCATCCTATATATGTTTGTGGAAGTTGGACACTGAAAGCTGATGAGGCTCAAAAAAGAGCGTGAATGCTACAGAAAAAATGCTGGGCTTTAGATACCCGAGACAAAAAAAAAATACTAACAAGTTTGTGAAAGTCACTACTGGCTGGCAAAAGGCTCCCAAGAGACGAAAGCTGAGCTGGTTCAGTCATATTGTAGCCTAAGACATGACTCACTGTCAAAAGTAATCCTTCAGGGTACGCTGGAGGGAGCACTGGAGCGTCGAAAGACAAACTAGTTGGACAACGTAAAAGAATGGACCAGCCTCTCAAAGCCTCACTAAGAACAGGTGCTGATCAGGAACAGTGGAGGTTGGACCAGGAACAGTGGAGGTTGGACCAGCCTCTCAAAGCCTCACCAAGAACAGGTGCTGATCAGGAACAGTGGAGGTTGGACCAGCCTCTCAAAGCCTCACTAAGAACAGGTGCTGATCAGGAACAGTGGAGGAAATTGATTATTATGCGAACTGGATCATACTCCTACGTAGGGCCGGTCTTACAAATTGCAAGACCAATTTAATGGATGCTTGCGAGACCCCTCTTCTACATTTTTTAAATAACAACTATTTGTCTCTCCTACTATCCAGGCTCTCTTCAAACTGCGCCACACGACACAATGAACTTAAACAACTCAGTTCTCCAAAGTATAAGTAACAGTTTAATTTGAAATACATCACAATTGGCAACACTGACTGTCCAAAAACCTAGTCTCCGGACTGACTTCGCCTTATACTGGTCACATTGCAAGGTAATGCGAAGTGTCTTGACGCGAATACAATCGGTCTTATATAGGCTCCCTACAAGCCTTCCAGAACCGGATGGAACGTCGCTTGACCACTCAGGTTGATTACATTCGCCGTGACTTGCGTGCGTAATATTTACGACACATGCCTTTGCCGAACTAGCGTGTACTGTCACTCGTCACGGTTGACCGCTCGTGTAGCGATGACCTGTGGCGATTGGTGTAGTCTAAAAACACACAGCACTACCCCCATCTGCCTCACCACCAACGTTTATTATATGATATAGGTGGCTGCCTGGTTGTGCGGTATGCGCGCTGGACCGTCGTTTGGACTTCTTGATGGTCCCGGGTTCATACCCTGCCCGCTGCCATCGCCCTGCGGAAAGTTTGGACTAGGGTAGTAAATCATCTTCAACTCTGAAGGAACATCCGAAACATGTCAAACACTTTACATTTTACAAAAACTCAAACGCAATAGGCGTTTTTTTTTCTTCTAATGGGTTAATTAAAATTATGCCAATCGTAGGCTACGCTAAATATGTTATCATTTTAGTCCTACATAGATCTATTTGTGACAAGAGCCATGGCTAAAGTAAAAAGATATGCTAAATGTAGCCTATATTGCGGTGGCCCTGCCAGGCGCGGGGCCCAATTTGGATCAATCGGCCTAAGGCGCCGGCCCTGCCCCTACGACGAAAGTCAATTTAAAGAATGAGAGATAAATAAATAAATGAATATAAATCTGGATCTATTATTTATAACATACATTTTGGCATAAACCATGCATTTTTAGTATGTACTTCTTTTTAGTGTTTTTACGGTACCAAAAAAAAAAAAAAGTACATATTACCGAGAATATCATCATTTTAACATGGCGTCAGATGTGTATTGCATCGTCGCCACTTTCGATTTCAGTTTACTAGAAATATAAAAATAAAAAAATGTAGACTTTCTCTCGTAGTTTATTTCACTCTGCTTATAAATAATTTCAAGATGCCAAGAGACGGGAAAAAGGCGAAAAGACGCCATGGCCATGGTCTACTCAGTAGTTCAGGTAGAATTGAAATAGTAATTTACTAATACTGTCTAATACTTGAAAAGTTGATTGACTTAGATTAGACTACTTAGACTTACACTTAGTTGACTTAGACTTTAGACTAGAGTAGAGTTAGAGTCTCAGACTTACTTAGTTACTAGACTCTTAGAGTACTTAGACTAATAAGATCTAGATCTAGTAGTCCTTAGACTAATAAGATCTAGATCTAGTAGTCCTTAGACTAATAAGATCTAGATCTAGTAGTCCGTCTTAGTGACTTAATTTAAAATAGGTTATCTCAAGTTTTGACTCATGTCTAAATCTCTAAACTCCATGTATACTGACCTTACTATACTGTCTATAGAGTCTAGATCTAAGTCTAAGAACAGAGACTTAGTCAGTGAGAGATATTATCATAATCATATTAGTAGACCCCAGACGGAACTACAAATTACAAAAACTACATATCTCTGGCTCTGCCTCTCCACTGAGACTATGTCACTACTGATTCTGGTCTTTAGAGAAGTTGAACATCAAATACATGATAGATCTAGTCTAGGTCTAATTTATTAGTTAAATTCTAATCTAACCTAGTCTAGAGTCTATATTTTGTCTAGTCTCTAGTCGATCATTCAGATTCATAAATAATTTTTAATTGAATATAAAAATATATATGTTAAAAGAGGCTTTTATATATTAAATTAATGTCATATAGATCTATATTATATAGATTTCAGATCTACTCTAGTCAATCTAGAATAATAGATCAAATCTAGACAAATAGACTCACATTAGATAATTAGAGGATAGTCAATATATTTACTAATGTAGTCTAGATTTTATAAATCTAGATTCTAATCTAGACAATTGACATTCTAGTAAAAATATTATATATATAGGTATACAGAATCTAAATTTAATTAGTCTTAATACTCTGCTGTATACTACTAAAAAAAGGTTTAAGACTAAGTCTTATTTATATAGTCTATTAAAATTATTATACAATACATGTCTAGTATTAACTTATTAAATTTTGACTTTCATAAATAGAGGATCTATATCTAGACTAAAGATCTAGCTATAGGTCTTGATCTACATCTTGAATTTAAATTCAGACTGAATTTACATTTTCTTTTTTTTTTAGACCAGACAAAGTGATAAACTTATGTTTTAATTATTTTAGATGTATCACTTCTTGACTTTGCTGATGCTAGAATCCCCCAGTCTTGTGGTAGACTCAGGAAATCTGTGATAAGTGGTATGGGAGGTAAAGCTTTATTTATTTTCATTAGTTCAACAAACAAGTTAAAAAAAACAACAACTGGCATGTTTTAGAGTGTTAAATGTAATGATATAACTGTAAATTATTAAAAGAACAAGTATGTACTCTGATGTTGGCTAACTGTATATCTATCTATTTTACTTTTATAGCAATACCAAAAACAGCAAGTGCACAGAACATAGTTCAGAAAGAAGAAGAGGAAACTCTAAGTTGGTTTGAGAAGGATCTAGAAGACTTTGTCATTGGCGATGAGCCCGAACAAGATGAAGAAGATGAATCAGGAGTAAAAGGTGAAACACAATTATGTTCTGTCTCTCTTTAGAAATAATAAAAAAAAATTACATAATAATAATGGCAATGTCTTTGATTCCAAAGATTAAGGACAAGTGCAGTGTTTCAAATGATTAGACAAACCCAGTTGCGTCTCACAGAGTTTTCCACATCTAATGCAGAAAAAGCCAGTGCTAAAATCTGCACACTTGAAAAAGATCAGAACACCCTATACATGTTTCATATTTAAAATGTATTGAATTATCTCCCTGCAGAGTTGAATTAGGAATTTGGGAAAGATTATTATTCCATTTGAAAATTTCTTTTTCCAGAGGCATCCAAAATGTTAGAAACCTACTAAAGGCTTTAAATCATAGTCTTTGCCATAGTTTTTTGCATCTTTAGGTTAGGATAATGGGGGAAATGACAGTTCTCAAAACAATGCACAAGAATGGATGTTTCTTCAGAAATGTGAAGATTATTACGTACTAGTCCAAACCTCCTGCACCTGCTGGGTTTGAACTTGAGATCATTGTGACAATAACCCTCCACCAGTTTGAGCCTACCAAAAAACTTTTTTCCTTCATACTGTTTTGGTGTTCTTTTGGCATTCAGACCATCATATAATAAATATATATACTCTATAGGCTTGAAAACATGTTTTTTTTTAAATTAAATTTTTGTTTAGAATCATCATCAGTGAATTCCAAGGATTTAAAAAAGAAGAAGAGAGAGAATTGTTCTGGGGGCATTGTTTATCCGGCTGACCTTTGGTTTCTGATTGGCAAATATATACATCCTGAAGATATCGGCAGATTTGCTGGAACTTGCCAAGCAGCTCGATTTGTGACCCATACCTCAGCTTTCTGGAGAGACCTCTATGTAAGGTACTGACCCTGTGACAGAAAAAGGTTTATTGTTTGAATGTATGATAGAATAGATTCAGTGTAGACAGACTTGACTGTAAGAATGTCAGAGTTGAAGTGACTTTAGTCAGGGTTCGTAGCCACCTTGAAAACCTGGAAAACACCTTGAATTTCATATTAAATTCAAGGTCTTGAAAAAGCCTTGAATTTCGTAAAAAAGGGGGAAAAAACCTTGAATTTTAAAACTGGACCTTGAGTTCTTTCCCTCCCGATACCTGGTGTTTATTTTCGTTTTTTTCCCAGTTACATTGAGCTGACCAGTGACGACGTGTCTACACCGCCTTTCACCCACTTGTGAAGAGCGACCTCGTGATTGAAAACGACCTTTGCTCAAGCAAGCATTTCACTTAGCACTATTTTCCTTTCACTGTTACGACTGAAGACGCGCTAGATCTAGTCTGTAGTGACTATTGTCTATAACTAGAGCAATTAGCAGCCTAATGTGAAGGCTACACCCCTCTGGGCCCTCCCTCGCCGAAAATCTTCTTCTTGTAACAGTTAGAGTGACTTCGTGTGGAAAGTCTGTATATCATCATATCTTTGTGTCTTTCTGAGTATTTTATTAGATTTTGCATTTGGAGATTATGATTCAGTGTTTAAGTATAATTGCTACTGGTATTTTACTTTTGAGTCTTCTCACGATCCATCCTTCTCATCTAGCTAGAAATAGCATCTAGATTTAGATCTAAGTTAGATCTAGTGAAGATAATTCGCGCTTAACCTGAAAACTCCGTGAATTTTAGTTAATTTAAAGATCTAGGTACAGGTACATCTAATGTCTAGATTGCTCTAGAAATATTCTAGATTTACGCTAAATCACTAGAATCTAGTGAATATAATTCTCTCACAGCCGTTAAAAGTCCGCCAAGTTTAGTTACATTGAGTTAGAATCTATAGAGTCTAGATCTACGATAGATTCAGTGAAGATAATTCGCACACAGCCGTGAAAAGTCCGCCAATTTAGTGACTAAATTAGATCTAGACTGTAGAAGCAGTGACAGCCGTGAAAAGTCAGGGAAGTTAGTGACTTAGATCTAGACACTACATTTACGGTAGATTCAGTGAAAATAATTCACACAGCCGTGAAAAGTCCACGAAGTTAGTGACTTAGATCTAGACTCTAGATTTACGGTAGATTCAGTGAAAGTAATTCGTACACAGCCGTGCAAAGTCCGAGAATTTTAGGGACTAGATTTACAGTGATTCAGTGAAGATAATTCGAAAAAAGTCTGCGAATTTAGTGGCTTAGACTTAGATCTAGACTTAATTTACGCTAATCCAATAGAATAGAGTGAAGATAATTCACAGAAGTGAAAAGGCCGCGAATTTAGTGACTTAAATTAGAGTCTAGATCTAGATTTAACAAAAATATTTTGCACACAGCTGTAGAAAAGCCTGTAGAGTTATCTTGGTTGTAATTTACTTAAAACTGATGGAAAGCAAGTCAACTGCTATAGTAAGAATGAAATATTTTTTTTACAAATCTATGTGAATTTAAGAAAATTTCCAACTTCAGATTGCGACAGTTTTAGCTGAATTACATATTTTTAAAAAGTTATTCTTCTGTAGCGCAAGCTTGTGTGTGTTTTCTAATGTATTAAAAAGTTGCATTTAAATGCTTAGGAAACACTAGAGATGAATTCTTTTTTTTTTTTTTTGGAGGTATGATTTCAACTTATCAGCATACATTTTAATGAGGGTTTTTTAATTTTATTTTTATATATATAAATATTGTTCTTTTTAATATTTATGTCATATGTATGTAAATATATATATACACATATATTGCTTGCTATGGTGCGATGCATACCTTGAAAATCTAAAACTCTACCTTGAAAACCTGGAAAATACCTGGAAAATCATTCATGAAATTGGCTATGAACCCTGTTTAGTGCTAAATGTCATGGCTTTGTCTCTCTAATGGAATGTTTCCCTTATTCTTTTCATAGTCTTTTCATAAAATAATGTCAGATCAATTTACATGCTAGATGAAGATGTGCTGTTATTATAACAGTATTTGTTATTTGTTATTTTTTAATTTGTTGTATGGCTCTTTTTGACCTGGAAGAAGTAATCTTTGCGGGTGTGTTCATAGAAAGTTTCTTATAAAGAAAGCTACTAAAAAGATTATTTGGTTTATAGAGATTTTCTTATCTAAAGGGAGATAATTCTAACATTTTTAAATAATCAAAATTTAATTGTGCTTAAAAAATGTAGTATAATACTAACAAAGAAAGGGATACCTTTTTTTTTTTTTCCTTTGGATTTCTCATGAATTCAACTTCATATATAATTCTATGCATTTTTACAAAGCGTAGAACTCACTCCATGTCAGGTCTTTGTTATATTATTACTGAATTATTATTAAGTATTACAAATGTGTCTATGTATTAAATCAATGTAAATTACAATGTGTGCATGTATTGTAATTATTTTATACTTGTAATATTTTTGGCCCAAGTTCAGCCCGACAGTCACACCATACACAATCTGTTATACATAAATTAATAAACGAGGTGTATGATGATTTAAATAAAATTATGAATTATATCTAATGATATATTTACAAATGAACTGATATATGAATAATAATAATGGTATGAATATCAATAGATATATATAATAAAATGTAATCTTATATGATCCAGTTAGTCTCTTTAAAATAAAAATAATTATGAAACACATAATATATTACCTTAGCTATAATATGTAGTACAATGGACCACATAGACCTTCAATCTCAAAACAACAACTGGTAATACATGTAGATCTAGCCTCTAGATCAGATACTGTTCACTGACGACAATTCCGAAGTTCATAGTTCACACTGTAACACCAGGTCTGGACACAGCAACCCGCAGTCTGGAATCTGGAACCTCAGACTCGTGAAAACAAACTTGAACGTCAGACAGACTAACTCAGATGAAGACCTCAGTCCTGTAGACTAAAGCTGAAATCTTAATATTGAAAACTGATACTTGACACTGAGACTGGAAACTGAGACTTGACACTGAGTCTAACACTGAGACTGAAAACTGAGACTTGACACTGAGTCCAACACTGAGACTTGAAAACAAGACTAAGACCAAGACTTAGACTTGACGCTAAAACCCTAAAGAAAGATAAAAGAAAAGATTCTTCTAATCTTCCAGTCTAATTATAAACAATACAAATACGATCGAATCCAAATAGTAATAACTATATAATGAGAAAGTACAACTCACCCTAAACAGGGGTCAAGATAATCCTTTAGAATATATCCAAGGCAAATGATAAGGCTATCCAGTAACATAAGCACAAGGAGAAATTCAAGAGCTCTCAAAACATGTCTTGACTCTACCGTACAAGATGGAGAGACTGAATCAGACGATCAATGACGAAAGTCACACACACACTCTCGCTACGTCACCAGAAATCGTGACAAGCAACAAGGGGAGATCATTCCCCTAGATCACACAAAATTTAATTAGCCTAAATGACGTCATCACCCAGTGATGAACGCCGTGCTAAGCAACCAATTCAATGGGTGTGACACTCCATCTGTTCGTTGGTTTGTCAGATTTTTCTACTCATTTTTTTTCTACCACTTTCCATTCTCAGATTAAGTTGAAACTTTGCAGAATTATTCATTGTTGATAACAACACATGAATCAATTGAAAAACAAAACAACAAACAATTAATTGTTAAGTGGTACTTAATTAATTTTGTTTAACACAGAAAAAGAAATAAATCTTGCTGTATTTAGAGATAAAGCAGTTCCAATATTTGAAATGAACTGCACAGTGGTTTCCAAATCAGGGAGCTTTACATATAGATAAGGCAGTAATTGAGCAGTTATTTATCTTATATAAATATTTGTATTTTTTAAAGTATTTTTTATATTTTGCTTGTTGGTGATGAAAAAAAAAAGAATTCTGAAAGAAAATGATTGAAAAAATGAACTGGAACTAAAAATAATAGTAAAGTTTTGTTATTATTACTTCTTATTAGAATGTAAATTTATGGGTGCAAAAAAAAAAAAAAAAAAAAAAAAAATTACTAGCTAATTGGCCATACAGGGAAAGTTATGGTTTGGCCATTATAATTTTTCAAAATATTATCATCCTAAAATTAAATTGGGTCTTTTTTGAACATGTCAGTGAGAATTCTGGCATGTATTGAGTAAAGAGTTTAATAAATAGATGTATAGACATTAAGGAACATTTTGTACACCATCTTGTGTATAAATCATTAGCTGGGCTTCTAGAATTAATTTGTGACATTATGTATATAATACTTATAGAATTTTTCAATACTCAATACTAAATATTGATTATATCTCTAACTAGATCCATCTATACAGTATCACGAACTAAATCCAGTATTCTAGTGTAGACAACTGTCTTTTAATGTTTCCCAGTCTGGATTTACATTACCAAACTCTTCTCTTGAATAGATTCAAACATGGGAAATAACTAGGCTGGAGTAGAGGGGATATTGAATAAAACATTGTTTTTAATTATTTCTTTATTAATTATTCATTAGTTATTGCGAACAAAGTAATCACTCTTTTAAAATGTCATCAGCTTCATGAAGAAAGAATTTTTTACATTTCAAACATTTTTTTTTATATTCTTTTCCTCATAATTTGTGTATATGGTTTCTAGTTACCACAATAAATCATAGTACAATTTTTTCTCCCTAGGTATTATGGTAAAGGAAAAGATGGTTTACCTGAGCACGTTAAGCCCCATAGCATGGAGAAACTACATGGGCTGAGGGCTCGGGTGATTAGGGCTATGTTTATTCTCTACCAGCCACTGGCTCAGCGTGTGCAGGGCAGGGGTCCAATGGAAGATGAGCCACATTTGTTAATAGGTGAATATTGATACTCTCTACATTGATTGGTACTCTCTACATTTATTGATACTTTCTACATTTATTGATACTCTATTCTTTACATTGATTGATACTCTATATGTTTCAATGTTATGTGCTTAATTTTATTTAAAAAAAAGTAACAAAAATAAATGTGATGAGATAATGTAAAATATGTTTTATTTGTTATAATTAGTTAAAGAACAAAATAAATGGTGAAAAGACATACAGTTCTACAAAGAAATAAATTGTACCGGGTGACTTGACCAGACTGATGACCTATAACTGTATGACTGGAGAGACCGAAATGGGTGGGAAAATGCTAGTTGGACTGTAGAGAAAAATTAGATCAGTCTGAGTTAGTAAAGGCGGTTGGTCGTTGTGCTGGCCTCTTGATACCCTTGTTAAACATGGACTTTACATTGTCTGCCCCATAGATCACCAAGTCTGAAAGGGGAACTTTACTTTTAGTCTTAGATGAACCTTTGAAGTGTCTAATCATTTACTAGACAAGGACTTCAACTTCTAATTTTTTATATGTATTAATATTAAATTAGTATTACAGTTATCAAACTTTTTAATTTTTTAATTTTTTTTTTATATTGTGATTTAAATGAATGGCCTTTCCAGAATGTCAGCTGTTCAATACTTGTGACAATTAAAGTACTGAGAAAATGAACATGACAAAGATTTGAAAACATTGCTTGTTGTAATCCAGTGTACACTAGTAGATTTGAATGAAAATATTTTTATGTATACTGCCCTTTTTTTTTTCTCTTAACTCTGCTTTAGTAACTGCTAAAGGATTTTTGTAACTTATGAATGATGAAAAAACTTGGTAAAATATTTCAGTGGAGATTATTCTTAAAAGAAATTTTTGATAAAGCTTTTGTCCCTTTTTACAAAGCTTATATTAACTGACTCTGTCTGTCTAGATGGAATCTTGTAATTTCTCCTACTTCATAGTCTCGGATCAAGTTATTATTCATTGACGATGACAAAACATGCGTCAGTAAAAAATTAACCAATTAGTTAATCAATTAGTCAAAATTATTTTTGTTTTAAATAGAATATTAGGTGTTCACAAAAAATTTTAAAATAGTAAAAAATAGTCTATTAAACCTTCTATTTTTATAAGTATCATGGTGCTTGAATAGCTCATTGGCTAGCATTTTGGCCTTTCATCATGGAGGCTTAAAACTTTGATTTCATATTCAGACTTGACTCTAGCAACTTTAAAAAAAAATTGCTTTTGAAAATCAGCACGGAAACCTTCTCCCAGATTACACCCCCCCCCCCCCCTCCACCTCACTGGTTCACAAAAGTGATTGAATCAAAGCACACTGAGCATGCTAAAAGCATTAAAGTTGTGCTAAAAAAAATCAATTTTAAATAATTAATAAAAATATTTCTAATCTCACAAATTCATTATTGTTAGTCTGGATATAGTAAAAAAATAATTAAATGATTAATTAGAAATACATTATAATTAATATAATTTCATTCAATTTAAGTTTTTTTTTTTTATTCACTTGTTTACTGTTTAGGGAACAGATGTCTTTTAGCTTGGCACCAACCAGCTCCTAAAGGTTGGCTGTTTTGTTTTAAATTTCAAAAGCCCTCATTACAACCTTTGGCCAGTAAACCTGCCACCAAGATAGATATTTATAAAGGTCAGTTTTTCATCAGATGAGTGTTGTAAATGGAAAGTGCTGGTTAACATGGATTTATTTTTATTTGAGCAGTTAGTATCGGTTGTCTTTTTTTTTTTTTCATTGTTCAACTGTTTTGTAATCCATTCAGTTTTAGTTTAAAATTTGACAAATAATCTTGGACTAATACACACTCCTGCATAAAATCTCTTATTTTTTCAGATCAAATTAAGCAATTGAAAAAAGGCTTAGACTAAAAAAGTTGTCTGTTGTATGACATATCTTAATTCTACATGAAACATTTACAAAATACTATAGTCTTCTAAAATGAATTTTTGTGTTCTCTAAGCATCTCCAGAAAAGACATGGAATCTATTTTTTTTTATGAAATGGCCTTGACCAATTCATTTTCTAGACCTATTGGTCTATATTTATGTTAACAAACACATGGTCAGTGCATGTCTTAATAAGTGTTTAATAATCATTATTGAGTTTTTCACAGTAAACTTGATTAAACATAGCGCTGTGATTTCGATTTAATGTTGATTTGGGATACATATCATGAGCAGATGTTTGAAATGATCTTTTCTAACCTAGGTTACAATGACCTGTTTTACAACCCAGAAGGAGGCTGCTCAGTGTTACAGGTCACTTGCTGTCATTTTGCCTCTGTCCAGGCTGTCATGGGATTGCTGATGAACCAGGTTAGTCCATTAGTACCAGGGTTATCTACCTTTGGATACACAAAACCAAAGTATCTAAGATATGTTGCTTTTTTTAAAAAATAACTACTAGATTTTTATTAATGCTTTATTTTTTTTGTTTACACGTCTTTCAAAAATGTCATTAACAGATGCTTTTTTTTTCATTATATTTTAGATTTATTATGCTTATTAAATATTTGTTTGTTTCTTTAGGTCTATGTCACACTGAGTGCAGGTTTTCGTCACCATCGTCTGCGTTTACACTTTGATTCTAGATATACCTCCAACAACCATTCCTCGTCTGAAACCATGGTGGTCTTGGACGATGTGATCTCTATCAAAGTGATGAAGTGGTGGTACCCAGGCTACCCTTTCACCTCTTGATGTTCCGCAATGAAATATTTTAAATTATTTATTTTGTAAGGATCTTTACATGAATCTGTATGCGTCACTGTGATTTAAAGAGTAGAATTACAACTACAGACTAAAAATGAGACTAGTCGCAAAATGTTTCAATAGGACAATAAATGTGCAAATAGTATTAGGTAAGTACTTTGTAATATTTACTTCATTGTAAGATTATATTAGGGTTTAGGGTTTGTTTTTTATACACACATTTTTTAGCCTATTTTAAAAATATTTTGTTCTGATTTTGTTTTTATTCTTTGTAAAAATGTATTCTTTTTCAATTAAATTAGATTAAAAATGCTTTACAGATTTAATGCAAACTTCTGAGAAGTTCATATATTATTTATCTTTAGAAATGAAACAACCAGAACAAGTTCATCATTTCTGTTATATATCATTGAAGTATAAAACTAGAATTTTAAAAACAAAACCTTATCCTTTTTTGAAAAAATCTCTAATTGTATAAAGTTGTGTGTGTATGTGTATGAAATCATTAAATGTGTTACAATTGTCTTTATCTAACTAAAGAGAAATAACTACTTTACGAAAATTTGAAAGAGTATATGGAACAAAATAATGAGTTCAACATTGTTCTTAAGCTGTTGTTTTTAAATCAACTTTTTAGAAAAATGCCAGATTCTAATAAATTGATCTCTGACTTTTGTCTGCATCAGCTGGATCTTTGAAAATGCTTTTTACATGTAAAAAGAACTTATTTAACTGGTAAGCTTAAAACAAGTGAGCACCTTGCTACTTGAATAAATTTTATTGAAAGGAAAAACAGTCCTAATTCAAAACTAAATCATATGGTTAATATTAATGCTGAGAACTCGAAGTGTACATGGTGGCAAGATTTTTAAAAATATATTTTCATCAAACTTTTTTTTTTACAGTGGAACAATATACAAGAAGGCACAAATAAGTGAATCTTATTTTTAACTTTTACAAAAGTTTAGTCTAAAATGATCTCAAATTATAGCTATATAATTGTATAGATTTTTAAAAAGCCAATTTCATCATGTAAAGGATGATAAACTTCTCTATCACAAACTTATGTGTTCTTTGTTTTCCAACTTAATCATTGAGAGTTGACAACTCAAAAAAGACCTACATCCTTTTTTAAGCTAATGGTTTTCTCTTGACAAAAAAAGACTTAGTCTTATGTTTCTTCTTCTGTAAAATACTGTTCTGTTTGTTAACTGTTTCTTTTTATCTGTTTTTTGGCTAACAAGTTTGATGTGATCTAATTTACAATTATCAGTTCCTGAACACACTTGCTTCACCTAGTCAGAACAAATTACCAAGTGCCTAAAACCTGTTAGTACTGGTAATTAAAAATCCAAACTTATTTTATTAGCTTCTCTGTGATTCTATCAATACTAATTGCCAGTACATGGAAGATTTACATTTTTTACCTTATGTCAATAAGTTTGTAAAATATTTCGTTTGTTTGCAAATTTATTTTACACATGATTTTAGTTTTTGCGAATTTTTTGTTTTCATTCATTAATTTTTTGTACCAGCCCACACATCTAGTTAGTATTATTTAGTAATGAAGTTAACTTTTGCATGCAACTTGTAACATCATACAGAGTAAGTTTAGAATTAACCATTGACTAGCAACAGAAACTGTAAAGTATATTTAGTTAAACACTGAAATGTATGATGTGAGATAATAATAAATAAATAAATAAAGGCCTTTTCTTACTCCATGTGCTAGGACATATTCATATGAACAAGTGCTCCTTCCCTAGTGCCATTAAAATATGGAATAGGTTGCATGATTCAGCCAGGAAAAAACAAGTTAGTCTCCCTACATGCTGAATTAGACTGACACAGATACGCTGAGGACATGATTATCTTATCTATTAAAAGAACATCTGTAATTTATAAGATTTAGAACTGAACACAAGTGTTCTGAGAAATCAAACATACTGGGTTCAATGTTACTAGTCTGTATTGTGGTACAAAGTTTTAATGTTAAATTATAGAATTTGTGAATGTACATTCCATAGAGATATATTCAACCAAGATTTGTTTTTACTTTGTGTGCGAGATAATAATTTAAAATTATGTTGTGGGATGAATGGCACAAACCACAAGGCCACCTGAGTGGTCTCCAGTTTGATTCCTGAGATATGACTTTTAAAACTTAAGATTAGCAGAATGTCTCTTAGTAATATATAATTCAATATAGTTTATGCAAATTAGGGAAATTCTTCAGCAAACTGTTCTTAGCAGTTATTGAAACTGTGGTAAAAATACTTTGTATCCTTTATTGGAGGATAGTAAATCTGTTTGAAAGGTATACAGTGTTAAAAGTGGGTGATTTCACTTCTTCCAGGTAACAGTACTTTGTTACAAATCTAAAATGACATATCAGAAGTGTGCATTATGTTGTGAAAAGCTAGTTGTGTTCATAGGTATCTTTAAGTGTATTTGTTTATATTCAATCAGGTTGTTTGTTTCATCATGAAATGTCAAACAATCAGGTACACCGTTATTGTAGCTCTAACATAAAAATAAAACTTTTGTTTGAAAACATAATGTTTTTTTGTGGACTTCTTATGAACCCACCACTTTGTTCGTTATATAGGATGTATCAATGATCATTTTTTCCCCCCATGAAATGAATTCTAGAATGTATTTGATATCAAACAACTTTCATCAAAAATAGAACACATTATAAATCAATAACTTTTTATTGTATAAAAACGTTAAAAAAGATTCTCAAAGTATATATTCAGTGGTGACATTTCTAAAGATAAAAAAAATTGAAATTAAAACATTACGCAAAAAATGAAAACATTTGTAATGCGGGCAACATTTTACACCACGCAATTTTATAAATATAACACAAAATATAAAATTTTAACAGGATGCTGTGTAATAGTCACATATGAACCATACAACATAATAAAATAACAAAGGACAACACATCATACAGTCAATCACATAAGCACAACACAACATAATAGTCACATCAGGACCACACAACATTTAGTTATATCATTAGATTTCATCAGCAGTAATTCAACTGTCCCAAAGTTCTCACAACCAAAACACTTTTAAATCAAGAAAGTCATTATTTCATTATCCTTCATACGCTAGTAACAATGCATGCATAAAGGTATGGAAACATTCAAATAGTTCAGACATATTTGAACATTTCAGTTTTAGATTAGAAAGTTTTTTTCCCAGCTAACCTCTAAACGTGAGCAGTGTTTTTTTAAATAGAGATTTAGACAATTTAAGAAAATCACATTGAATGCTCATTTTATTTAAAGAAATGAATACAAAATAATATTTCTTGAACTCAGGTAATCTGAACATTTGGATTATCATTTTCAACAGATAGTGAAATCCTTTGTTGCTTTACATCTTTGAGGTTACATGTTCACTTTTTTCTATAGTACTTTAATGTCATATCGTTTATGGTATGGTATTAGTTGTATCTTGCAGGACAGACTTGCTCTCAAGTGTCAGTAATGTTTTGTAGCAACATTAATTGACTTCAGGGAACTGTACCAGGAAAAAGAAGAAGAGGAAGACAGAGGAAATGATGGGAAGACATCATCAAAGAATGGACAGGCCTGTCATTGTATGAAATTCTATCTAAGGTGAAGGACAGATAGGAATGGAGAAAGACGGTTGACAGATCTTGTGTGGTGCCCCAATGATTCAACAGACTCTGGGAGAGTTGATGGTGAAATTGACTTCATTTTATTTATGATTTTAAAAAATTGAAGAAAATATGTGAAGGTTGCATTATTTATTTGCAGTTAAAACATTCTAAAAAAAAAACAACAAATTTTTTTTTTACTAATTAAATTTAATTTTAGTTTGACTCACAAGTCTCTAAGGTTAAAAAATGTAATGAAATTCATACAGCCTCTGGGAGCAAAGCAGTCTTAGATAAGCTTTAATGTTTCAAATCAATCAATACATACATACACATGTATAACTAAGATTACCTTCAGTAATAAATATAAATAATGATTTGTGACAAGGATTTGCATTCAGTTTTGCTTGCTGTTTAGATTCAAGTGATGTACTACCACTGAGAGTAGAAGCATCTCTTTGAAACTAACATAACTGTTTAAATGTTTGAGTTTCTTATTAGGGTATGCGTTAACCAATATTTGCTATACTCAGTTCACGTGTTTCAATGTGTCAAATTTTGTACACGTCAGGTCCTCAAAGGCTCTTGATTTTTTTTCTGAAGGGATATGCATTTGACTTAAAAAAAGGGATAACTAATTGATTCAGGAAATATATTTTTTTACAGTTTCCTATAGATTAAATTAGAAACATTGAAAATTTATTAAAAATAAAATAAATTATGTTCTACAAGTTTAGTCATTGTAAATAATGACAACATTGGTACATGTCCATGTAGTTGATAGACCATAAGTTAACAGTGTAACTGTACTATCAAAGACTTGCCCATAGAAATACAAATTATTATTGTCGATGGGGGTCTAGCTTCTGACTTAAAACTATCCTTTCAGTTATTATTGCTCTGAAAGGTGATTATGCATTATGTCCAGTAGACCAGCCAACACATCAACTTTTATAAACTTATAACTTCAATAAATGCAGTTTAACTGACAAAATGGAGCATAAAAGTTGTTGACACACTGTATGCTGCTGATACTGGCTGTTTGTCAACTTTTTAATTCATGGAATTCAGCGTTGAATTCTGTAGATGGGGCAGTCGTAATGCTTAAGCCATTTCTGAGAGAAACCCATGTTCTTACAATTCCAAAGCTTTGATCAGAGCTTCTCTGTCTTTGAGTACTTTCATAATGGTTTCTTTTTCCTTCTTTGTGGGGGATTTCTTTTTTTGCCTAGCAATTTGAATTTTCCTGTAAGCATCCATCACCTAAGAAGAAAAAAATTTAATGCAAAACATACTGAAGTATTTTCTAGTTATTATGTTATGGGACCACATGCTACAGCACCACCCTCCATCCTCATAGACGATAACAAGCTGGACGTCGTAAACGAATTCTGCTATCTGGGATCCACAATTCAAGATGACCTTTCTCTAGAAGAGGAGATGAAAAAACGCATAGGGAAGGCTGCCTCGACATTCGCTAGACTCAGACCAAGAGTTTGGGAAAACCATAAGCTAACTACGGTGACCAAAATGGAAGTCTACAAGGCATGCGTTATGAGTACACTGCTGTATGGCAGTGAATCATGGACTACCTATGCAAAGCAAGAGAGAAAACTGAACTCATTCCATTTGAGATGTCTCCGTAGGATCTTGAATGTCACATGGAAAGAAAAAGTGTGCAATACTGAGATCCTTGCGCGATCAGGTATTCCCAGCATCTTTACAGCCCTCAGACAACACCGTTTGCGCTGGCTTGGACATGTTCGCTGGATGGAGGACAAGCGCATCCCGAAAGTCATCATCTATGGTCAACTCGCGACTGGCACAAGAAAAACTGGTCGCCCCCACCTCTGTTACATAGATGTAATAAAACGTGACCTCAAATCAGTGAACATCAATACTGACAATCGGGAAGACATAGCTCTAGACCGCAACAGGTGGAGAGAGACAGTGACCAAGAAAGCTATGGACAGTGAAAGTACATAGGTCTCAGCCCAGGAAGAAAAACGCACAAACCAAAAAACGGCCAGCTCCTCTACCACTGAAGCAAAAGCCACCTTAACCTGCGCTATCTGTGGATGGGAGTGTCTCTCCAAAATAGGGCTCCACAGCCACAATTATTCATTGGCATGAATTGATAAAAAAAGGAGGATCCAATTAGACAATTAATTACTGGTAATGAAATATTTTGTTTGACACCAACAAGAGAACCTAATATTTCAGTTTTCATATATATATATATATATATGGCTAAATTTGTTGGATTTAGTCCCCTTAAGTAATTGTTAATGCTATTTCTCCCTCATATTTTCTCAGATCAAGTTTATTGTACCTAACAAAATATGGATCAATATACAAAAATACTCAATTAGTTGATTAATTTGGTTTTTTACATTAAATACGAAAAATAAATTGTACATTAGTGATAGATATAGTTTTAAGGGTGGAGTTCTTCCCCTTTGGGTAATCTTTGTTAAAAAATTACTTTTATCTTGTTTAATGTAAGTTTGATGATTTTATCTATCTAGACCACAATAAATGGATAAGAGAAATCCCAATGAAGAGGAAGAAAAAGAAAGTATGACTTACATCAGCATCTACAGCCTGCAGCTTCTTTTTCAAATCCTGTCTGGCCATGTCCTCCTGCCCCTGCCTATATAAACTCTTCAGTATGTTCACATTTTGTTGACTAATGGCTCTCAGCTCTTGTTGCTTCTTTCTCAGCTCAGCCAAAATTTCATCATTCGGGTCATCCTCTTCTTCAGCTTCTTTCTCCAGAATGCCTTAAAAGTTCAAAGTAAATCATGGACTTACTTTTAGGAGAAGGTTAATACAAACACATCAAACTGACAAACAAGTTTCTTGTCCACTTAACATAGTACAGCTTGTGAAGTCAACTTGTCTTAACTAATTATGTAAAATAAAATCCCCCCCCCAAATATTTTTTTTTCCTAAGTGTGTGTGTGTGAGGGGAGGGGGGTGTATTTTTAGCGACCCCCCCAAAAGGGGAAAAGACGCTATTAGTTTTGTGTGAAATGTCTGTCCATCCGTCCCGTTTCGATCTCGTAAACTAGAAAAGATAGTGAAAATCCGACATCATAATATTTTAGTCCATTCAAAGTTCTGATGCAACGGCTACTTTTTCTTTTCTAAAAGCAATAAATCTAATTTTTTAAATCACTTATGCAGGGTTAGGGGTTTTTCATAAAACTACACCAATTTTTTTTTACAACTATTCACTATTAATAGTAACAAACACTGGAGGCTCTTTGGTAGGGGAGATGACTAACATATTTCTAACACATTTATGCAAACGGTTTTTGATTTTTTGTCAAAATTTTTTTTTCTAACATTTGTATTGCTAAGTTAAGTAAGTTCTGTCATACTAACTACTTCATTTACACGAAAATCTTTTTTTACTTTTTTTAAAGAGAAAAAAATCTATTTAATATGCATATAAGTTGGACATAATTTAAAACAATTAATTAGTAATTTTTTATATTATGGGCAGTGCTGCATCGTAGTTGTACATATGAGAAACTAAATGAAAATTTTTTATTTTTTTTTAATGAATTTTTTTTTTTTTTTTTGAGGAATTTAAGATTGACCATTTACAAAGCAATTAGATCAATTAGATATTCATTATAAGACATCAGTTTCACCAGGTTCACATTTAACTTCACATTCATTTTCACCTATCCTTTGGTCCGCTGGGGCACCACACAAGATCTGTCAACCTTCTTTCTCCATTCTTCTCTGTCATTTGTTTTTGATAAATTTAATTCTGATGTTCTTTCTGAAAATATTGATACCTGCCTGCGTGGACCACTTCGAGGGCCGATTTTGAGTTTGTGTTTCCACACAAACTGTCTTTGTAACCTTGTTTCATTTCAAATACTTAGTTCATTTTGATGAAAAGTGACAGAGCCCCCCCTCCCCAAATAAAAATTTGTTTTCCTAAGTGTGTGTGTGAGGGGAGGGGGGTTTATTTTGATGAAAAGTGACCGATTTTGAGCCGCTTCAATTAATTGAAGCGTGGTCGAGAGGCTAAGTGTGCTTGAACTTAGCTGGGCTTGGCTACCTATGAAGGGGGCTCGAGGTTCGACACCCGACCTGGGCAGAGTTATGTTTACTGAGCGCCTAAAGGCAGCACGGAAAAACCTTCTCCTAGATACCCCCCCACTGGTGCACAACTGAGATTGGACCAAAGCGCTCTGAGCATACTATAAGCATGAAAGTAGCGCTATATATAAGCCATAATTTATAATTTATTTAATTTTACCAAAAAAAATGTTAAGTCAAATATCATTTGGTCAAAGATTTTGAAATACCCAAATGTAGCAATTTTTTGCTGCCAAAAAATTGTCACCAATACTAAATTGGTTGTGCCAAGGGAGAGTAATACAACCAATATATTACTGCAACCTTTCAAATCTAACACACTCACTGACAGGACAAGTTATTTTCAAATGGTGAAATTTGAAGTACCCTAAAAAAAATAACAGGACCAAATTAATCCTGAAAAGTTGAAGGACCCCGAAAAAGCAGAAATATTTAAAATCATTGCCTCTAATGGCTTAAATACTCATACACTAACAGAAACATTTCAGTGACTAATACAAATAGAATGTAGTTCAGCCCACTCAAAAAATTTACGAAAGATGAAAAAAAAAAGGATAAAGAAGAAAGAAAGAAAGAAGAAAGTATAAAGAGATCAATGAAGCTTTGTCTGACAGAAAAAAACATTCTAAAGAGATGAGGTGAATGCTTCTCTTAAATGAACAACTATGAAGCTACATAAGACAATGAGAAATAGACCTTCCTGTTGTAATGACGCTGATAATGAACAAAATATTTTGCTGAGAAGTGTTGCAAGCAGATAAAAACATCTGACTTCAATTCATACAAGTAAAAAAATATGATCTATCAGACACGAGAGTGGCTGAAGTAATGGCCTCTATCACTCACTTCCCTTACCTCTTCCCAAACTATCTAATTGTCAGACTCAGAAGCCATCTAAACAAATTCAGGTTTACAAGTTTCAAAAGCAGCAAGAAAGGAAGAAAAGGCAGGTTTCAGATAGGGAGGCAGCACAAAATAACAGATCTTAAATCTAGGTAGTAGAATTCTTTGCAAAATCTCTACTATGTCTTTGCTAATTTTAAGGCCTTTACTAAGTTCAGCATGGCCATGTTAAGAAAATTGAACAGCAAAAGAAAATACTTAAAACATCCAGAAACATGGATGGCAATAGTATATTTAGTTAAGTGTATAAAATCTCTACCTTGTTCTTCAAGCTCTTTACGTATTCTCCTCTCCAGAGTGGCTGGGTTACCAATGTTGAGTTGTTTAGCCAGCATACGAGGGGATATAGCAGGCGCCTCATCAGCACATTCTAAAGAATACAAAAGTCATTTCTATAACATGGTCCACAGCAACAACATAAAAGTTAAAAGAATTTTTAAAAATTATTTATTCTACAACTAGATCTACAATAAAAAGAAATAAGAATGTCAACAGTATGTTATATGTGTAGTGTTGTTGTTGGCATCCATTAGTTGTGGAATGAGTATAGTCAGAACTATGCAGCATACAAGCAATCCCCCCCCTTCATGCAGCTGGTGTATCCAAAGGAATGGCAGATTGCCAATACAGCTAGACAGTTTGGGATAAGCTGCATCGCAGAGCGTACCATTGCGTGCTGCAGGTGGCAGAAGGGTCACTGGCTCCTGATTTTTCCTCAGGGATGACTCATGAAGCCTTTCTTATGTTTGGGTATAGCCGCAATGCAGCAGAGGTTTGAATTAAGAGTTTTTCTTCCTTGTATAGTTGTGGATGTTTTAAAAGAAATAAACCTACACATGTATGTAAGAATAAATTAATCATAAAGTTGTGCAGACACTATGCTGTCAACTAAAACATTTTGAGAAGTCTTTATCTCATTCCAGACAATTGTCATGCATATAACCTGCACACATGTATACCCCACACAATTTACAAAAAATGTAAAAATATAATAGTACAAGTAACAACCCACACCAACATGTGAAGAGTCGATTTATGACCCAACTGCTGCTGCCAATATGCTTTGCTTATTGGAAGAAAAAAAGTGAATGATACAAATTTTGATGGCTTCACTAACTATAGCAAGGACACTGACATTAGTGAGACTGGCAATTGATTGCGAATGTATTTATTGCATTGTAGTCTATACATTTGAACATTACAGTATCTGCAAATGTGTTTAGTTGCTTATTTACTTGTCAAAATGATTACAGATATATAAGGATTCTCTGCCACATCGGCACAATTTGTTTCCTTGAGGTTTATAATGAGATGTTCATAAAGCTTTCCAATGTCCATTTCACAACCACACAGCAAACTATAGGAGGTATGGTAAGGCTTCTGTTATGCAATATTTATTGAATGTTTTAAACCATGCACAGCTGTCATTGATTTGTAAAAACTTTGCCATTGATTTGTAAAAACTTGTATAACACCTGTGGGTTATATGCATGAAAACAAGGTATTGGCCTTGTATGTAGCAAAACAAACAGAAATAGTGTAAAATAAGATTGCATTTACCAGCAGTATCTGTCATAGAATCATCAATAGGCGTCATCAGGTTATCTTCAATGAGAGCTGAAATCAATCTCTGAGTCAGAGGACCAAAAGGGGAATCATCCATGCTAAAAGTTAATATATAAATAAATTATATAAAAAAAAAAAAGTGAATTCAAGACAAACAGAACAATCAAACATAAAAAACTCATTAGCGCTTAAAAATCTAAGGCCATGAAGACTATTTTTATCTGCACATATTCATGTTACTAAATCAACAATGAAACAAGCAAAATATAAAAATTTCCTTAAAAAAAACAATTTATCAGTGGGGAAGTACTCCACATTTACAAATGTATATATCAATAATGTAGAATAATTTCCTTTTTTGATTTCAAAAAAAAAAATTAATTACCAATAATTAGCTACTAACTGGTCAATTTTGAATTCATTCATGTTTTGTTAGGTACAATAAATAATTGTTTAAAGTTTGAGCCTGACTCGAGAATGGGTCACCTGACACCTTACTTGTTAACCTTTGGCCAAAGAAACAGATGATTTAACATCAATACCCTGTAGATTGCATGGCCTGAAAGGGAAACTTTACGGAAGTAGGTATCTCCATAAAGTAATAGGGGCTGATGGATTAAACATAATGCACACATTTGTTCTTTATTTTCATGTTTTCTTAATTTCTATACATTGCATCAACTATGTTTAGCTTAGAAAAAAAAAAGAAGCTCAAATGCTTCATTAGTCACACTCACAAGTAATCATTTTTCTTATACTCTGCTTTTTTTAACAACGTGGCTGCATCAGAATTTGTGGTGCCATTGACACCATTGCTGGCATGGACGGAAGACTTTTTCTTTTCTGTTATCCTGGAACCTGTCCACAATTAAAAGAACAAACATGACAATAAGTACATTTTTGTCCTTCTCAATTACCAAGTGCATTCTTCAAGAACAGAGCAATAACTGAGCTAAAGGTATTGAGGTGGATCTAGAAGATGTGTTTGTTTAAATGACCAGTTTGTTACTGTGTATATATACTTAAAAAAATTAGTGACCATGGTGAAACATGTGTGTCCACTGAAATGAGAACTGTGCTGTCAAACAATAAATAATAATATCTTTACTACCCTTAAAGAAATGTGAGAGACACCACTCTTTTTCCTTAGGTAACACTTTACCCTTTAATACAATAAGGCTACCAAGAGACATCACACTATTCCTTAAGTAGCACTTTACCTTTTAAGCAGAATAAGGCTACCAAGAGACACCACTCTTTTTCCTTAGGTAGCAATTATTCTTTTCCTGTGAATATTTAAGTACTACAAGACTACCAGTGTCTCCACTTACCATCATTCTGTTCCTCCAGCAGATCTTCCTCAGCCCACCTCTGTGTATAGTGCACACCAAGGGGAGGAATTTTCATGTACTCCACTTCATCCTCATGAGCCTTCAACATTTCTTCAATCACTCGTAAGTCATCAGTGCTGATGGGTGCACAGAAAGGCTCCACAGACAACCAAAACCTATTCACAGCATCGTTCTTGGGCACTTTTGGTGTCTCAGAGATGGATGTGTCAGAACCAGTAGGATCTTCAGACTGACCTTTGGACTTAATTTTTTTTGTAAATAATAAAGTGAAGTCAAGTTCTCAACATGAAATAAAAAAATTACTAATAACAATTTTTGACTATTTCAAATTTACTGTACTAGCAATATCAAATTAATTAAAGTGCAGAACATTATAACATCAGTAAGATAAAACAAAAATGGTCTCTTACAAAATTTCAGATTTTTTCTAGACTTTTAAGAGTTTAGTTTAGTGCGATTTTAATCCTGAAACTTTCTGTTTCATTCAAATATAATTGAATCAGCCAAGTTCTGATCAAAAGTTAATGTTAACACACACAAAAAATTTAATCCAGATTTCTATCTAATGTTAATTCAGAGATTAAATAAAAATTATAAAAAATACCTGTGAATTTTTCCCTTTGCTTCTAGGCCCTGAGGTTGGTGTTGAAGGCTGGGACGGGCGGCCATTAGAATCTTTAAACTTTTTACTTGAAGATCTCTCTCTCTCATCTGTAGGAGTTCCTTTTCTTTTAGTAGGTGTGCTTGACCTAGATGGAGTTTCCGGCTTTAAATAAAGAAAATTAAGAACATTTTGAAAGGATGAAGAATTCAGAATAATGCATGCTAAAGGAAAATAGTATTTTTAATGTACAACTTTGAGATCTAAAATCTGATAAGTGATATAATATCATTGATGTTGAGAACTAGGAATGCAATTTTTTTTTTAGAAAGTGGACCATAAATGATAGATGAAGAATTGCAAATGTAATTGATTCCTTCTTTAAAAAGAGCTCAACATAGTGAATAATAGGTGTTAATCAATACTGAATATGTATAACAATAAAATGCAGATTGCAACTGGGTTTTGCATAGTCAAGTGAAACACTGCAATCATCCTAAATCTTAATCATAAATCTTCAGAATCAAAGACATTGCTATTCATTAATTCATTAAAAATATACAATTATGAGAGGAAAAAGTTTGATTCAGTAAGTTTTTGCCCTTTCAACAGTGTAAAAGAAATCAATTCATCATATATAGATAATCATGTTTACTTTTTTTTTTTTAAAGCAAATCAATAAATCTATCATCATGTACTGTAACTCAAACTATAGATGAGGGTTTCACTGAACTATTTCACGATTAGCACTAAGATTAACAAGCAATTCATAGACAGAAGTCAAAACTCACCCCTTTTCCTACAGATTTTTTCCCATCTTTCTTCTCAGGCCAACTGGCAAGGATATTATTTTCCGAGCCCAACTGTCTAAGTCTCTTTCCTACAGAGGCTAGGAGTATTTCAATGTCTGCTTGCAACTGGTCCAGCTCCTCCAAACTGATGTGTCCACCTTCCTCTCTTGAAACCACTGAAAATTGACAAATCGCACAATAGCTCAAAAGGTAACAATTTTTTTTCTGACAATTTTATTGTGTGCCTTCTTTTCAAGATTTTACATTAAAACATAAACATAATGTCAGAATGAAACGTATTGTTAGATTTCTACCATATATCATTGTTGGGTGTGATAGTCTTCAAGCAGTTGTATACAATGTTTGTTTTAGCAGCAAAACACATTTGAGATTGGAGACATTTTACTGTTCACCACAATACCAAAAGAGTTCCAGTTAAATATAATACAATTTTTTTTATCCAACTCACATTTATATGTAACTATTGCAATTAAAATCTTTCTTTCTCTCTTTAGATGCAAGACAATACAGTTGTACTCAAAGAGGACTTGGAAGAACCATATTTTTAACATGACCAAGTTGAAGAAAGTATCAATACAAATCAAAGGATGTTTTGGGTCACTATCAAAAACTGTTAAGACTAATGCATTTTAACTATAAATGAAGAGAACACCAGAAATAAATGACACATTGACTGTTATCTTTAACACATGGGTCTCTGAATCACCAAGAAGGCAATGACACAATTGTTGTCATGGTTTAACTAATACAGTACCTTTAAATAAAAACATAAGCTTTACCCAATACATTATAATAAGTCCAGTAATCAATGCTTCTAGCAGAAACAAAGGGGTAAGGGATAGTTTTTTTTTCATCGCATCATATGGGGCATCATGCCAATGGATATTTATAAATCTTAAGCTATATTTATCAACTATTCTTAATAAAATTCTACTAATGATAAGGGATGTGCCAGGTACTTTCCATCAGTAGGTTACTTGTACAAAGTAGCAAAAGGTCTAGATATTCATATCTTGGACTCAATTTTGGAAAGTATTACATATATTATCAACCTGGAAACTATTTTAGATAGACCCAACTACCATAGCAGAATTATGTGTTACTTATTTGGTTTTAAATTCCAACAAGTTTTTGACCTTGAAAAGTAAGTCACCTTCTAAAACTCAAACTGTCAAGTATTTTTGACAAGTTGTACCTGGCAGAGGATGAATTATTGTAAGAATATCTTTTGTTTGGATATGCTTAGGCTTACTTGAAAACAAAAATCTATTTTGAATATTTTCCAATTAAAGAAAGGCTTTCAATTATATGTTTACAGTAATCAAAATCATATGCTGTAGATTTTATATTATTGAGTTTTTAACCAGCCATTACATAGAGGAGTGGCTGAACCAATGATACTTAGGAAACACAAGCCCAGCTCAGCTGTAAACAGAAAAAATGAGCAGCCCCAATAAATCAGACAATATTAAACCCTTACCCCATGCTGTGAGCAAATTATAATTTTCTCAGGACTCAAAACTTTAGAACTACAGGATTTCCATTTAAAGAGAACAAATCCAGCACAACCACCCCACTACAGACATTTTCCTCACCCATATGAAACAGTGAAATTCTTTTCTTTTAAAATGTCAAAAAATTATTCAGTCTGAGAAAGACCTCAACTACCTTGTATAAGAGCTGAGTGGCTCAGAAGAACAGCATACTATTTTTTTCATGGTAGGAAACTAAAGGCTAGAAGAAGAATGTTATAAAATTTACCTTGAGCATATTTGATGCAGTCTTTATTGTGATCTACAGTGTTCAGATCAGGGAACTGAAGTGGGCAGTCTTTAATATCCCGATCCTTATCCTTGTCTTGTGGAGCCTTTCCTTTTCCTTTCATGATTTATCTATAATCTAAACAAATCAGAATATTCAAAAAAGATTTTTTTGTAACAGTATTGAAGATTAGGAATAAAAATGATAAGTCATCACCAAATGCTTAATATGAGATGGGAAATATGCACAACAATAATTATCATAAGTACAAGGGCTATATTTCACACCTTGGCTCCCTAACAGTTTAATAATGCTCAACAGAACTGTAATGTAGAGCAACTTTATAAAGATTAAGTAGAAATATATATATATGGATTGGATTCATTATCAGTCCGCTTTATCATTAAATCATCAATTAATACATTTCTAAATTTGTTGGGTTTAGTCCCCTTAAATTATTGTTAATGCTATTTCTCCCTCAGGCATTCTCTGATCAAGTTGATACTTTAAACAATTATTTATTGTATCTAACAAAACATTAATCAATAAACAAAAATACTCCATTAGTCAATTAATTATTGGTAATTAATTATTTTGTTTGATGCTGAATAAGGGAAATAGTATGTACATTATTGGTAAATATATAGTTTTAAGGACAAAGTTCTCCCCCCCCCCCCCTTTTTTTTAAAAAAGGATTTTTAATATTTTGCTTGTTATACTATTTACTATTTTAATCTAAATTTATCTCAAGATAATATATGAATAATCTAGAACTGGAATTATTTCTTAACTTTTTGTTTTCAATTATCACTCCTAGTTGTGAGGCATGTGCTGTCCCTCCAAGATGAACCAATTCGTCATTTGAAAAGTGCCAACATTTGAACGTATGTACAAGAATCAAAGTAGTGATTAGAACAACAAAATTTCCAGTGATACTTCAAACAACATTGAAAAAACATCCAAGGAAGAAAATGAAGATTGGCCCAAATAGCCAATAGATTAAAAACTATTTGCAATAGGATTTTTATTACACTGAAAGTGACACTTATTTGAAACATGTATCTATGTCATTTGTGTATCTATCTGTAATGAGGTACTGTCAAACCAATGTATGTAGCAATCTTTACGTCGGTCACACTGCAGTGCCATTTGACCATCTTAATTAGAGGCTAGATTTAGGTCTAAGCACACAGATCATTTGTAGACTCTACCTTTAATTTGTCTTATATTTATCTTATCTTATATGATACAGACATTACTTCAAAAAAGAAGATGATTATGTCCTACGCGTCATGCATTTAGTCATGCAGAAAAGAATTTCTTATGTAATAAATATAGAATCTACATGCCTGTTAAAATTCTTCTCATTATCTTCATGAAAGTCATACTAGACATTATATACAGATGTCTAAGATATATTTAATATAGTCCTAGTGATTTTAGTAAGTGACTTTTAAATTAAAAAGATAGTGGTACTTGGTCATGATACTACTTCAGTTTCAGTTTCCTCACTAGATGAAGCGCGGTCGACAAGCTAAGTACGCTTGAACTTGGCTTAGCTACATATGATGGGGGCTTGAGGTTCGACACCCGACTGAACAGAGTTATGTTTACTGAGCGCCTAAAGGCAGCATGTAGAACCTTCTCATAGATAACCCCCTCCACCCACTGGTTCACAAATGAAATTAGACCATAGTGATCTAAGCACGCTATAAGCATGAAAGTAGCGCTATATAAATGCAATAACTTAGATGACTAAGTGTCCTCATCAAAATGTGTTATAAATAATGGAATCTAGAGTAGCAGAGAATCTAGATAGAATAAATAGATCTAATCTAGAATTCTCAACAGGTCTGGGAAACCAAACATTCTTGACCTGTATGGTGACATGTATGCACTACGCAAAACAGCAGGGTTTCTGTCCAGGGCTTTTACTAGAGAGGATTTGAGTTTCTCAAGCCCTCACTCAAACTGAGTTTAATAAATTTCTAATACAGATGACCTCTTCTAGTCTAGTACAGGCTAGGATGATAATTTTTGCCTAAATAGCTGAATCCTCTATAGATATATATACTATCAGCTAACTATCTCTATATATAAATCAAGATTTTCTAGATCTATCTATAAAATTCTATATATATAGTAGGTCTAGATCTACGCATTTCATTCAATAATGTATCAAGCTCACTCCATACATTTCCCCATTAAACCATTTATTCTCTATAAAAAAAAACAACTAATATAAGATCATTAAAACTGATATCCAAAACTGGTTGTTTGGAATAAATTTTTGTGGGAAAATCGTAATTTAATCTGTGGCATTTTACGTCTCGAGAGACGATCTTTTCCCTTTGCAACTTCTTGTGTGACTAAAGAGGCCAATCCTTGATACACAGTTGCGATCGCAGGTTGGGCATATATAATCACCAGGCGCTGTTGCATTTTCACCCTTCTTTCTGCTTCTGTTGTGTATGACATCTGCAATCTTTGACCCTTCCTTTATGCTCTCTCTCCATGAGGATCTGTCCAGTGCTACCTCTTCCCAGTTGCCAGTGTCGATTTTGAAGAGCTTCATGTCGGGTTTGCATACATCCGTATAACGTAATAGTGGGCGACCAGTGGCTCTCCTGCCTTCTATTAGATCGCCATACAGGATGTCCTGTGGAAGTCGACCTTCTGGCATTCTACGAACGTGGCCAAGCCAGCCAAGGTGTCTGCTGCTGATAACAGAGCAGATATCCTGGCACCCTGCTCTTTGTAGCACTTCCTCATTGGTTATCTTATCTTGCCACCTTATTTTAAAGATCCGCCTTAGGCATCGGAGGTGGAAAACATTCAGCTTTTTTTCCTGCCATGAGTAGGTTGACCATGTTTCACTTCCGTACAGCAAGGTGCTCAACACACAGGTCCGGTAGACTAGGGCTTTAGTACTGCTAGTCAGCAATATGTTGTCCCAGACTCTTTTCTGCAGCCGTGACATGGTGGCCATTGCCTTGGCTATCCTGTTGTTTATGTCTTTATCCAGTAGAGTGTTGTTGGATATGATGGAGCCAAGGTAACAAAAGTGATCAACAATTTCTAGTGGTTGGCCATTAATGCTTACTTGAGGTGCAGTGTTTGTGTTTTGGACAAGTATCTTAGTCTTGCTTTGACTGATGTTTAAGCCGAACTTTTGGCAAGCAGCAGATAATTTGTCAACCAGGCACTGTAGCTGAATATCAGAATCAGCCACAATAGCTGCATCATCAGCATACAGGAGTTCCCTGACGAGTAGCTTCCTAACCTTGGTTTTTGCCCGCAGCCTTGATACATTTAATAGTTTTTCAGAGGATCTTGTATGGAGAAACACACCTTCGTTTATGTTGTTGTACGCATAATGCAGTAGACAGGAGAAGAATATGCCAAACAGAGTAGGTGCGAGCACACATCCCTGCTTGACACCACTGCAAACCTCAAAAGGTGCTGATTGGGCTCCATTGAATTTGACAGTGCATTTAGTTTCCTCGTGAAAACACTCAATGAACTGCAGTAGTTTGGGAGGGCAACCTATTTTCCTCAGGAGTTTGAAAAGGCCACTTCTGCTAACCATGTCAAAAGCTTTAGTCAGATCAACAAAAACGATGTAAAGGGGTCTGTCTCTCTCTCTGAATTTCTCCTGCAGTAGTCGTAGAGAAGATATCATGTCTACAGTGGATCTACCACTCCTGAATCCACACTGAGACTCTGGGTAGACTCTAGAAGCTATCACTTGCAGCCTGGATAGTGCCACTCTAGCAAAGATCTTGCCCACTATACTGAGGAGAGAGATACCCCTGTAATTGTTGCAGTCACTCCGATCCCCTTTGTTCTTGTATATTGTGACTATAGTTGTGTCACGCATGTCCTGTGGGACATAACCTGTTTCCCAACAGCGGCAGAGGAGAATATAGAGTTCAGGGAGCAGGAGTGATTCGTTGACTTTCACTACTTCCACTGGGATACCATTACTCCCAGGAGATTTTCTATTTTTTATGTAGTTAATTGCTTTTTTAAGGTCACTGAGGCTCGGAAGATCATCTAGGCATTCCAGTACTGGAAGATCTGGTAGAGAAGCCAGGGCGACATCGTCTACTGTGTTTTGTGTGGCATAGACTTTGAGGTAGTGTTCTGTCCAATTTTCTAGCAGCTTGGTTTGATCTGTAATTTTTTCTCCTGATTTGGATAGAAGGGGGGCAGGCTTAGACACTGTTGGACCCAGGGCCGCTTTAATGCCATCAAATAGAGCTTTATTTCCTGAGTGGAGACTGTCTTGGATTCTGTTGCAGGTATCCCTCCAAAAGTTGTTAGCACATTTCCTAGCCATTTGTTTCGCCTCTTTATTAGCACTTTTGAAGGCCTCCAAAGATCTTGGACTTGGCTTAGTCTTGTGAGCGAGGTGTGCCGATCGCTTTTTCTCGATGCAAGGTTCCATATGTGCTAGATTCGCCTTAAACCAGTCTACATTTTTGTGTTTTTGACGCCCAAAGGCGGTGATTCCCGAACTGTATATTACATCTCTTAATTTCTCCCATCTGATAGAGATGTCTTCTTCATCACTTAACGAGGAGATTGAACTGTTCAGGAACTCGCCAAAGAGTGCACACTTCTCTGGGTCACCTACATGGTTGACGTTACTTCGCCTATTTCTGGGTTGAGTGGAGTTATAAGCCTTCTTGAGAAGTAGTTTGATTTTGCTTAGCACTAGTGAATGGTCTGAGTTGCAGTCCGCACTATGGTATGAAAGGGTGTGGCTGACACTTTTCAGATCCAACCTTCGGGTGATGCAGAGGTCAAGCTGGTGCCACCTTTTTGAGCGTGGGTGCTGCCAAGAGACTTTATGGCGTTCCTTGCCAGAGAAGAATGTATTTGTTACACACAGTTCATGAGAGCTACAGAACTCGAGTAGCCTTTGGCCATTGTCATTGATTTTGCCAACACCATGAGGTCCCAAGCATTGTGGCCATGCATCATTTCCATCACCAACACGGGCATTAAAGTCTCCATTTGTATAGATGTGCTCGGATTTTGGAATACTTTTAATTACCTCCTCTAGAGCTTGAAAGAATCTGTCTTTGTCCTCTTCCGGTGCAGCAAGGGTTGGTGAGTAAGCACAGATTATATTAACTTTGCCTTGCGGTGATGCAAATTTCATGTGTGCTACTCTTTCATTGCCAATTGGAAACATCGCGATGCAGGGGACGAGACTGTTTCTTATTGCAAAGCCGACGCCATGTATTCTAGGGCTTTGTTCTGGTTTTCCTTGCCAGTAGAATGTCTAGTTGCTTTCTGTAAGAGATCCGCTGTCTGCCAGTCTGGTTTCTTGCAGGCAGGCCACATCAATGTTTAGTCTGCTGAGTTCTCTGTCGATGATAGCTGTTTGACGCATGTCGGTGACGAGTTCAGGGTCAGTATTGAAGCCAGGACACATTGTCCGTATGTTCCAGCTTGCATTAATGTTGAGGGTTTTCTTTTGATTGTATTTGCAGGTGCGAGTGAGCAGCTTGCTTTTTGATTTTGTCTTAGCACCAAGCACCCAGTGGTGCGGCAAGCTGTGGCGAGATAGCACTTTACTGTCCGAGGGCTGCTCGGCTTAAGGCAGGCAGTAGCTATCCAGTGAGGCTAAAAAGCCCCTCCTACCGTCAAGAGTGGTCCCTGGCGTTCCAGCTTACGCCAATCAGCTAGGAACTTATCACCGGTAACTACCACTCTCCGTGTTTTTTCCAAAGACATTACTGTCAGAGATGGAGTGACCTCTCCATTGCTGGGGGAAAGCCTGGGCGGTAAATTCGCGATGGCTGGGCTGCCCACACGTCAGCACACGCCTCTCTTCCATACTGACCGGGTCCAAAGGGATGGCGAGCCATCACAATTTGGGGACAGGTGGCTGCAGGAGTTTGCCAGAGAGCAGTAGTCTTACTACTGTCCCCCCGCCTACGGGGCTCCAGGACCGGATTTTTTGTTAGGGTTTTCTCCCTTAGCCTTAGACCTTACAGGGACACACACACAAGGCAGTGCGGCTATTGACCTGTAGCTAGGGGTTTGGTTTGTGGGCAACAGGGCGTGTCCGCACGCCGACGGGCCATGCCTGCCTCACATCTTGGGGCCAAACCTCCTCCGAGACCCTGTCAAATGGCTGTGTGAAGCGTCTAGTGTGGTAGCTTGACTTGTTGCCACCGCTGGCTAGCATCTGTGAAAGGGGAGCAGTTTTGTAAGTCTCTCTTGCCAGTACATAGCCTTTCCACAGCAAGTCCTATGCAGTACCTCCTCGTGGTGGCAGATGGAAACTGAGGCTGCGAAGCCTCAGGCTAAACGTAATTTAATACTAATAATACAAACACCCTATTAATTTTTTTTGCATGGAATCAAACAACTTGGCTAATGAATCAAATAAATCAGCTCCAAAAACAGAATATAAATATATGTTGGCGGGCTCATCAGCATAGAAGACTGCCATAGACTTAGCCAACCAAAAAATGTAGTCTTAACCCTATAATTACTATGAAGTATGAACAGGCAAAGTCATCCTGGTAACAGGAAAAAATAAACACCCTGACTTACACATTTGAAATTCTTTTTTCTTAAATTCTTACATAAAAAGACAGCTAATGGAAGGAAATTCACTATTCAGTCAGAATCATTGGAAAATGGACATGCACATTTTCACATTATTTTATATAGCATGCTATTCTTAGTTTCATATTATTAAATATAGATCTTAAATATCAAAATAGAGATCATAGTCATAGAATGATAGAATAGATGTTAAAGGGAAACTCCGATAGTTTTTCAAATTTTAGTTATTGACTTATTTAAATTCTGCGTAAAAAGCTGAAATAGTAAACATTATATCATTTTTTATTTAAATGCTCAGAAAATTTTATATTTAATAAATTAGACAGAAAATTCTTTACGTCCCAAAAAAAAAAAAAAAAAGGTTTCTGCAAGATGTTTTTAGTTTTTAAAAACGTGACATCACAAGGGTGCTGGCTAAATTTAGATCCAGACCTATATAGCCGATAAACTCTCTAGATCTAGACCTATCAGATCGCATTTATTTTTATTGTTGAGAGCACCCTCGTTACGTCATACAGAAATTCTGTGAAAATCTGACCGTTTTGGATGCACAGAAAAATTATGTCACAAAAACATCCATTATTAAGTTATTCTTGCAAATAAATAAAAAAAGAATAATATATACATTATCTATAAATTAAAACACATATTATATCAAAAATTGTCAAAACCATCAGTTTCCCTTTAATGACTAATGACCACAAAAAGAGCAAGTTGTTCGGATTCATTTTCATGTACATCTAATCAGGGCTTTTTTTGTGACGGTACGTACCGGTACTGCGTACCGGCACCTTTTTGAAAAAGTTATTATTTTTCTTGTATTTTAACGTATATTATTAATTTTTAGTAGTTAAAAGTTAGGCATTCAACTACTGAGTACTGGCACCTAATCACTGGGTACCGGCACCTATTTTTTTAAAAAAAAAGCACTGCATCTAATGAATAATGTCCAGAATGTGAATTACTCTTGAAGTTTCAAATTCATTGAAATTAAACATTAATGAAATTACACAATTTTTAGTTTCCTTAGCCTTAACTTTAGCGTTACAAGTTACTTTAATATTAAATATAGATCTACAATAATCTAGATCTATAAATAACAAGGTTACAAAAGATAGTTTGTGTGGAAACACAAACTCAAAATCGGCCCCTGAAGTGTATGTACACCCAGGCAGGCTCCAATATTTTCAGAAAGAACATCCGAATGAAATTATATCAAAGACAAATGAGAGATAAGAATGGAGAAAGAATGTTAACAGATCTTGTGTGGTGCCCCAACGGTCCAGCAGATCAAAAGATAGGTGAAAGTGAATGTAAAGTTAGATGTGAACCTGGCCTATCTATTTCCCCTTAAGACCTTGTGGTCTATAGGGCAGATGATGTAAAGTTCATCTGTTTTTGTGGCCTACCGTTAACAAGGGTGTCATGTAGCCAGCACAACGACCAACCACCTTTACTTATCCCCAACTAATGTCAGGTACCCATTAGAGCTGAGTGGACTCAGAGGGGCACAAAGTTGAAAATCCCAGTCTTCACCAGGATTTGAACCCGGGACCCCCGGTTCGGAAGCCAAGCGCTTTACCGCTCAGCCACCGCGCCTCCCCTCACTGATGTCTTATAATTGATCTGATTGTATTGAAAAAGCTCAATCTCTTAATAGAATCCTCAAAAAAAAAAAATTTACGCAAAAAAAAAAAGGTCAGGAAAATGATGTTTACAAGATTACTATTCGTTTTAAATTAGGTCTAAGTTATAATGCAAACTAATTAGCTTTTTCTCTTTAAAAAACTGCTTGCATTTATAACTGATTTTAAAAATTAGATTTTTTTCTTTCAGAAAAAAAAAAATAGCCGTTGCATCAGAACTTTGAATGGTCTAAAATATTTTTATGTCGGATTGTCAATATCTTTTCTAGTTTATGAGATCTAAACGGGACGGACGGACAGACATTTCACACAAAACTAATAGCGTCTAAGCCGTCTTTTCCCCTTTCGGGGCCGCTAAAAATTAATTACTTACTCAACTCAGCCAGCAGACTCAACTGGCGTTACTCTACTGATTTAGATCTAGACCTCTGGTAAAAATTAAGGTGCTAGATCTAGACACATCTAGATCTATATAGATCTTTGATCTAGGTCTATTTATCTAGATCTAATTCTTACTTTTGTTATTCAGATTTTCAGCACATTTTATTTATTTTTTTCCTCCTCCGGAAGTTTACTGCTCAATTATTCTTGTTTGCGCATGTTCAGCTAATTTTCGCATACAAATGAAAAAAAAGTTAATTTTCTTAAACTTCCACCCATAAGAACATGTAGCTAGAAAATCAGCAGCGATTGTTTATATTGACTGTCTAGATCTAGATATCTAGATCTAGAGAGATCTATACTAGAGTCTAGTCTGTATCTACCACACATAGAAGTAGGGCCTACAATGAACATATTTGAACATCGACTCTGTATATTTGCTTTTTACTCAAGATTGTCCATTTTACTTCTTCAGGTTAATAAGGCGTTGTCCGTAGTCGTAGAAATTAGTAGAAACTAAAAAACTAGGATAGATCCTAGTGACATACAATATATATTATATACTAGACTAGTAATACTAAGAATCTGAATACTAACTATTAGTATTAGAGTATTTAGAGTATTACAAGTTTTAGTATCACTTGTCACTATCATAGTAGCATTACATTAGATGATTAGTCTGAGAGTCTATACAATGTATAATACATGATTAAATGGTTAGATCAAGATCTATGATTATTCTATGTGTTTGTGTGGGAGGTCAATATTATAAGCAGGCCATTCTAATTCAACATTACAAACTATAATATAAATCATGTGCCAAAATTATGTTACACATTGTTAGAGATTTGAAGATAATTACATCCTAGCCCAAACCTCCTGCATGGTGATGGGAGTGGGCAGGGTTGAAATTCATGACCATTGATACCACTGAACAACAGATTTATTTTCTAAGGCGTAAGGGGAGGCAGGGGAAAGTGATGCAGATAATCAGATTCACTGAAATAAAGTATATGGTTGGGAGGGGTAGAGTTATAAAGTGGGGCATGCCAATTTATAAATTTAACATTATAAATTCAAGTTTTGAAGAGGGGCGGGTAGAGAGAAAAGTGATATCAAATTGACAGATGCGTTTCGGAAGGCATTTTAAAGTGGGTCATTCCAATTTAATGTTATCATATGGCCAAAAAGTGTTTAAATGCTGGCAGTTCTATTGAAAGTATAAAAAAATAAGGGGCAGGGGATATAACCAAAGTATTATGTGAGCATTACAATTTGCGGGATGTAAAAGGTGAAAAGTGGCCCAGTCCAAAAAATAGCCGATCTAATATTTTGAAATATCTGAAAAGCAGAAGAATAGTCCAGACTCCAGTCTATATAGATCTGGAAGATTAAAGACCTCCTATCTCTTTTTCTTTTTGACTGTCCCAGACTTTATGAATTTCCATTTTGATTTGACAGAAGTTATGCAAGCCACTTGCTCTTTTTGTAAACATTTATTATTACTCCTCTATATATATGTGCTACTCACATCTGCAAGAAGACCTGACCCTCTGACATTTGTTGGAGTTTAATGGTGATTTTGATTAATATATATTTTTTTTTTACTTTAAAATGTTATTGATGTTGCTTCTGTTCATGAATACTTTTTTTTTCATTTCAGTTTGTTTCAAATTTTCTTGTTCCTGACCATGATGCTAAAGTTTTCAACCCACCTCCAGAGCTAGAGGATAACTCCTGGCTAGACCAACTTGTTCTCTACTTTGTTGGAGGTCTAAGAAGATGGGATGCTGTTTATTTTACACACATTATGCAATATGGATACACATATGAAAATTGTGTGGCATTTTTCCCTCTTTATCCTTTACTCGTGTCTAATTTTTCCAAAGCATTTTCCTTTGGGCTACTGAACTTCAGCACTTGTCTCCTGCTTGTGGGAGTTGTTGTAAACATTCTATTATTTGTTGCCACATCACTGGTGTTATATAGGTTAGGTAAATTAGTGCTGAGCACAGACAAAGAAGCATTTTATGCCAGTTTGTTATTTTGTATTAATCCAGCAAGTATTTTTATGACTGCTCTTTATTCAGAAGTATTGTTTTCATTTTTGTTATTTTCTGGTCTGCTGGCCCTGAATCATAATAAGAAAATACTTTCTGCATTCTTAATAGGACTAAGTATTTTTACAAGGTCAAATGGATTAATTGCGATTGGATTCATTGCCCACTTGATCATTAAATCATCAATTCATAAATTTCTAAAGCTCAAAGCAACATCTGTAAAATGCTCTAGTATTTTCAGTTTGGTTTTTAAAACTGTGATAGAAGTATTATTTTATTCTTTTATTTGTGTCATTCCATTTTTTATATTTCAATACTACATTTATGTCTTGTATTGTAAATCCTCCCCAGATTGGCCAAAGCATGTCATAGACTATGGCCGGTCTAAAGGGTATAAATTAGCAGGTGATGAGCCTTCATTGTGGTGTAATGAAACAATCCCACTCTCCTATTCCTATATACAGAAGCATCATTGGAATGTTGGGTTTCTTACATATTACAATTTGAAGCAGCTACCAAACTTTCTTCTCGCCCTTCCTGTTCTCATCCTCAGTTTTAGGACCTGCTCTTTCTATATTACAAACAATGTTATGTCATTTTGTTTTCTTGGTCTTACTTGTTCCAATAACAACGGTAGCAGTGGATCGTCACATGTGGACATTTTAGACAGTAGTCATGAAGATGAAAAGCAGAGGAATAGATTACTGCTTGATAAAAAAATTGAAAACTATGCTGGAGGCCAATGGGATGAAGTTAACAGCAACAAAAAACTGAAATGTGAAAAAGATAGTTGCAGGCAAACAGATCTGATTGTGTATGTTTATCATCTAGCGTTTCTCACCATTTTTGGCTGCTTCTTCATGCACGTTCAGGTAATTAAAGGTCTTAATTTTACAGTTTGTTCTTCCAAATGATCAATGCAAACGTTGAATCTAGCCGTTACCTTATTTTTTTTTACTTTTAAAGTATGAGACACTCCTAGTGCTTAATTCTGAAACAAATGGTGGTTTAAATAGTTAGTTAAATATATAAAACTAACTGTAAATTTATAATATATATTTTTCTTTGCTAAAGCAAAAGTTTGTATAAATTAGGACTTTATAAATGTGAATCACAATTTTTAAAGGATTCTTGTATGAATTCTATCTTTAATATAATATGACACAAAAAATATATTTATTCAGTGTATTTATTGAAACCTTATCTTCTAACTTATTAACTTCTCATTAACTGTTGGACCAAGAAACAGATCATGATCATCCTTAACATCATCTGCCCTATAGATCACAAGGTCTGAAAAGGAAACTCTCTTCTAACTTATTCAAAGGACAGATTTTGTATCAATCTCTTTTCTGTTATTCAATAATATTTTAAATAAATGATCTTTACAAATCTACCATCTCTAAGCAGTCATAAAAAGCAATACGAAAGCCTTAATTTAACTTTAACCAGCAAACACTGTTGATGGTGGCATTTATGACCTCAGAGCCAACCATCATCTGGAACTCTGTGTTACCACTCATAACAATACAGTTGTGACCAAGTAGCGTTATTTCAGTTATGTAATGGCAAAGGTGCACCGTGCGGCTCACCTAATCCCTTTCCTTGACTGTCTTAACAAATACTAATTTTTAAATCTTACACGAATATTCTAATTTTACGGTCATTTTCTTTCTTGTTCTATAGGTTCTCACACGAATGCTGTTTTCATCAAGTCCTCTATTATACTGGTACGTCGGCACTTTGTTCATCAACGGCAGTCGCAGGTTTAAGCCATCATCCCCTGCTGACAAGAAAACAAGAGAGGCAGAAAGTTTCAAGCAGGGCATAAATCTTCCTCAGTTCCTACAAAGTCTTCTTTCACTTTTCAAACTCACGTTCATCTCAGAGGCATTTAAAAATTGGTACTGCTTAAATGGGGAGTTTCGTGCCATCTTCGTTTATTTTTTGACCTACTCTGTGCTTGGAACTGTTATGTTTTCCAATTTTCTTCCATGGACTTGAAGCTTTATGTTGTTTTTTTGATAAATAGAAATAAATGAATTGATCTGACATGTCAATTTCTTAATTGATTATATTAATGATAATTTACATTTTAATGTATGAAATTAGAACAAACATTGCAGCATAGTTTAGTTTATTTGTTATTAAAACAGTGGACTGTGCATCTGTTGTCCAATTTTCCGTACAGAGTTATAACTAGTCGGTTTAGTCTTGCTTTCTATTTGTTGTTTATTACATTCTTGAATTTTGAATTCTTTATTTATTTAAGTTATGACTTATGGGCTTCAGGTTGTATACATAAAGTGGAACATAGTGACACATATCAATTCAGCAGAAGAGCAGTAAAGTTATTTATCCACACTCCTGCTCAACTAACTCTATTTAATCATGTTTTTTTTGAGAAATTAATACAGTTTGTGTGAACAAAAATCAATTTAACAATTAATTAATTATCCATCCATCCATTCCAGTGGAGCTACAGGCAGCCCATGAAGGGCTCTGGCCTGCTTCAACACATCCATCCAATCAGATCTCGCCTGGGCCTTTCGTCTCCATACCCTAACCTCAAGCTGTTGAAGATCTGCCTCCACATCACGAATCCATTGCATTTGGGGTTTGCTTTTTGGGTTTTGCATGAATTAATTATACATGCTGTTTATTAATATGTCGAAGCCCTTTTCTAATATGAAATTCAGCATGTGCATCAAGTCTACAATGGGGACAAATATCTAAGAATTAGTAGTAAATAAAAAGGTGAAGAGGCGCTATCTGATTTAACATCTTCTCAAGGTCACAACTTTTTTTTCTTTTTTTTTTACTTTGTAAAATTTTGTATCTTGCTATCTATAATCATATTGAGATTGAAAAAAAAAAAGACTTTATTATTTTATGTATGTATTTATTGAAGTATGAATGAAGCGCATGAGATCAAAATAAATTTGATTTTTTGTTTTGTTTTTGTCTCCTCAGACTTTTTGTGTATTCACTGTGTGTAAGTATTTCTATTCTATACAAATAATTTTGTATTTGGATTTTGCTAATGTTTAAAATGTCTAAAATACGAGTCATTTGTAATAAAAAATAATTACATAAGGTGAATGGATTTTTCTAAGAAAAATGTTTTAAAAAGGGACCCCCTCCCCCCACATGTCATCCATAAACAAAAATAGCTACCCCACCAATTAAAACTTCTAGATCTGAATGCCGACGTTATTCTACAAAGACATGTTGGATTTTAATTGCAGCACTTACGAAAATCCCATCATAACAGTTTTTAGTTACTTTTTAAAAAAAAAGTTGCATACCGGTTAGTTAAAATTGTAACTTCTGAGGTCTCCCATCAAATAAGAACATCTTTATATCTTCCATTTCTCAATATAGGCTTATCTTTCTCTCTCTCTCTCCCCCTCTCTCTCTTTATATCATTCTCTCTCTCCCTCCCTCCTTCTCTCTCCCTCTCTCTCTTTATTTCTTTCACCCTCCCTCCTTCTCTCTCCCTCGCTCTTTATATCTTTTTCTCTCTCTCTTTATACCTTTCTCTCTCCCTCCATCCTTCTCTCTCCCTCTCTCTTTTTATATCTTTCTCTCTCACTCATTATCTCTTTCTATGCCTTTCTCCCTCCCTCCTTCTCTCTCTCTCTCTTTATATCTTTCTCTCTCTTTATATCTTTCTTTCTCTCCCTCTCTCTCTTAATATCTATATATCTTTCTCCCACCCTCCTTCTTTCTCTCTTATCTTTCTCTCTCTCTATATATATATAAATATATCTTTCTCTCTCTCCCTCTCTCTTTTTATATCTTTCTCTCTCTTTATATCTTTCTTTCTCTCTCCCTCTCTCTCTTTATATCTTTCTCTCTCCCTCTCTCTCTTTATATCTTTCTCTCTCTCTTTATATCTTTCTCCCTCCCTCCTTCTCTCTCTCTTAATATCTTTCTCTCTCTTTATATATATATATATAAATATATATCTTTCTCTCTCCCTCCCTCCTTCTCTCTCTTTCTCTCTAGCCTATCTTCCATTTCTCAATATATATATATATATATAAAATATATATATATATGTGTGTGTGCGTTTTGGGTGGGGTGGGGTGCTTATGATAATTTTGAATTCTTTAAACTTATTTTAGCACTTGATATGTCATCAAAGTGATTACTTTTTTTTTTTAACACGGTACGTCAATCATAATGCAGCCATGCGATTTTTTTGATATTTATAAGCATATGGGCCTAATATTAATCATTCTTTTGGACCAATGTTTCACAAAGACTTCTATAGGAGAAAACACGAGCCCTTAACACCACCACCAGCACCACATTAAGAAACGAGAGCAGACACAGACTAGAGGGTGAGATCCATTAAACAAACAACGAATATTGTTATTTGACTAGAGGAACACTTTTAACAAATCATGACATTTGGAAACCTTTCAGGATAGAAGACTTTCAAAGTTTAGTAGCAATTATACATAAAACATTGAACCATAATCTTTAATTAGAAAAACAAAATCTAATAAAGTACTCAGAAAGGCATGAAGATATAGGCCCATTCCTTGTCCATATGCTAGGACAAATTTGTACAAATGCTCCTTCTTCCGTAGTACCATTAGGGTATGGAAGGTGTTGCCTGAAACAGCCAGGATAACCAATGACTTAGCAGGACTCAAGTCATTGATTGACATGCATGACTAGAATGACGTAGGGACACGCGTAGGACGTTATCATTTTTTTAAAAGTAGCGTATGTATTTGATAAGATAACAAGAGGAAGGAAATGTGGGTAAGGAAGAAATGCCAGAAAGAATTCGCTGCTAGCGTTTTAACGGATGTCATGATTAAGAAGACTTTTATGTTTAGATCTTATCTTATATAATACAGACGTTACTTCAAAAAAGAAGATGATTACGTCCTACGCGTCATGCATTTAGTCATGCATATTAACCAATGACTTAAATTCTGCCAAGTCACTGTTTTTTCTGGCTAGCTCAGGCAACCCATTCCATGCTCTAATAGCACATGGGAAGAAGGAGTATTTGTACAAATTTGTCCTAACATATGGGACAAGGAATGTGACTTTCAGAGTATTTTATTAGATTTTGTATTTGAAGATTATGGTTCAGTGTTTTATGTATAATTGCTACTTTACTTTTGAGTCTTCTGTCCTGAAGGCTTCCTAAATTTAGTGATTTTACTAATGGTGTTACTCTAGTCAAATGTGAATATTCGTTTGTTATGAATCTCACTGCTCTATTTTGTGTTTGTTCCAGTTTCTTAATGTTTTCTTGAGTTGAGGGGTCCCAAACAGTGGATGCATATTCTATTATTGGCCTAACCAAGGTTAAATAACATTTTAGTTTTATGTTCTTATTTGATTTATAGAAATTTCTTTTAATAAACCCTAATGCTTTGTTTGATTTTTTTATAGTTTCATCAATATGTGGATTCCATGACAGTTTTTCATTTATTATAACACCTAGGTATTTTGCGTTTTTAGTCTGTGTTACTGGTTTGCCATGAATAAGATAAGTGGAATTAATTTGTTTTAGTTTTTTTGTTACTCTTAACAACTGACATTTTTCTGGGTGGAAAGACATGCTCCAATTTGATTCCCATTTCTGTAATTCATCTAATTCTCTTTGTAAAATATCTGTGTCTTGTATTGTTTTTATTGTTCTATATATTATGCAATCGTCTGCAAATAATCTGACTTTTGTTCCTGAACTAATGCAATTTGGTAAATCATTTATGTAAATTAAAAATAGTAGTGGATCTTAAGTTATATAGTTTAATTTTACGAATGATCTGGTTAATAAAATTTTTAAAAAAATCACTACAATATGTATTTCTACAATTATTATTATGTATCGGAAAATGCCGGGTACTTGAAATGGACTAGTCATTAAAAAAAATACATAGATCTTGGATAAAAGACTCATTATATAAAATACATTAAATTGTAAACACACTTGAGTCGGGTCTTTTCTTTTTTATAGCTGTATAGGGTTTTATCCTAACTCCCCGTATTTTTGTGCAGATTTTTTCTCCTGTTACACTTAAATTCACAGCCTAATAATGTCAGTTGTGATAGGCCTTGCCCTTGTTGTTATTATTGGCTGTCTTGCATTGACACTGACGACAGATTACACTGGAGATATTCGCGTTTCTAGTACTGGTGTATTCGAGGTACTTAACTAACAAGTAACAAGACATAGACATGTACCGGTAAATAGAAATAAGTCCAAACCGTTATTCAAAATACAGATAATGTTTAATATTGAAAAGGCCACGGTCGAGTCTCTGTAATATCACGTTATCCCTTATGAAGTCCTAACACCAACTGACTATATTAACATAAAAAATCTATAACCCAACTAAGTCGTGACATCACTAAATGTGTTCAAAGTCTGTCAACTATGGTGCGTCTCTAAACAAACTAATAATACTAAGTGTCTCACACAGTTTAATTTAAAAACAGAAATAAAAAATGCAAAAGATATACAAGGAAAATGGTACTTCCGTCCCTTTCTAGTTTTGATCCAAGAAACGAAACGCGTCTTATATAATACAGACGTTACTTCAAAAAAGAAAATGATTACGTCCTACGCGTCATGCATTCAGTCATGCATATTAACCAATGACTTAAATTCTGCCAAGTCACTGGTTTTCCTGGCTAGCTCATGCAACCCATTCCATTCTCTAATAGCACTAGAGAAGAAGGAGCATTTGTACAAACTTGTCCTAGCATATGGAACGAGGAATGTGCCTTTATCTTTGTGTCTTTCAGAGTATTTTATTAAATTTTGTTTTTGTATTTGAAGATTATGGTTCAGTGTTTTATGTATAATTGCTACTTTACTTTTGAGTCTTCTGTCCTGAAGGCTTTTTAAATTTAGTGATTTTATTAAACGTGTTACTCTAGTCAAATGTGAATATTCGTTTGTTATGAATATCACTACTCTATTTTGTGTCTGTTCCAGTTTCTTAATGTTTTCTTGAGTTGAGGGGTCCCAAACAGAGGATGCATATTCTATTATTGGCCTAACTAAGGTTAAATAACATTTTAGTTTTATGTTCTTATTTGATTTATAGAAATTTCTTTTTATAAAACCTAATACTTTGTTTGATTTTTTTATAGTTTCATCAATATGTGGATTCCATGACAGTTTTTCATTTATTATAACACCTAGGTATTTTGCGTTTTTAGTCTGTGTTACTGGTTTGCCATGAATAAGATAAGTGGAATTAATTTGTTTTAGTTTTTTTGTTACTCTTAACAACTGACATTTTTCTGGGTGGAAAGACATGCTCCAATTTGATTCCCATTTCTGTAATTCATCTAATTCTCTTTGTAAAATATCTGTGTCTTGTGTTGTTTTTATTGTTCTATATATTATGCAATCGTCTGCAAATAATCTGACTTTTGTTCCTGAACTAATGCAATTTGGTAAATCATTTATGTAAATTAAAAATAGTAGTGGACCCAAGACTGTTTCTTGAGGTACACCTGAGTTTACTGTTATTTGTGTTGATTTAGAGCCATTTATTATTACTGTTTTTTCTCTGTCTATCAGAAAATCTTTAATCCACTGATGCAATGGACCATCCATGCCAAAATGTTTTAATTTTTTAAGCAATCAATGGTGGTGAACTTTGTCAAAAGCCTTGGAAAATCTAGTAAGATAGCATCTATTTGCTCACTATCATCTAATGGCTAATAGTTTTTGAATTCTCTTTTCTTGTACTTCTATATCTCCTATGTTGTCTACTTGGTTCAAATTAAGTAATACGTCTTTGTCTCCTGGAGCTGAGAATGCTGATACAAAGTATTTATTTAGGATGTTTTTTTAGTTTCATTATCATTATGTGTTAAGTTATCTTCTCCTTTTAATGGCGCTATGCCATTTTCTTAGACTTAATGTATGACCATAGGTTTTTATTGTTATCTTTAGATATTACATTGTTTATGTATTCACTCTGCAGCTGTCGGCTTACTTTTTTTTTGGGTTAGGTGTTTAATTTTTATAAACTCTTTCTGCCTTAGTTTCTTTAAATTTTCTATATAAGTTTTCTTCTGTTTACAAAGCTTTCTTGAAAAAAAGTGCTAATGTTTTTGTCTTTTATCAAAATTCATAACGATATGAAACATTTTTCTGTACTGGGAGCTCATTTTGTAATAGACAAATATACTGGTGCTGGAGTTAATAGTTTCAAACGTGAAGGAAACAATCCAAAACATCTGAAGAGTGTTGTTATATTTGCCGTTTTGGAGTCCATTTACTAGCACCGCGGACAAGATACAATTGATTGTGTAAGGCAGATATGCTAGAACCAGGACGGCCGCTAGAACAGCTACCGTCACACAGACTGTCTTTTCACGCCTTGAGAGCTCTTCAAATGTAGAGCATGACAAAGTGCCGCGCCAGTTTGATTTTCGCCAAAGCTTGTAAACCAGAAGAACCGTTGAGCAGATTAAAATGAAAAACAATAAGGTAAAAGTGGATGTGTTTAAGTAACCGGATATTTCGTTGACTGAAAGGTACTTGGCGCCAAATCCCAGACCGAGAACAGATTTGTTGGTTGGTGGACGTGTGTTGTACTGAAGGTACATCGAGCCAGTGTAGACGTGTATGTAATTGACCAGCACACAGAACACCAACAAGATCGCCAGTACCGACTGTGTCGAGGCAGTGGTTAAGATGGTTTTTACTTTTAGAGGTGAAATGATGCACAGGCATCTTTCTATGGTGATAAATACTGTGACACAGCATGTCATCTTGGAGAAAACGGCCCTTGGCCAGGCTGAAAATAATGTAACAACCAAACTAGACTTTTGTTTATTTAGAAAAACAACAAAAAAATAAAGGATTGGGGGGGGGGGGGCATAGATCAATATTAAAATAGCGAAGAAGTTGAACGAATTTGTCCTAGCGTAAGTAATAAGAAAAAATTCAAATGACGCAATAATATTATCCATACAAATTAAATTGGGCAGAATCTCAATAGGGAAAAGCCATCCCTGGCTATGTACGCCTATGAAAATCTTTGATATCATGTTGAGCTAACAACGGGACAATTATTTGGTACTTATTTTGCGGTCGAAAAAACATTAAATCGACTTACTGGCATTTTAATTCTAACTTATAGATGTCTAATAATTAACATTTTTTTTTACTATACTTGTAATAGAACATAGTTTATTTGTAATGTCGTTTCGCATCCCATATGTCCGATAAAATGTAAAAAAGAAAATGTCAAGAGGACAAGACGAATCAATCTGACCACTCCCATCACTATCATATGTTGGACTACTAGAAGTCCCAACCCGATTTTGAATTCGTGTACACCTTATTCTCCGACACTTTATCTCGGATCAAGCTGACATTTTGCACAATTATTTCTTTTAACTGACAACACAAAAATCCATTTAAAAAAATTAACTAATTAGGTAATTAACTATTGGAAATAAATTACTTTGTTTGGTATCTCAAACAAAGGAAAGAAATAGTGGTTGCATAAGCTGAATTAGCCCCCTTTATAGGTCGTCGTCTGAGCCTTAGTGAACACAAACATGAAAAAGAAACAATGGATAACTAGACAATCTTCCATGTTCATACACCCTTCCCTAGCAGAGAGAAGCCTGAGGAGGCTTTAGCCCACAAGTTCGAATTAATGTCGTTCACTTAAAAAAAAACACATTTAAAAAACGATCACCAACATAGCGTATTGAGAACGCTAAAAGCATGAAATTGATGTATGATTGTTAATCTACATCTATTACAAATGTATTACATGACTGATCCAAACACATTAATATAAGCTTTGTTTTTATTAAAATTATTCGTTAGGCCTATGTAGGTCTTTACAAGATACAATTTTATTTGTAGATTTTTGTAACTAAATGTTACAACCAATTAGTGGTGAGATCCTTAGACGATTATAACGATCTGGTTAACCAAGAGTATAGATACCCAAACTGCTAGACTACTGGGTAGTGGCAAATTTAACTTTAAAATGTGTGTTTATATGTTCGTCTTTCCCATCTTTCTAATTCTATGAAAGTTTAGTCCCTTTGTCTTATCTACTCCAGTACATTGGGGAAGGGGGTTAAAATTTGTTACCCGCGGTGATGTAGCCTATAGCCAAAGGTTCGAAGGTCAAGTCCGGTATGTTGTTCACTATTGGAAAGCAGAAGATGTTGTACAGAAGCCCAGCGATGAGAGTGAACAGGTCAGACGTGGAGAGTACGAGAAAACTCAGATTTGAGGTGTCCACAGTGCCAAGCCTGGAAAGAAAATTAACAATAGCAAGGGAGCGTTCAAAACCCTTCTAATATCAAGATAATATGCCTAATAATCAGTTGTAAGATTCAAGACCGGAATTTACGGTAGTGAAGACTGTCTGCTTGCATAGGGCCTAACTATTAGCATATTACAGTAGCGTAGCTAGGGATTTGGGGGCCCCAGGGAGGGTCTTTAGAGGCCCCTGCATTTTCGACATCATGACATGAGATAAGGGCGTAGTATTTAATGTAAGAACATTTCGGACACTCATTTCGGGGCTTTCCTCAAGTTGGGGCCGGGTGAGGATTTTCAAATTTGGACCCCCTTCCCAGGCTACGCCACTGGCTTATTAGTAGGCTTAATTAAGTACGTTTAATGAAAGAAGAAACACATGTTAGGAGTACTAACTTGATATAAATGATGATATTCATAATATTAGCAGAGACACCAAATACAGAGATGATAGATACTAGGATGTCATTGAAGATCAAGTAACACATTTGGATCACTTCATCGGAGATATCGATGCTCACATTCATCTTGTACACTGTGTTCTGTGCTGGACATAGGAAGCAGTGCTACATCTTTCAAAAGTAACACTTTGTGGATATGGGGGGAATAAAGGATATAAAAGGAATACGATTTTAAAAAGATTGAAGTCCGAGTTCTGGTTTGGATAGTGAATCTCCTAACGGCTTCTTGGCGTCATCTGTGAACAGTAAAAGCAAATAGTCATTATGTTGGTTACAGGATTATGTTGGCGCACAGGATTTTATTTTTCACTAGATTCGCATCCATCACTTGTATTCTCTGCCCTATCTCATTAATCACTTGTATTCTCTGCCCTATGATTGTCACTCATCACTCGTATTCTCTGCCCTATGATTGACATTCATCACTCGCATTCTCTGCCCTATAATTGTCATTCATCACTCGTATTCTCTGCCTTATGATTGTCATTCATCATTCGTATTCTCTGCCCTATGATTGTCTTTCGTCATTCGTATTCTCTGTCCTATGATTGTCACTCATCACTTGTATTCTCTGCCCTATGATTGTCATTCATCACTCGTATTCTCTGCTCTATCATTGTCATTCATCACTCGTACCCTCTGTCCTATGATTGTCACTCATCACTCGCATTCTCTGCTCTATCATTGTCGTTCATCACTCGTATTCTCTGCTCTATCATTGTCATTCATCACTCGTACTCTCTGTCCTATGATTGTCACTCATAAATCGCATTCTCTGCTCTATCATTGTCATTCATCACTCGTATTCTCTGCCCTATCTCATTCATCACTTGTATTCTCTGCCCTATATCATTCATCACTCTTATTCTCTGCCCTATGATTGTCACTCATCACTCGCATTCTCTGCTCTATCATTGACGTTCATCACTCGTATTCTCTGCTCTATCATTGTCATTCAACACTCGTATTCTCTGCCCTATGATTGTCACTCATCACTTGTATTCTCTGCCCTATGATTGTCATTCATCATTCGTATTCTCTGCCCTATGATTGTCACTCATCACTCGCATTCTCTGCTCTATCATTGTCATTTATCACTCGTATTCTCTGCTCAATCATTGTCATTCATCACTCGTATTCTCTGCCCAATGATTGTCACTCATCACTCGCATTCTCTGCTCTATGATTGTCACTCATCACTCGTATTCTCTGCTCTATCATTGTCATTCAACACTCGTATTCTCTGCCCTATGATTGTCACTCATCACTCGTATTCTCTGCTCAATCATTGTCATTCATCACTCGTATTCTCTGCCCTATGATTGTCATTCATCACTCGTATTCTCTGCCCAATCTCATTCATCACTTGTATTCTCTGCCCTATATCATTCATCACTTGTATTCTCTGCCTTTTGATTGTCATTCATCACTCGTATTCTCTGCCATATGATTGTCACTCATCATTCGTATTCTCTGCCCTATCTCATTCATCACTTGAATTCTCTGACCTATATCATTCATCACTTGTATTCTCTGCCTTATGATTGTCATTCATCACTCACATTCTCTGCCATATGATTGTCACTCATCACTCGTATTCTCTGCCCTATGAATGTCACGCATCACTCGTATTCTCTGCTCTATGATTGTCACTCATCACTCGTATTCTCTGCCCTAAGATTGTCATTCATCACCCGTATTCTCTTCCCTATGAGTCTCATTCATCACTCGTATTCTTTGACCTATGATTCTGTATTTTCTGCCTCACTAAATGAGATACCGAATCTAAAAGACTCAAAAATAAATGGTACCCCGACAAAATAGTGCGGAAAAAAAAGCGCGGACAAAATAGCTGCGACAAAATAGCGGTAACAAAATAGCGCAGAAAAAATATATTTCAGTCATTTTGAAAGAACTACTTTAGCTATCGTAAAATATGAATAGAGCCAATATTTTGTTTTTGTTTTAATGTTATCATTATTTTTCAGTCATTTGCAGTAAACACTTTAGATATCATAAAACATTAATATGCAAGCAGTAAGCAAAAATGAATAATTTCAAAATATATCATTTATTTACATTCCAAACGTGTACTTTGATAACAGGCAAAGATACTTGTCAGATTTATATATATACACACATGCTTTCAAAAAGTTTAATTGTAGGAAATGTCACGTAGAAATTCCATACTGACTTGTTTCGTACATTGGCAATATAACTGCAAGACTTCGTTCTCCAGCACTGTACCGCAGAATCTTGTTCCAATAGACAACTGAAATGCATGGTGCCATCCCTCCACTGAATTGTTTGTTTGTGGTAGATTGTCCTGTACACGATCTCTAACATTCCATAAATCTTAGAATCACTCTGCGGTTTCGTCTCTGGTGACCAATATAGTTGTCCTAATAGTCATTCCAATTCCCTGAGTTCGCCCTGGTTTGATCAAAGAGAGATGCCGCAGATAATCAAGATTTCTAATTATACTATGACACAAATGTGTAGTACACACATCATCATACCTAACCCTTGAACGGGGTCAACACATTTAAAAATCATTATTATATTTTTAGGAGAATGAGATAAAATTGTATGTACCTTATTTCTCTGCACATATGGAATACATCTAGACATGATCTAGATCTATTAAAATTCAAGAAGATAGAGATCTCAACCAAAATGCTGCAAAGGACGTTCACTTACATAAATCCGCTACTTTTATACACATCATAGAGAAGTCCGCGCTATTTTGTCTTACGCTATTTTGTCGGGAAATTTCGCGCTATTTTGTCGGGTCACCAAAATAAATATTAACTAATTGATGTAATGTAGGCTACTTAAAACTACTGTTTTTTAAATCAGTCTTTAACAACTGTTAGTCGGCCCTGTCCACTTGCAAGTCTATAAACGGTTACTATTCAGTTTGAAGTATCATGAATAGTTTTAACTAAATTTTAGCGCTTTTGTGAATACTTAGTTTTTTGAAGTAATTTTAATTAAGTATTTTCATGCACAAATCCAAAATATTCTTTAGAGAGCTGCAGTATTATGATGCACGAAAAGAAGAATGTCTTATATATCATACAAATTTATATTATATTCGCTACAAGTTTCAATAGACGATGCACTCTCTTCTATTATAATACGAATGCACTTAATATCACAAAGACAGATAGGGCAATATCTTTTTGCTTTGATCAGCCATTGTAATTATTCTAAACATTCTTAGTACTTTCATTGTAATAGTGTTCAATTAAATCCTCTATGTCTGGAATGAAGTATATTCATTATGCCTCTCAACTTACCTGGATAACTAATGTAATATTTATGGTTAAAATTGTTCAATAATTGTGTCATCCGGCATCGATTCATATAAATTAATATTACGAATAGACACAAAATCTTTTACTTAAAACTGTAAAGCTTACCCAGTGAGGTTATTGCGAGGTCTATATAATTATTTTAAACTTGTAGTACACTTGTAATTAGAATGAACACCGTCACGTTTTCTTTGATGGTCGAAAAAGCTACCAACGGAAGCATAGCATTATTTAGAAAATGGGGCTACTGAGAAGGATTCAATCGATCTAGATCTAATTGTTGTTTTTTTAAACTATTAGACTACAAGCATGGACAACGCAATACTGGAACAAAAAAAAAAGTTTAAACCAATAAAAATTAAAAAATTAAAGTTTTTAAAGCTCTTCTATTTGTGAGTTTTATTTTATTAGCTATTTTGAGGTTTAATTTGACATTGTTTAATCTGCAATAGCCTGAGCCCAAAAATAATGATCGCTATTACATTGTAATTAAACTTAGATTCAATGGTAGGTCTACTTGATGGTTGACAGCGTGATTTCTGTTCAACTTAAGAACAAAAAGTAAACTAACACCCGCAGCCTTTAGTTAGACTCAATTATCTACCTACGAATCATAGAAAGATGGTGGGGAAAACTTATATTAGCGCTGTGCGTACCGTGTGATCGCCTTTCATTTAAACCTTTTCCAATTGACATAAAAACGTGGTTTATACATTTTTTATGTTTTATATGATTCGAATGTTCCTAACGAATTGAATTTTATTACATCCTAAGCAAAACCTCCCGCAGGACGGCTGGGGGTGGTGGCAGGCAGGGTTTGAACTCTGGACCATCGAGACGACAATTCAAAGCGCAGCGGTGGCGTAGCTAGAGTGGGAGAGAATTTTAAAATTCCTCCTGGCCCACACGTGAGGAGGGCCCCAAAATGAGTGTTTTATATATTAAATATTACGCAAAATGCATGGGCCCCCAAAGAGGTCAAGTCCCCGGGGAGAAACATGTAAAATACAACAAAAAAAAAATACAACAAAACAAAGCTTACGGTAAGTGTAATTGTATTAATAATTTTAAACCAATCAAGGCTTATCTCCCCTTATCTAGTATTATCTCTTTATAAAACGAAATTAATAAAATAAAAAAAAAATAATTGGTCAGTTTTTCGATTGGTGTATGTTTGGTTAGGGCCAATGAATAATTGTAGGGTTATGGTTGGATACAGAAATGAGAAGTGGGAGAAATAAACTTGTACAAGAATCCAGACAGACAGAATAAGTTGATAGAAGCTTTGAATATATTCATTCCTTAAGACAAAGTAAAAGATGATAGATTTGGAGTCTGAGCTGAGTGATGTTAACTGATGGTTGGTCACTGGTGAAAGGCCAATCTTTCATTCCTGGTATGCGTTTACTATTTTGCCTATTGTACTGAGGCCCAGGTTGTTCCAATAAGTAAACACTGCTTATTCAATCTTGTTTTGAAATCGTTTTAAATTATATACATACTAAATGTAGTTTCTCTTTTTTTTTTTTACACAATCCAGCAACAGAAAACCAATTTTAAGAATATTAGTATTTTTATAAACATTATTTTGGAAAATAACAAACCTGTTTGCATACACTTTAAATAACAGAAAGAAAAAAGAACCTGCCTAGTCTGCCCTGATTTTTTTTTTTTTAATATTAATTGCATTTTTTTAATGGTGTTTTTTAAATGAAAAAATTGGCTTAATGAAATATTTTTATAAACAAAAACGGTTCACTTTCATATTAATATTAAAATGTAACCATTGCAAGCTGCAAAATTAATTTTAATTATTTTTTTTTAGATCTAAGCGAGACAGACGGACGGACAGACAACACTAGATTAATAACGACTTTTTCCCTTTCGGGGACGACAAAAAAAATATTGACATATCTAGTGATTTGGTATGTATATATTTTTTTTATTACATCTATGTACATATTTAAACAGCAGACACTTCACAAGCAGCATTTGTGTTCTTCTTTGAGTAAAAACATTTGTGGTAGCCTCTCGTGGAGAGTCAATGGGTTTAAGTGCTAAACAACAACAACAGGACTTCATGTCGTGATCCTCTCTCTAGCCCAGTGATTCCCAAACACCTGAATAGGTGTTCCACGAACTACTGGAATAATAACTAGTAGGCCACCACGTGAATTGATCTCTCTAAAATATAGACAAAGTGTTCCGCTAAATACTCAGAATGTGCGAAGTGTTCCGTTTAGGAAAAGGTTTGGGAAACACTGCTCTAGCCCTCTCTGACGTAGCTAATACTCAGGCCGGAAGTGCGGTGCGCAGGTCGGAGCAGCTCTTGCGTCTTTTTGACTCGATATCGTATTTCCGGAAACAGTAGGAATGTCATAGGCAGCAGCAAAACTTTGAACCCTTCCAGAATGTTCACAGCAGCTTTCAACGTAACTCTGGGTAGACAAAAAACATATTAATAGCGGAATAAAATTAGAATAAAACAAGATTACAAAGAGAATTTGTGTTGCCACACAAACTCAGAGGCGGCCCCCGTGGGAGACGGTTCCCTGTCGGATCCGCATATTCGCTGGTCGACTGAGGATGGCATCGAGCAGGGTATGAAACCGAGACTGTAGAGATAATCAGTCCTGCGCGCTAACCGCACGACCAGGCATTGCTCTTAATCTAATGACAAACTGGTTACAAACTAATAGCCTACTATTGATAATATACCTACACATTACGGAATGACGACTACCGAATATGTACAATATGTCAGAAGAGCGATTTTAGATAATCTTTTGGTATTTAGCGTTTTCATTTAGGCCTAAATAGAACTAGAATGAGGATGTAAATCTACCTAAATTAAACTACTAATTTAGCACTCTCAATATCTATATCTACTAGATCTAGATCTAAAATATATATTTGGGATAATGTAGATGTTATTTAGATAAGATTTATATTGTAAAAAAACACTAGATAATCAATTAATAGACTAATTGCAATATGAAATATTAAAATAGTAGATTAGTTTTAGTATTTTATAACATTGCAATCTTGACATATTGACAATCTAGACTTGAGAAATAAAAATCTACACTTTAAGCCTAGAAATTAAAATTATAGATCTTGATCTAGTCTAAATCATGGCTGTCTGGTAGTGCGGTTTGCGCGCTGAACTGTCGTTTGGATTCATCGATGGTCCCAGGTTCAAACCCTGCCCGCTCCCATCCCCCGTCGTCCTACGGGAGGTTTGGACTACAACTCTGAAGGAACATCCGAAACATGTAAAACAACAAACATTCTAAACTAGACCAAGAAATTCTAAATCTAGATTCTATAATGATTTTAATTAGAACTTAAATCTAAATCTAGTTGTAAAAATCTAGCTCTAGTGTAAGAAACAAAATCTAGATCTAGTGTAAAAAATCTAGCTCTAGTGTAAAAAAAATCTAGATCTAGTGTAAAAAATCTAGATTAGATCTAAATCTAGCTATTATGTCTTTTTAAAATGCGAGTAATATTACGAGGTTTAATAAATATTACTATACCGAGTTGTTTTAGCATTTCATTTAAAGAATTTATTCCATATGACGTCAAAGGAAAAAAATCCACTACGTCACACAACCTATTTTGACTAAAAATATCATCTTTACGAGCAGTTTGTTGAGGGTTCATAGACATTGGTGCACCGAGTGATTTCTTTTAGTATTTCATTTAAAGAGTTAACTCCATATGACGTCAAAGGAAAAAAATTCCATTTCGTCACACGTCCTAGTTAGACTACAAAATGTCATCTTTACGAGCAGTTTCTCGAGGGATCATAGACATTGGTGCACCGAGTTTGTTCTTTTAGCATTTCATTTAATGGGCTAGTTAGACTTAATATATATATATATATATATATATATATATATATATAAATATATAAATATAAGGATTAAAGACGCTTTTTTGTTTGTCTGTCAGTCTGTCTGTCCGTTATGTTAATTGCGAGAAAAAAAAAGACTAAAAGCTATTGAAAATCTGATTAAAATTTTATTTCCCTTCCGAAACATCGCATTAGTTTTAAGTTTCTATAATAGATTGTTCCGGATGTTTATATATTTATAGTGAGAGAAAATAAGAATTCCAGATTAATCAAATGCCGTTAATTAAATTTGTGGGATAATCTGTTATGAAAATTAGATGTACCATAGCCTTATGGAGATTTTTTCAAACCATATTTTGGTGTTAGGAAGTTGTTTTCCTTAAAAATCGGAGCATAATATTAACGATGATTAAATTTCCTATTGTTTTAGCTAGAAAGTTAAATGTAGTGTAAGAGAGAAGTGCGAATTTACATAAATAGAGTTAAACTATTTTTCATAAAAAATCCGGAACAACCAATAATCGTTTCTAGTAAATTACTTTTTCATTCTAAAATCCTGAATAACCTATTGTCGATATTTTTGAAAAAAAATTATTTGACATAAATTTGTTTTAAAGTAAAAATTCGGAACAATAGATATTGATAAATAAACTATAGTGACGTAGTGTCAAAGAATATAAGTGTAATATTAGTAAATTATGCGATTTCAAACAATCATTTGACATAATTTATTTTTTATAAAACAATATCCGAAACAACTTTATAGTTAATGAAATATAAATCAGTATAGATATTTTTATTTAGCATCTATATGCTATTTACATTAAAAAACCGGAACAATATATTAAAGATCATGTGTTTCTTGCAACTTTTAAGCATGGAAATAAAATCTAATATAAGTTAGAAGAGCAAACAAATATTCATTGGCATTTATTTGTTTTTAAAAAAAAACAAACATCCGGAACAATCTATTATAGATACTTAAAACTATTGCAATATTTCTGAATGAAAAATTAAAGGTTAAATCAGATTTACAATAGCCTCTAGTGTTATTCGTTAATTTAATCGTGACGGACAGACCGACACACAGACAAAACGCACAAAAATAATCTTCTTTTATTCGGATGGGGGCACTTAACAAAAAATAAATAAAATCGGATTTTTTTTTTAAGTTTAAGGAATTGGTTTAGCACCTGCATATGTTGCGACGTTACGCTACTGTACGAAAGTCGCTGCATAAAAAGTCCATTTTAAAAAATGTGCGTGATATTTACACACAAAGTGCATTATTAGCCTTTATAAACTAACAGAAATGTTTTCTTTTAATTTTAGAAAAAAAAAAACACCTTTAACTATTATTTATATTTGTTGTAAACATTTCCTGTACATTTTATAAATATATTTGACGTAGTGATACTGAAAATACACTAAAATTGTCCATCTTTGTTGGCATATTGTAACATTGCCTCCCTTACATTTATCTAATTGTTTTAGAATTGGTGTATTTGTATGAAAAAATCGCTTGCATAATTAATTTCTAAATTAAACGGTTTGCTTTTAGAAAACCAAAAGTAGCCGTTGCACCTAAACATTTCAAGCCGCATTTAATGATGAAATAATATTTTTCATATATCTTCTAGTTTTCGAGATCTGAGTGTGACAGACGGACAGACAGACAGACGGACAGACGGATATTTTGCACAACCTAATAGCGGCTTTTTCCCATTTCGGAGGCCGCTAATAAAAAAAAAATGGATATAGTTCAATCTGTGTTTATTTTTTTTTTAAGGGAGCTAATCTACTCTTGCTTTCAGAATCTACGTTCTGCCAGTAAAAGACTTATTATGATTAATGTATTTAAAATAAAATTTATCAACTTTGAATGTTTGTCAGCACTTACAGATTCGAGCGTGTTTTCTTGACACGGTAAAACGTAATAGGATCAGGGCCGGATTTAAATAAGTGGAAGCCCGGGCCAGGATTTTGTGTAGCCGACAAACTTTTTGGAAAGCCTAAATACAAATACTCTTATGAATAATACTACTTATATATCACAGCATGCCATATTTGGTCCTTTGGGCACATCAGCTGCGCGGAGGTGGGGGGGGGGGGGAACTGCTGTGTGGGCGACATCGTTCCGACCATAAACAATGCCCAGGCTTTCATCTCGCTTGTTCGAGATGAACCATAGTCGTTCTACGACTGAAGAAGGCCATATTTTAGAAAAAAAAATAGGGTATCTCATTTTCCTTCTTTTTTTATTTTTTTTATATTAAAAATGAATATGCATATTATAGTAAAGGGGCAGTTACTTCGCCTGCCCTCCCTTTAAATCCGCCATGAATAGGATACAAGTAAACAAAAAATACTTTTAACAAACTCAAAAAAAAAAAGTCTTTTTAAAAATACAATACATCCATTATACAACATAAAATATGATAAAATAGAAAAAAATTATTAAGCAAAAATATTTTAAACCGGGTATCGAGCCCGTGAATTTGACACCGCTAGATCTGTGAATGTAAGCTTACGTCGTTACCAATCCGGCCATCGGGCAAGGCATACTTTGGCCATTATTTATTGATATTATCATTATATGGACATCTAGATCTAACACTAGACCTAAATTTCTGATTTAGAGCACTAATATTATTTGTAAAATGTTTTACATGTTTCGGATGTTCCTTCAGAGTTAAAGATAGTTTACTTCCTAGTCCAAACCTCCCGCAGGAGGGGGGATGGGAGCGGGCAGGGTTTGAACCCGGGACCATCGATAAATGTAAACGACAGTCCAGCGTGCAAACCACACGACCAGGCAACAATCCATCTGGTCTAGTCTAATTCTAGATCTAGACTCTAGATGTAAAAAAATATAAGTAAAGCTTAGATAATCTTTCAATAAACTTGAAGCAACTTAAAATTTACTCAGTTATCGCATAATATCAGTAAAACTCAGCTAAAACTACGACTGAATATGCCATGTTTTTTTTTTTACAATTATTATTATTGAATAATTCCAAGGTTAGGCCTATCTATCTATCTATCTATCTATCTATCTATCTATCTATCTATCTATCTATCTATCTATCTATCTATCTAACTATCTATCTATCTATCTATCTATCTAACTATCTATCTATCTATCTATCTAACTATCTATCTAACTATCTATCTATCTATCTATCTATCTATCTATCTATCTATCTATCTATCTATCTATCTATCTATCTATCTATCTATCTGCCTGTCTGTCTGTCTGTCTGTCAATCAGTCTGTCCGTCTGCCAAGTACACATTTCATCTACACATTAAGTAACTAATTTAATGAGTTATTCCTTTCAATTCACCGTTCCCGTACAATTGCAGCACCCACATATATATATATGTAATATATCCCTTGGCGGGATGAGAGCCATCAGTCAGATCCGAACAGAGGTCAACGAGTCTTCTTCTTAAAACTCAAATCTCCCACAAGGCATTTACCTTAGACCAAACCTAGTTGCATTCGAATAGGGTTATTTTTGTAAAAAGTCTTACGTTACACAGTCCTTGTAGTAGCTGGATCTGATTATGTTCAGGACCAACCCAAAGTCGCAGGCGTACATGATAACAGTCATAGCTACGTAGGGCAGGACACCCTCAGCTTCGTTACTTCCGCCGATCAGCTGGCGCGCCATTTCCCCTACGCCGGTTCTCTCTCGAACATTCTTTTTCCAGTTCAGGAAGACTGTCGCTGCCAGACAAATTGCAATCAAGATGGCGGGCACGCCGATATTCAAAACGTAAAGAATTTTTCTCACGTCGAACATTCTCGTCCAACAAACGGTTTCGTTGTTGCTGGCCCTGGTGAACAGAATTTGTTCAGATTGAGTGAAGATAGTGGGCGGAACTATGAGGACCGAAAGAACCCAAGGCATAAGCAAAACACCAGAAGTTACGGCGATTGAAAGCCAACGACTTAACCTAGTGAGAAAGAGATCCGCGCCAAGGAGCGTGACCACAGCCAACGCGAGAATAAAAACGAGATTCCAATTGGAGATAAACTCATTAATATAGAATATCAAGTTCATGGCCATAGTCTTGGGGCACGTCCAAGCCTCGTTTCTTGCTACAGTGTACATATACAGAGAGAATGGCAGATAGACCAGGCATTCGAATAGGTTTTGAATACAAACACTGGAGAGTAGTCTGTTACGCATGCGTAGACGTAGCTCCGCAGATGTCAAAATGGCTAGGAGCAGCCAGAAGTTCAGAACAGTGCCAAGGACGTCTGTGACAATATCCGACCACAACATAGCCGTACGGAAATTCCTGTAGAAAGAGCGATCGAAGCAAGGCGTCGGATAGGAGACATTTCCGTATAAAAGTGAGATGTTGTCGGTGCTGTTGATAAATTGAAGCAATCGTCTGTTGTCGTTCATATCTGTTTACACCTGAAACAGAGACGTGACAGTTCATAAATATAGTAGTACTTAATGGATGAACCGAGGATTTGTTGTATAGACCGATGTACCTGATGTATAGGACTGATACCTGATGTCTGATGTACAGATTAATATACCTGATGTTTTACCTTTACCTATCCCTTAGTCTGTTGCACCGTTGGGCCACCATGCAAGATTTGTAAACAGTCTTTCTCCATTCCTCCATTCCATTAACATACTTTTTGTACAAATTCATAAACCTAATATACAGACCAATATAGTTGGTGTACAGACTGATTTATCTGATGTACATATTGATATAAAAAATATACCGTATATACACATTGATATACCTGATGTACAGATTGATATACTTGATGTGCACATTAATATACGGGATGTACAGATTGATATACTTGATGTACAAACTGATTTACATAATGTACAGACTGATTAACTTAATGCACATATTGATATACTTGATGTACATAATGATATACCGTTAGCTGTTAACATATTGATATACCTGATGTCGCGTCACCCCCCTCCCTCAAATAAAATCCCCCCCCCCCGAAGGTAGGTGATATTTTAATGTTAAACCATCACTTGCCTCAGCGCAGCCAAGGTCGAGTTTTGAGTTTAAAACCCCATTTCACCGGGTTTTGAGGTTGAAACCCCCCATAAAACCATAAAACAAAAAAATAAAGCAACCGACTGTCACCGAATTGCATGAGCGTAGCCAAGGGGGTTTTTAGTTTAAACTCGCCCCTTCCAGATTTTTTTTACTTTAGAAACCCCCTGTTGCAAAGAAAGGTGAACAAGCAGCATACTATGGCAACTTGAAGATGTTGCACGGTACCACAAAACGTCTTGCATGAAAGTTCAAGAATCCAGAAAGACCTGCAAAAAACATGCTGGGCAGCACAACTAATAGAAGATGAATAGAAGGGTGCACTATTTCCAAGAATTATTGAATAAACCAGCACACCCTAATCCCCTCTTATACAGAGCCAGCCATTTGTGATCTCCTAATAAAATGTGAAAAGCCTACTTGAGAAGAAATTCAGAGGGCTATCACAAAATGAAATATGGAAAGGCAGCAGAACCTGATGACATGTCAGCAGAAGCCTTGAAAGCAGACATAAAGTGTTCAGTAGAACTGCTCTACCAGCTTTTTGAAAGGATTTAGGAGAAGGAGGACATACAGCCAGAATGGAAAGAAGGATACCAAATTGTAACGATATAAAGTTCCCCAAAAATGGTCATCTCAGCAACTGTAATAATTACAGAGGAATCACACTTCTTTTAGTCCCAGGAAAAAACCCCGTATCCTCTTAGAAAGAATTAAGAACCTAATAGACCCTAAGCTGAGGAATGAGCAGGCCTGTTTTAGGGAAAATTGATCGTGTACAAACCAAATAGCAGCCCTACGTATCATAGTATAACAATGGCTGGGAAGGAGTTCCCCTCTTCTTGTTAGTTTTGTAGACTACGAGAAGGACTTTGACAGTGTGGACCGTGCCACTCTCTTGAAGCTACTTCGAACTTCAGGCATCCCTGAAAAAACAGTGAGTATAATCGGAAACTCGTATGAGATGTAGAGTGGTTCAGTTTGAATGGCTGTCCCTGGGAAAAAGTAGAATCATTTCACTACTTGGGTAGCATCATAGATGAAACAGGTGGAACATATACTGATGTCAAGGCAAGGGTCGCCTTCATACATCTTAATAAAATCTGGATGGCAGGAGAAATTTCCCTGAAAACAAAGATGCGTTTCTTTAACTCAAATGTTAAGGCAGTTTTGCTTCAGCCTATGTAGCGAAAACCTGGAGAACAAGTAAAACTGCCATTAGGAAAGTGCAAACTTTCATTAACAGCCGCCTACGAAGAATCTTTCACATTCGTTGGCAAGACACGATCAGCAACAGTGACCAAATTCCTGCAGAAGAAGAAATCAGAAAGAGATGATGGGGCTGGATTGGGCACACTTTGAGCAAATCTTCAACTAGCATCACAAGGCAGGCATTGAAGTGAAATCCACAAGGCAAGATACACAGAAGAAGCATCTGGCGACGCGAACTAGAGGCAGATATATTAAAGTTTAGTTACACATGGAACAAGATGGAAAGGATGGCCCAGGGGACTATGGAGATCTAGTGTTGGCGGGTGACCAGCTTAGAAAATTTTATAATTAAAAAAAAAACAAAAACACATAGCTTATCAACGCGTCCTTTTGTTTGGCAAACGGGATACATTGAAAATCTATTTATAACTTTTCCCGCCAAGTATGGAAATCTCCTATTAAGGAATTCATTGAATTTTTCACTCTATATTTATAACTATAGTATGGTAGAATGTTTATCTCTGTATACACCATATAACTATACTCAACTTTGTTTTACTTACTTGTATTCACACTATAACATATATACCATAATATAAAATCTTAGTCCAAAGTCGCACAAACTTGAGAAGATTAGGCACACAGCTTGAGATGGCAGGTCTTGCAACAGGGCGGAGCTTAGTTGGCACCGTTTGTCTGCCTTTACCAATGTGTGTGTGTGTGGCATGTTGGTGCTTAGGCCAAGAAGTGTGTCTGTGTGTGTGTGCGCGCGCGTTCAGAGACTGTTACTCTAGCTTACGTTGTCAGTGCTCTTATCTGTGAATAAGTTTCTCTAGTCATCTTCACACTAAATGAACAGGAAAAAAAAACACCTTATATTTTTATCTGCCTCTCATTCAACAAGCAAACCAACAAGAGAGACATAAAGTCTTCTCAGGCTTCTCAAGCCAACACGGTAACCATTCTGCTAGCGAACAGAGAATGAACATGGAAGATTATATAGATATCTATTGTTAGCGGCCCCCGAAAGGAAAAAGATGCTATTAGTTTTGTGTGGAATGTCTGTCCGTCCGTCCGTCCCGTTTAGATCTCGTAAACTAGAAAAGATAGTAAAAATCCGACATCATAATATTTTGGGCCATTCAATGTTCTGATGCAACGGCTACTTTTTTTTTTTCTGAATGCGAAAAATCTAATTTTTTAAATTCACTTATGTAAGCAGTTTTTTCATAAAAATACACCACTTTTACAACTATTCACTATTAATAGTAGCAAACACGAGAGGCTCTTTAGTAGGGGGATAACTAATGGACACTCTCTAAACACATTTATGCAAACGGTTTTGGATTTTTGTCAATTTTTTTTTTACATTTGTTTTGCTAAGTTAAGTAAGTTCTGTCATACTAACTACTACATTTACACAAAAAATTTTAACTTTTTTTTTTAAAGAGAAAAAATCTATTTAGTATGCATATAAGTTGGACATAATTTAAAATAACAATTAATAAGTAGTTTTTCATATTATCGCGTGAACTGTAGTATACACAAGTGACCGCAGAATACCTAACAGAAGGAAATTTTTTTTTTTATGGAAATGTTTTTTTTTCTTGAGGAATAAGAGATTGACCCTTTACAAAGCAATTAGATCAATTAGATATTCATTATTAGACATAAGTTAGGCCAGGTTTACATCTAACTTCACATTTGCTTTCAATATCCTCTGGACTGCTGGGGCACCATACAAGATATGTCAACATTCTTTCTCCATTCTACTCTGTCATTTGTAATTGATAGAATTTCATTCTAATGTTCTTTCTGAAAATATTGAAACCTGCCTTTTTACCTGCCTGGGTTAACCACTTTGGGGGCCGATTTTAAGTTTGTGTTTCCACACAAACTGTCTTTGTAACTTTGTTTCTTTTTTTATGTTTGTGTTCACTAAGCCTCAAACTACAACCTATTGTAGTATAGAGACTAATTCAGCTGTCCACTACTTCAGTCAAGTACAACTTCTTTTCCTTGTTCGAATATCAAACAAAATAATTAATTACCAATAGCTAATTAACTAGTCGGTCAATTTTTAAAAATGGATTATTGTGTTGTGTGGTAAAGAAATAATTGTGCACAATTTCAGCTTGATCCGAGATTTGGGTGTGGGAGAAATAACGTGTACAAACGTTTTACCAGACCGACAGAGTGAGTTGATAGAAGCTGTGTAATAAATGTACAAAAGGGAAAAGGAATGTGTACGAAAGACTAAGTTTTTGTTGTTGGCGGGGAAGGGGGGATAAGTAAAAGTGCTACTAAAATTAACGTGATCAAACTATGAGAGCGTGTAGGCCCGTATGTGTCGGGGGCGCATTATGAAGCGGGTCTTTCCAAATCAAGTCTTTGTTGGAGAAATTACGATGTGCAGGTAAAAAAACAAAAAAAACAAATTGGGGCTCCAGAGACCGAAAAAAAAAAAGAGAGAGAGAGAGAGAGAGAAATGAAATTTCAATGTAACAGATACACTAATTCAGGGGCTAAAAATGTGTTAGGTTGATTATCAAAATGTGGCCCATTAATTAAAATAAAAAAGGGGATTCATACTGCTAGTATTACCATATGATCAATCCTACACGTCTAATCCAATCGTAGCCCTATATATACTATTCACTTAAAGAGGGAGGGGTGCTGTCAAGGACAAGAAGGCATTTTTAAAAGAGAACCTCCTTCTCTATGCAGGTTTCATTGGAACTAGAGTGATGATTACTCGGTGTTACGTTCGTTTAGAACGTCAATACTGATCATTTCTTCTAGATATAATATTAAATACATTTTAAAGCCACTACATAATGCAAAGGAGGCGCAGTGGCTAAGTGATAAAGCGCTTGACTTTCGAGCCTGGGACCCTGGCTCGAATCCTGATGAAGACTGTGATTTTTATTTTCGGGATCTTAAGGGCGACTCTGAGTCCACCTAATTCTAATGGGTACCTGACATTAGTTGGGGAAAAGTAAAGTCGGTTAGTCGTTGTATTGACCACACGACACCCTCATTAATCGTGGGCCACAGAAACAGAGGACATTTACATCATCTGCCCTATGGCCTAAAAGGGGAACTTTACTTACTAACTTAGAGCCTACATAGTGCAGGGTGTCCTGGATTTGAACTCCGAGCGTTAACATTGACAACTAGAGATTCCATTTGTCACCTAGCCAAATAGGCTCATTAAAACCTGGAGAAGAGAGAGGGCAGAGAACAATTGTAACCGGATACCTGACCCGTGCACGACACGGCGTGTAACGAGCAGAAGACCTCACCGATAACATATCTGAGAAGGCCAGTATATCACAGGGAACACTTAGCTCTGGCTTCAGTGGGACGCCATAAACAAGTCCACTTTGGCATTCATATCTTCTCGTAAAGAAAGTTTGACAAACGTTGAATTAAACAAGAAAAACATTTAGAAAGATAATTTTTAAAAAATACAGTAAGTCCTATTTTCTTGATATTTAAAAACAAATTATTTATAAGAAATCTGCGGCTTTTTGGGAAAATACCGAAAATAAAATACAAAGATTTGATCATCAACATCATCATCATCATCAAACTCCATTTGAGTGAGGGCTTGAGAGGCTCAAATCCTCTCTTGCAAAAGCCTTGGACAGAAACCCTGCTGTTTTGTGTAGTGCATACATGTCATCATACAGGTCGAGATTTTTGGATTCTCAGACCTGTCAAGACGAAGATTAACAAGTCTGGGGCATTCAAAAAGAATATGAGACACGGTTTCCTCGTCTTCCCCGCAGCGGGGGCACCGTGAGTTAAAATTTGGCCATAGCCGTGAGAAATATAAGCCAACAGCACAGTGGCCTGTCCTGCACTGTGTTATAATAGCTTGCTCAGGCCTGGACAGTCTCCACCACGGGGGAGTGCTGTCAGGGCGCCTCACGCGCACTCAGACTCCACGGGCTTTTTGGGACTTGCCCCAGCACTCAAACCACTTTTCTATTTCTATTTTTTTTTGTATTATAGCCAAGCATGTTGAAAACTCACAGCTTGCTTGGTGGGTGGTGATAGAGTCTTCCGTGGTGGGCCAAGGTCTCAATTTCGACGTTTTCAAACAATATTCTCCTAAAACGAGGGTGCGGCTATTTGTTGGCTTGATGTCACGTGACCTGAATCGGAGGAGTCCACGGTTATCCCAATTCTAGCCCAACTTCCAGCGTAATCTACACGCCACGTGAGGTACATGCTGACCGTCCTTCTCCAAGACAAGATCACGTGTCACGGTGCTGTTGTTTGCTACAGAAATAAACTGGAGTTTAAAAACTCACACCTCACGTTGAAAGAGTTATAGAACTTTAATGATCTTCTCACGACATTCAGCTATTGATCAAGTATCAGTAGGCATAGAGACCAGAGAGATGAAACACAGTTGATTTTAAATACCACTAGATGCAGCTCCCTCCCCCCTCTCCGCCATTCGGAGATGTATAAATGTTGTTAGCAACCTTTTAGCGCTACTAAATAACCACTTCTACCCACCGGCTACGCCAGTTGATTGTTCCCACCGATTTTTCACAAAACTCTGTTTGATGATTTCAAGATGTTCCAAAACCAATTTTTAAAAAATTCTAACATAAGCAGACGATGATGAGCTTATGGCCTATTTTTAAGCACGCCCACACGCAGCAATAGTACTAGCACATGAATTCTAGTATCTCTATCTCTGATACTCGTGCTCAGCTGCTTTGTAATAGTAATAACCTATATATTGTTAATTTTGAGCATGACCTTCTCTCTCGTGCTTTTTTTTTCCTCGAGAATTTACGCTTTTTTTTTTGGTCACATTATAATCGAGACTGGAGTGACGTCACAGGCATACAGCAGACGCGAGAAGTCAAATAAAAGTGTGTAATTGATTTCAAATGAGTTGTTCATTTAGTTCTTTTAAGTACGAAGCTCGAAGCTATTTAATATTGAGAAATGTTTGTGTTAAAATCTATTCAATAACTAGAAGAGACTACCAATACTAAAGAATTTATAAAATAACAAAAAAATGGAGAACGACCTGAATTGAATCTTATGGCTTAAGCCTTCTCAGGCTTCTCAAGCCAAAACGTAACCACTCTACTAGTGGACAGCTTATGAATATGCAAGATTTAATAGTTATATATTGTTTCGATAATCTCGTCCTATTTTTCAGGTATCTGTTCGACGACGACTTATAAAGGAGACTAATTCAGCTTATACCACCACTTCAGTCAAGTACTATGTTTTCCCTTGTTTAAGATACCAAACAAAGTAATTTATTACCAATAGATAATTAACTAATTGGGTAATTTAAAAAACATGATTCTTGTATTGTCAGTTAAATGGAATAATTGTGCAAAATGTCAGCTTGATCCGAGATTGGGTATCGGAGAAATAACGTGTACCGGTACAAACTTTTGGTCAGACAGACAGACAGAATGAGTTAATATAAGCTTTGTAAAAAAAAGTACATGTGGCATTTATATAGTTCCTCTCGAAGGTTTAAAAAAAAACGATGTGCTTGGAAAAGGTGTTGTTGATGTGATATAGAATTTGAATTCGTCGGTGTCAGTTACTATTCTTAAAACCGTATCGCACGAATCCAAAATCGTGTTGGGGCTTCTAGTAGTCCAACATTAGGTAGTGGTCAGCTAAATTCTTCTTGTCCTCTTGACATTTTCTTATTTACGTTTTATCGGACATATGGGATGCGAAACGACATTACAAATAAACTATGTTCTATTACAAGTTTAATTTAAAAAATGCTAATCCTTAGACATCTATAAGTAAGAATTAAAACGTATATATTTTGATTTAATTTTTTTCGACTGCAAAATACAACTTTTGACCAGACAGACAGACAGACAGACAGAGTCAGTTGTAAAAATTTATTTTGAATTCTTCTTAGTTTTATTTTTTTGTTCAATCCCTTACTGTTAGCGCCCACTTCCTTCAGATTCAAAAGTCAAACCTCGGAAGGTTATGAAACGAAACATGTCAATTACTCATGTAAAATCATTTGTTTCAAGCTAAAACTTCGCAGTAAGTAGTATGACTGATTAGCGATGTTTTACTGCTCATTATATTACTTATATTTTTCAATCTATATATATAATTCTCTTCATGGCTTAACAGTTTGGACAAGTCAAACTAGAATTACCCCACGTAACTTAAGCGGCGCAAAAAAATAGGAAGGGGAGAGGACAACCGTTGTAACCAAGTAGTCATGGAAAGATCACTCTTTTATTTCTGCAAGTCGGACTAGAGTTATCCCACGTAACGTTAGCGGCGAAAAAAAAAAAGAGGGAGGAAAAGAGAACAAGTAATCTACTCTGTATTCACCCGAAACTCTGTATTATCATTTTGGGGTGTCATTCAATATGGAAAAAACCCCAATCCTCCGCGCGATAAATAAAAAACGGCATTATGCATTAGCCGTAATTGTGTAATCTGGTGAAAAGAAGCTTCTCACGCCTCAAACTAATGAAGAATTACTTGAGGTCAACAATTCTCGTAGATAGATTGAAACATTTGGTAATTCTTGATATTGAGCATGATCTATGCAAGAAACATAATTCTTATGATATACTGTATGACATTGCTACATATAAGGTTCGTAAAGTAGTTCTGTACGTAGTAAAAGAATTAATAAAATGCAAAAAACGAATTATTTTCTAATACAAACTCTTAAATTTCACTTATTATCCGTATCCCTACTCAAACTTGGCTCCGCGAAATCCATTTTCGCATAGAGCCCCACAACAGTTGAGTCCGGCCCTGCTATTCAGTGACGGATGAATACAGAGTAGATTACTTGTTCTCCTCTCCCCTTTTCTTTTCACCGCTAAAACTACGTGGGGTAGAAATAAAAAAGAGATCTTTCCATGACTTCTTGGTCACAACGGTTTAGTGTCGCCCTGCTATTTTGTGACGGGTAAATTCTACTTGTTCTTCCCCCCCCCTTTTTTTTTTTCGTAGGGTAACTCTAGTCCAACCTGCAGAAAAAAAAAGTGATCTTTCCTTTACTTCTTGTCCAAACTCTTGAGCCATGAAGAGAATTATATATACCGATATTAGACCATCATTAGCTAACACACTTTCCAAGTGTGGAGAACACACACACACAATTAAACATTGCGATCTATCGAGAAGAAATGAAGAAACTAATTGTAAATAAAATTAATGAGAAATGAACAAGCTCTCATTGGAATCACAAGAAAGATGATGCTTATTATGAGCTATCCCGACAAGATCAACGTCTAATCTTTCAACTCAGGCCCGGATACAACAGAACATATGCACCGGAAGCTCAAAATTAGAACCAGTTAAATCTGCCCATGGCGAGTATCACCAGAGTGTGCTGACCATGTCCTTCAAAACTGTTCTCCTTACCAAGAGGCCCGTACAAGACACTGGCCCCAAAACACCCCAATAGAAAGAAAACTATATGGAGAGGTCCTTGATTTGGAAACCACTGCGCAGTTCATCTCATGTAATAATCTAGTCATCTGAATGCTGCAACATAAAAATGAGAAGAAGAAGAAGAATTAGTATGAGTTCGCGTCTTAATTTCCTCCCCTGGTGTGTTTCTTTACATAAATATTTGACTGTTAAAAAAGTTTTTATTGAAGGAGAGTTGACACAATAGTTTTATACAATTATTTTTTAACAAACCACGTAGATGTATTGAACTTTTTGTAATTTTCCCTTAACAGACTAGAGCAATTGTCTATTTAATATAGTCAACACTATCTCGGCTTGTTGGTCTGTCTATGTATATTCAACAAAGAAAAGTAGTTCTGGTATGCAATCATGTTTGGTGGCTTATCGTGCAAGGAGACAGGGATCAAAAAAAAAATCGCCCCCCACTCCAAAATGGCGGATCCAGCGAAGGGGGGTTGTAGGGGGGATCGCCCCCCCCACACGATCGCCCCCCCTTACTCGATCGCCCCCCCCCCCCCTTTCGAAAGGGGTGGGGACGAATTTTAGTACATAATTCACACAATTATATATATATATAATATATTTGTGTGTGTGTACGCACGTTTAGGGTTAGGGTTTACTGGGCGTTAGGGTTAGGGTTTGGAAAAAAATCGCCCCCCCCCACTCCAAAGTTCTGGATCCGCTAGTGGATAAGACTAAAATTCTTCCAAGCCGTTCTGCGCATGTGCGGCATATTGTCTCCATGGAAATTGGTCTCCATCAATGTCTGCAGTCTCATCCCAGCTGGTGCCCTGACGTCTTCTATGAAGGTGCGCGTTAAGTCATACGAGGACGTCAATGTTTTCGTTTTTCTTGTATCGGCCTCCACGTCATTGTTACCCAAGAAAAAGTAAGAACAAAGACAAGCTTCTCACAGCTTTTGAATTTCATTTTGAAACATACGTACAAGAAACACATTTAAATATGATCGTCAGTCATGTTTTTAAGAGATTTCATACATACATAGAAGAAAGACTTTCAAATATGATTGTCAGTTATGTTGTTAAGAGATGTCATACATACAAGAAACACATTCAAATATGATCGTCAGTTATGGTTTTAAGAGATGTCATACATCCAAAAATCACATTCAAATATAATTGTCAGTTATGTTTTTAAGAGATGTCATACATACAAAAAAACACATTCAAATATGATCGTCAGTCATGTTTTTAAGAGATTTCATACATACAAGAAACACAATCAAATAGGATTGTCAGATATGTTTTTAAGAGATTTCATACATACATAGAAGAAAAACTTTCAAATATGATTGTCAGTTATGTTGTTAAGGGATGTCATACATACAAGAAACACTTTCAAATATGATTGTCAGATATGTTTATAAGAGATTTCATACATACAAGAAACACATTCAAATATGATCGTCAGTTATGTTGTTAAGAGATGTCATACATACAAAAAAACACATTCAAATATGCTCGTCAGTCATGTTTTTAAGAGATTTCATACATACAAGAAACACAATCAAATATGATTGTCAGATATGTTTATAAGAGATTTCATACATACAAAAAACACATTCAAATATGATCGTCAGTTATGGTTTTAAGAGATGTCATACATACAAAAAAACACATTCAAATATGATTGTCAGTTATGTTTTTAAGAGATGTCATACATACAAAAAACACATTCAAATATGCTCGTCAGACATGTTTTTAAGAGATTTCATACATACAAGAAACACAATCAAATATGATTGTCAGATATGTTTATAAGAGATGTCATACGTACAAGAAACACATTCAAATATGATCGTCAGTTATGGTTTTAAGAGATGTCATACATACAAAAAAACACATTCAAATATGATTGTCAGTTATGTTTTTAAGAGATGTCATACATACAAAAAACACATTCAAATATGATCGTCAGTCATGTTTTTAAGAGATTTCATACATACAAGAAACACATTCAAATATGATTGTCAGTTATGTTGTTAAGAGATGTCATACATACAAGAAACACATTCAAATATGATTGTCAGTTATGTTTTCAGGAGATGTCATACATACAAGAAACACATTCAAATATGATCACCAACTATGTTTTTAAGTGATGTCCTGCAGATGTAATTCAATAATACACAAGATAATTACATTTCAAAAGTGTCAATTGTAACAACGCAAGCTGAACATATTACATCAGAGTTCCCACCCCTTCTTGTCCTATGTGAATGATTCTCTCATTGATTCTCATTATAGTCTAATGTCGACGTTGGTAGAAGTCTCATGATGGAACGGTCTCGCTCTACGTTGGTTTGCATTCTTAAAAATTGACAACGGAATTAAAAGTTGGCTGTGATTCATTTAACTTAAGAATCAAACTGTACTATTACATTACAAAGTACAAGAAAGAAAAAGCCAGCAGTTCTCAAACTGCATTGAAGACAGCAGCTAGAAATTACTTTTATAATTTGTGAGTCAAGACCAAAGACAAAATTAGAAACAACTAAAAAAGACACGCAAGAAACAAAATATTTAGGTCAGACAATCTGCATTGATTTTGAGAATAAACAATAGAAAGTTTACTAAAAATGATTCGTTTATTTATTTTGTTTTAATTTAAATTCAACATTTAAGAAAAAGAATTTATTAATTTTCTCACTAATTTCAAAGAGTATAATAAAGGCCAACAATATTTACCAGATTAATCTTTGCTAATCTTTTTAGGTCGAAATGTTGTTTTTTTAGAGCACTAACTTTAATGAGCTGCAAAACAACAACAACAACAACAACAACAAGATTATAAGATGGCATGTTATTTGTCCGCCAAGTATCCCTCACACCTTTTTGTCCCTAGTTCTTCTTGGAGTTACTTTTTGCAGTTTGCAATGAAACAGAATAAAAACACTTCCTATAGAATTCCTCGCGAATCACGCAAATCTTGGTTTGACTGAGTCTTTTGGTTAGGCACTAGTTAGTGACTAGTTTATGAACTTGACGCTCCAAAAAGCCTCACACTCGGCCTCTGATCGTCGGCTCCATCCAACCTCGACATCTCCATGACAACAGAGAGCAGGAAATATACTTTATTTCCGTGTTATGACTTAACTTCTCTTCAAACTTATATACATTATTACGGTAGATGGATTGGCCAAGTAGTTTATAATAAGGGAACTAAATGCTACATACTGAGAGATGTAAATATATATATATATATATATATATGGATTTAGTCCCACACTATTACGTTGTGACACCTTTTTTGTCTTCCACTTCCCTTTCTCGGATCAAGTTAAAATTTTGCAGAATTTTTCATAGTCGATAACAATACACGCATCAATCCAAAACTTAACTAATTGGTAAATAATTTAGTACTAATTAATTCATTTTTTTTATATATATCTGAAAGGAAGCTAAACCCTGTAATTTTCAGATAAATGGTTAATTAGCGGTTATTTCCCCTTAAGCTTTGGTTTGAAAAAGTTTTATTTTTTTTATATTTCTTTTTTATCTTTTCATTACAGGAATATCCTCGTGTTCAATCAATACCCTACAGAGATGGGAAAGAAACGGCGGCTAATCGTTGAACTGGGTACGTGACACCCTCGTTGACAATGGATGAGCCTAGCCCTTTGAACTGCTGGGAAGAGGAAGATTATTAATTGCTTTTTAATCTACTAACTAGGTAACTACTTCTGTTCGCAGCGTGTCGAAGTGTGGCTTGAAGGTCAAAGATTTGAGAAACGTTGGGAACAATGTTCAACTGATAGACACGACTAAGTACCAGTGACAAACGGATGACCATCTGTAATATGTTACCTGGCTTCGAGTTATGGCCTCTGCAAATGTTCATAACTAAATGATGTTGATGAAGACTCATGGAACGAGCACTTTCTGTTCCATGTTCAAGATGCATTACATTGACAGGTGGCGCTAGAACAATTCACTTTGTCATGGGCGAAGGATAATGTCATAGTGGCACGTTGGGTGTGTGTTGTCTTGTTCACACTATCAATTAGATAGATCAAAGTCACGTGACACACTGAAGAAACACTCAATCCAATAACTTAACAAGCAAAGAATTAAAATAAAAATAATAAAAAAACACAGTTTATCTAAGGGAAAGAACCTCAATATCACTGCCATAAGCTCCCTTATAAAATAAAATTATTTATTTACTATTAATTGATTAATTAACGTTAATATTTTGATTGATTCATGCGTTGTCATCAACTATAACTATGTAAAATTCCAACTTTATCCGAGAATGGGAAATGAGAAAAAAAACAAAAAACGTGTACAAAATTTAATGAGTGAAATAACTCCATATATACAGCCACATATCTCAATAAGTAGCATCTATTTCCCTTATTCGATACTAAACAAATCAATTAATTACCAAACTGATAAACGTATTTATTCATTTTTTTGGATTCATGCTTTGTTAGGTACAATAAATACTCGTGTGTGAAGTTTCAACTTGATCCGATAGTGGATAAATTAAAGTCTACAAACATTGAACCAGACAGACTGTAAGTTGACATAAGATTTGTCACATTACTTTACCGATAAACAAAATGGACATGAAACATAGATCACGTGTACGGATGATTGTCTGCAACTATATTGGCAAGATCCGTAGTAGCTATCAAGCTAAGTGTGTGACTGCTGCATCTGTGATGCTGAGGAAGAGAGGTGTGAGAAATATCATAATCGTGACTATCAGCATCATCATGGATTGATAGAGGGTTAGCCAAAATATTTCCGACATCTTCAAACTCAATATCATCATTTTCCTCAATATCATCACTCTTCTCGATTTTAACACCAAACTGCTCAAAAGCTTTAACAAAATTTGATCCATTATCAGTTACAGTAAGGCAAACTTTGTTGGAAATGCCAAAATTTTCATGCACATCGTATAGTAATTCTGCTATACGGTCATATGTGTGACTGTCAGGAAACCTACGACAAGCTAAAGCTGCTGATTCTCTAGAAAGACTTGAGATATTTATCCAGTGAGCAGTAACACCGAGAAAACTTCGACGATTTGACGACCATATGTCGGCTGTAGTACATACAAAAGTTTGCTCAGACAGAACCTGCTTCAATTTCTCGATCATTTGCAACTCTATTTCATTTAAACGCCTGCCGAGGGTCCTACGAGACATTACCACAACCTCCGTATTCATCTTACACAGTCCAGCCACTAAAGCCTTGAACTCGGGTTCTTCAACGGTTGTTTGCGGACGCATGCCCATGACGATGTATTTCGTGATCAGTTGATCCGCAGCAGCCTGAGAACTTCCACGAACAGTCTGTTCAATAGTCTGCTGCCGAGCGTGCTTTAAAGATACAGCAGATGGCGCTGCAACGGTTTTCCGTTTTCGTTCACGCACTGAACTTGAAGATGCTGCCACCTCATTGCGGTAGTTATTGTAATCCTCCAAGCAATCTTTATGAACAGTCTGTAAAAAAAATTTTAATTTCATTTAGAATTTTTAAAATGCATTTGATTCTTACACTGTTACACATCTTCTTCGCTGAGTTCGACGGTTCAAACCGCATCGATATCCGTTAATAAGTGACTGAGATATCAAGGTGATCACGAACGTGACGGACGGCCGGACGGCGTGCATGACAGCTGAGAACTGTCATGATTGTAAACCGAGCCTCCTGTCGGTGGCTCGGTTTACAATCAATAATATATTACATGTAAGTTATGTAACTTTGACACAGCAAATTTAAATCAGCGCCGCCGAGTAACTATGTTAGAGGGGGCGCTATATAAATACGCTATTGCATTACATTACAAATCAAATCAAATAAATTTACATGTTTTATTGCATAATATCATTCATAATTCTGATGACATTCTCTAAGTACACTACTACAGTACAGTACTTGTACTTACCCGCAAGTGCTTTAGAAAATTCGATGTCGCATTCAAACTGCCACTCAAAATTCTTTCGTTTGAACACAGACAGCATTTGGCCTTTACAGAGCCATTTTCATTCTTCACAATTGCAAAAAACTTCCCATCCAATAAGGCAGGAACTGCATGACTACCAGCAAGGCAGACATCTGTTTGATTTTCATTCTCTGAAACTGATTTCACTGGATTACTTTCGCTCATTTTCACGGCAACGAAAGATAAAATATGGCAATTTCTCTTCTAGCCGGAATCAGAAAGAACCGGAACCGGAAATTACTATTTTCATTTGATAAACATTTTTGTAGCACTACTTGTGCGCCGGTATCTAATGCTTGAAGCATCATCCGATGCAAGTAAGAAAGAACTAAAGCAGGCTGTATTATAAAAAAAGGCTATGATAATTATTATTGATAGGGTTGTAAAAGTATTTTGAAAAAGTATTTTTGAATTACTAAAATACTCTTACACAAGTATTTAAATACCAAAATACTAAATACTTTCACACAAGTATTTAAAATACCAAATAAAATACGTATTTTATTTTGAAAATACGTATTTAAAATACTTGTATTTGAAATACTGCCCACCTCTGCGTGTACAAACGGAAAACTGAATGCTTTCTGATCAAAAGTCAGACCTAGATATCTTGGCAATGTTTGACTTGTCTCCCCGCTACTCTCACAAAAACACATTTCTTAATGAATACGTCATTTCTTTCACTGACCTGCATATTTATTGGCTAAATAATATCTTCAAGGACTTGTAGAAGATTCGGTCTTAACGCCCCTCCCAAATTATATTTTTTGATAACAATGTACACATGCACCCGGTCAGTTCTAAAACGCGATGTGTTGGCGTTATGTGCAGTCGAGCGTGTCGAATAGTATTTGTCTGCTGGATCTAAAAGAACTTGGAGAATGATCTCAAGTCATGTAACTCGTTGAGTGTCCGATTTGGGTCGTCAAGCTTGCGACAACCTCTGACCCATTGACCAATGGGAAGGATTTTACCCAGAGGTTAGGACTTAGATATAGGCTCATCACCGTGCCGCATCAAATCGATGATTATTTAATTACATCCGTTTTCATAAGATTCGACTCCTTGAGCCAACGTCATGCGTTCCTCCTTCCATGCGAAGGCCGGAGGCCGAGCCCACGAGAGGTTCTTCTGTGTTCCTATGATCTACCGCCATTAGCCATGCGAGGACCATCTCCACTCAAATGACACCTGCTGGTTAACGGCATGGCATATGGGACTGGTTAGCTGGCCTTACTCCACCTCTCGTGCACAGACTGTTGGATAGAACGCGCTAGAGAACCCCACTGGAAGGCAGTGGAGGCAGTGTTGTATCCCAGCAGGCCAAGCCGTCTTCACTAACGGACGTTTCTACGCGGATGGCACTCTGCGGCTGAGGCCGGGTATATACCTCTGCAATTCATGTACCAGCTTCACCAATTCCTTTTTTTCAGACAAAGTTTCATCCAATGAAAGATCCCTTCATTATTATACCTTTTTATAATATTATTTATGTTATCTTTAAAAAGTACTATTAAAAAAAACAACAACACATAAAGGGGGCAGCCCAGTCAAAACTTTTGCGAACATTTCATTTTTAAGAGAGCCAAGGTACTTTAAAAACAGATATAAACTATTCAAAACAGAAATGATATGCTCCAAAACAAACAAAAAAACAACAGTCGTGTTGTGCTCGTGTTTTGTTGGATGGTGGGATGTGAACTTTCTGTGCTCGTGTTTTGTTGGATGCTGGGATGTGAACTTTCTGTGCTCGTGTTTTGTTGGATGGTGGGATGTGAACTTTCGGTGTGATTGTTCAAAAGAGTTAACGATGCAAAGTCCACACTCACAAATTTTGTTCTGAAGTTGACCGGAGAGTGATGGGCAGAATGGATCGTAGGGGATTGCCTTTTGAGATAAATGAAGAGATTGGAACAAACTTGTGTACTTCAATTTGGATTCGCTGGATTTCTCGATGTTGATTTCAGAGTTTTAGCTCAAAATTGTAGGAGGAGGCAGGAAGAGATCAGGGACAAAATTCCAAGAATTGTAGGAGGAGGCAGGAAGCGATCAGGGACAAAATTCCAAGAATTGTAGGAGGAGGCAGGGAGCGATCAGGGACAAAATTCCAAGAATTGTAGGAGGAGGCAGGAAGCGATCAGGGACAAAATTCCAAGAATTGTAGGAGGAGGCAGGGAGCGATCAGGGACAAAATTCCAAGAATTGTAGGAGGAGGCAGGGAGCGATCAGGGACAAAATTCCAAGAATTGTAGGAGGAGGCAGGGAGCGATCAGGGACAAAATTCCAAGAATTGTAGGAGGAGGCAGGGAGCGATCAGGGACAAAATTCCAAGAATTGTAGGAGGAGGCAGGGAGCGATCAGCGACAAAATTCCAAGAATTGTAGGAGGAGGCAGGGAGCGATTAGGGACAAAATTCCGAGAGTTTTCCCCGTGGTGAACTACAGCATTTCTTGTCCAAACATTTTGATATTTGCAGCATATGTTGTGATGAACGTACACGGGTGGCGATCCAATGTTGGTTTTTTGCAATGATCAAGCTGATCTTTCGATAAATAAATTGAATTTAACTTTTTTTCTCCATTTGATGTTTTCAGACTAGAGATTTGAATTTTCAAAAAACACCTTGACGTTGTTATTTTTCCGGAAACTTAAGATTAGTATTTTTTAGAAGAACAACGTGAAATTCTCAGTCGGCAATGCCAACATGAGCGTGACGAACGACCCCTTAAATATATTATATCATGACTGCAAACCGGAAACAAATTCTTTTCCGCGATTGATCGATTCACAGACCTATGTACATAGATTTTTATGTACGTAACTCTTTTGAAAACTAAAGATCATTACTTTTCTAAGAAAGAAAAAATTGATGGGGCGACTCCCCTTAGAGCTCTAAAAAAGAGCTTACGTACATACAAATCTATATATGTATAGGTCTGTGAATCGATCAATTGCGGATAAGAATTTATTTCCGGTTTCCAGTCTAGATATAAAATATAAGTCTATGTTCACGACATTTTTTGTAGTTTTAAAAGATCTCCACGCCCAGTCTAGATACAATATAGAGTAAAGTGCGAAGTTCGAGCAGACCCGATTTGTCAAGAGGTTCGAACACTTTTTATTGCTAAAACTTTTTTATTTGAATAATTACCAAATTACTACTATATTGCTACTGCGCATGCACCTTTTTTCTTTACTTCCGACACATACTATTTCCTTTTCCTTGTAAAGGCTAAGTTCATGGTGAGGTCAAACTCAGGAGGTGTGGAATTATTCTTTTTTACTACCCGTAGTGAAGGAAATGGGTAATGGGCTTAAGGCTATTTTTAAGTCTGATTGCTCATCAGCTTAAAGAGACTATTTGAAGTTGTGGAGGGTGGGAAATGGTGCAATGGATGGTGTTCTTGCGCTGGAGTAAAAAGAAATTGACTTTATAAAATTAAATATTAAAACATGTTTTTAGATATATTTTCTTTGATCTGTTCGAACCTTCCATCAACCCGATCGAGCTTACTAACTGGGGAAAAATCCGCTCGAGGAAAAGTACGCTTGGCGATATTTACCCTACACCTCTATGACTTCGTATTTAATTTTAACTAAGCCTAGTGATACATTAAATCCGATCTATTTTTATAGAAAAAAGGACAAGGAATTCAGAGACACCATCAGTTGTTTCATAGGTCAGACCGTTACTTGAAAATTGCTGCCAGCGGGCTTAATGCGCTCGAACTTCGCACTTTACTCTATATAAGTCTATGAAAATTAAATTTTGTGCTGTGTGTAAAAGCACGTGACTAATCTACATATTCTAGTCTCGGAAACAATTTGTTATTTCCAAATTAAAAGCGTTTTATTTGAGCTGATCAGTTCTGTACTTACACAAGAACTAGTTACGTCACAGAGTACACCTGTCTAAAAAACGTCACGTGGGGGTGTTTCTTCCTATTTCCCCAGATCAATCTTTTTAAAAGGAATTCATTAAAAATATTTTTAAAAGTAAAAGACACTTGTATTTGAATAAGTCTTAGCTTCGCCAAGAACGAAGTTTATTAATTTGATTCGTTGACAGTTTCCTTTCACTCAATGAATCTTTTTAATTGGACATTCGATTCAATATTTTTATTTTCTTTAAAAATGAGAGTGAATATCGGAAATCAGGGCAAATATAAAGTCGATATTTCTTATTTATTTTCATTTTACATTGCACTTTGCCATATTGACATGTTAAAATAGTCACATGTTACAATAGTCACATGTTAAAATAGTCACATGTGAAAATAGTCACATGTTAAAATAGTCACATGTTAAAATAGTCACATGTTAAAATAGTCACATGTGAAAATAGTCACATGTTAAAATAGTCACATGTTAAAATAGTCACACGTTAAAATAGTCACGTGCTAGAATATTGACTTAGAATATCAAAATGTTGACCTGATTGAATATTGACATCTTAGAATATTAACAATTTGTTAATTATCGAACATTCTAATGGCTAATTGATTAAACTGATTTGATTTCCAGAGATCGCTAACTCAGAGGCCTAGCGAGCGTAACTGGCTTGGTGAAGGGAACTTTATAGGCGCCCCCAACCTACCCAGAAACAAAAGTTATATAATAAATAAATTGTACTCAATAATATGAAAATAATACTAATAACATTAGAATTTATTACCAAACTGAAACTGCAAAATATATTACGATTAGGCTTTACCTAACTTCGCTTCTGCAAAACACTATTCTGATTTTTTCGTACTTAAAAAAAAGAACACAGGACTAGTATTATTGACGATATTGATGATAAAAATTACGCTGACTACTTGTACCGCAACTCTACATTGTGTTGTAAAAAATGATTTACATGTTTCGGAAGCGCGCAGGGTTTGAACCCGGGACCATCGAAGAGTCCGAACGACAGTCCAGCTCGCAAACCGCACGATCAGGAAGCCATCCCTGTGTTTAAGATTCTTGTTAGCAGTTCTGTTGATAAGCAATAAAAAAAAGTCCAAATCATTGGAAATGCTTGCAACTTAGAACTTAAAATATGAATTGATACAATCGGAATCTAAGTATCCATATGAATATCTATAGTGTCTTAAACACAGTGGCAGAATATAATGCAACGAAAATTAGTCTGCATGAAGTGTCTGACTCAATATAAAATATTCCTCCACATGTTAACAATTTCAAACCTTAAAATAATAAAAATGTGAAGTTTTTGAATATTAACTATTTTTCTTTAAACTTGTAGCTAGAAGTGATCAAATACTAGCTAATCATTTGTAAAATACCATGGACACGCCAAGAACTGTATCAGCTGTCACAACAATATCCAAATGAATATATCCATCTTCTGGCATCCACAATTGAAAGTCAAGTAAAGAGTGAGAGATCCAAATAAATAAATATTAGGGACTTCTATTTGAGTCGACTTCTTGATTTATCTCGTCGAGAACAAATATCGTATTTCCAACAAAAATAAAAGGTTTTATCAAAGAATAGTTTTAAAGATCTACAGAAACTATAGGCTAAAGATGCAGTATTAATGTTTGAAAACCTAATGTGTCAGATTATATTTCATTTATAAAATATAGATGACAATAAAAGAATGCCGCCCTGATGTCTGGCCACGTACGTGGTCCACACCAAAAAATTACTTTCCCTTCCCCTTTAGATCTAGTTAGTCAGTGGACCTGTTGACGCAATAAATTCACACCCCCACCCCCAGTAAAGCCAAACATTTTCATGCTGCATTGTTGTAGGCTTACGAAATTCTTTAACGTATTACATCTCCACTTAAGAAGAGCGCAGGGCAAATAAAGTTCAATTAAGATGGCGTGGGACGTGCTGATACAGAAGAGGGAGAGACATTGGAAGCAGTTGGGCTTGATCGTCTTAATATCATCCTCGTGTTCAGAAGACGTCTGCTAGCTGGTCTAATTGATTACGTAAAAAACGTCCGATGAACAATGGCACGTCGCTCGGAAGAAATATGACCGTTCTTAAGTTAGAAATGTTGCAAACAACTACCATGGCGGAAAACAATACTTGAAAGAGTGCAACTTTGTGCACCATATCAACAAGAAAGAAGGTGCTAAAAATCGCAGTAGCGAAAATGTATTGAAATGTGTCTCTTGGGAATCATTCTTGAATATATCCGGCAGGGGCTCTTCATGAAGACATTATGACTTGAATTACTTGACTTAGTCCTTTTGACTCCCATTAATAAATTCTCCTCAGCTTGGTCCATGACCATCCTGCCATCTTTGATTCTTGATCTACTGATCTTCTCCATGTTTGCTTTAGCTTTCCAGCCTTTCTATTCCCCTGTGAGTTCCAGTCAAGGGCCTGTCTTGATATCTTTTCTGTTGTTTTTCGCAATCTATTTCCAATCAAACCTCATTGGCGTTTTTTTTCCTTCTATTTCTTGCTCTATCGATGTTTGCTATTTTCCCCCACAGAATATTTATTGTTTGAAACTGTGTTCGGCCATCTAACATCAATTATAGAAGCAGACATTTGTTAGTGTATGCTTGGAGCTTGTCCATGTTGCTGTTTGTTACTCTCTGCACCATATTAAAAAATTACTTTCACATTTGTGTTGAAGCAGGTATTATTTCTTACTGGACGCAGTGTTTTTGACCGCCAGCTCGGTCGTAGAGTATTGAACGCATGTCTAGCTTTGCTGATTCAATTTTTGACTTCTGCCTATGCTTCCATCTCTTTGTTTATGATGCTTCGAATGTAGACAAAGTTGTCGGGTCCTACTAGGTTGACTCCTTGGAGCTGTAGTGCTGTCACCTCAGTTTTCTTGCAGCCGATTCTCAAGCCAGTCTTCTCCCCTTCTTTTACGAGCTTGTTTAGTTTTGTAACTTTTGTGACAGGAGGCAGGTGTTGTCTGCTAAATCCAGATCTTCAAGTTGTTACTGTCAGAGTTGTATGTCTGTGTTGCCATCGTTGATTTGTTCATGATTTAGTCCACTACCAAAAGTAAGATTGTTTGGGCAAAGCATGAATCGGTCTGTCTCATTGCCGTCTTCAGTTCAGAGGACTTAACAGCTTTCCAATGTGGAACATTCGTCTTTTGGAGTCTTTGCAAAGATTCTGGATAATACGGATGAATTTATTTATGAAGACAGTATAAATAGGTCTTACGAGCAAAGGCGTAGTGAGTGGAGTGCAATGGGGCGTCATGCCAGGGACGCCACACGCAGAGGGCTGCCACACGCAAAAGGAGCCAAAAGATTTTGAAAGAAAAATAGGATTTTCTGGAAATAAAAAAAATCAAGCTCTGGAAAATATTTTTTTTTTACTAACAAACATTTTTACAAAAATCTAATTACATATTTTTTTTTCGGACTGACTTATAAAAAAGACTTTCATGTTGGCTCTAATTCTACAAGAGATTTCCACTTGCGTTTTACCTGATGTAATCACCGTGCTAGATACATGTACAGAGCGCTGTGTTCATTGCATTTTGTCAATGTGCATTCTTTTAATGAAGTTAACAATTTTTTTTAAAAAAAAGTTTAGAATAGTGTACATTCTCCTTTTTTTCTGTGTTGTTCAAATTCTGAGGCCATCGTTTTTCAGACTGTTGGGGCTTTCCTTCCCCTCTCATGGTGCTGACAAGACAAAACCCAATTTAACTATTATATTGGTAATGTAGTTACAATCCATATTAGTCTATTAATCCAGTAAAATCGATAGTCTCACCAATGTTTAAGAAATAAATGGATAAATTAAGTGAATTCGTTTCAACTCCCAGGTAAAACCTGTCACACTGTTTTAGTGGACAATAAACGTCTGCAACAAGATCGAGTCGTAGAGCTTTTGAAAAAGACAAAGACTCTAGCGTGTACTTTCATACGTCAGAACGGTCAAATGTCTTGCGAGTGATGGACCAACGTTAAGTGGACGCTTTGTACGTCAACAATTAGAAGCTCTATAATACGCCTTTCTGGACACGAGTGTGATCTTTGAGTCAATCTTTGAGTCAATCTTTGAGTCAATCTTTGAGTTAAGTCCATTACAAACGTACTTACTCAGCTCAATGTATCCTACGCTTTCTTAATTTAATTTGACATGCACTTTTCTTACTAAAAGAAATAGCACGGTAAAGGTATAGACCAGAGGAAAATAAATTTCGGAAATTCATAATAAAGGCAAACGTTTGGCCCCGGAGCGTACAGACCCACTCGCTGGATAAGGGAGGAGGCGCCAATGTAATTTTTCAGGGGCTTAAAGGAAACCCGGTATCAAAATTTTTGAGAAGCATTGTTTTAGGCCTGCGCTCTTCTATCTGGAAGAACCATGAATATTGAGAGATGTTTTCAAATATATAAAAAAAGGTTACAACAGTTGGATCTTATTTGGCTCAATGAACTTCGACTAATTTAAACATTAATTAGACATAAATTACAAATAATTACTTTTTTTTCCATAATATTTCTTGAACACGGGTATGTAATCTGGTATTAGTTCAGTTTCATTGTAGTAGTGTGATTTAAGGTTTATTAATGAAATATGGTTGGAGTTTTTTTTTCAAAAATTGAGGATGCATCATTAGCGTGTAATTCAACATATCCCCCAAACATTTCTTTGATTGTAACATTCTGTTGGAAAAAGCAACATCTGCATACGTAAAGACTTTCAACATTTGTTGTCCATGACTATTTATGACGAATCAAATAAAGCTCCTAATATTTATTCGTTTGATGTTACTAATTTGTTGATTTTCAAATTTGGATCTCAGATGATGAATGCATTCATTTTGAAATTGTGCTGATAATAAGACCATTTTTTAACATTTCCATGATATTTAATAAATGATTTAATAGTAGTGGATCAAAGTAACCTCCAAGTAAGATTTCCAACGTTTGTAGGCCTGCCATCTTGAATTTATACATTTTAAACATTAACGTAGAGGAATAGTTTTAATAATGATATACTATATATGGGTTTTAATTCGTTGCAATAGACTTTGTCAGTGTACCTACATTGGATGTTTTTAAAAATCCATTTCAACATAACCGTTAATCGTGAATCTGAAACACAACGTAGAGTAAGTGTCCCTTTTTAGCACGAAAAACAGTGTAGTATTTTGTAGAAGCGAAGTTAGTGACTATTCGTAATGTAGAAATTTTAGTTAGGTAATACACTCTAGTCAGGGGCGGACTGGGTATATGGGCAAACGGGCAAATGCCCGGTGGGCCGGTACCCAATGGGCCGGTCTGGTCGCGACCAAAGAAAAAAAAATTCAATACAGACAACTTAAAAAAAAATAAAGTGACAGCTGCAAGACACAAAGGCCCGAACACGTTTTCTTATTGTTTTTTTTTTAAAATTCTTATTACAATGAATTTTGTTTGAAATGCAACAAGAATAGCCACACAAAAAATACACTGTACACTGTAAGTATTATCATTTGCAAAACGTTAGACCGTACTTTCTGCTCTGCACGAGCGGCATAGACTGCTTTGATTTCTTCGAGGCTGTGTTTGGCCTAATCGTTTTGTTGGTCGGCATGGGCCTTTGATGGCACTCCCATTTTTTTTTTTGCTCCTTCCCTCCCCCGTCTTTTAATGGTTCCAGTGAAATTTAACAAAAAAGAGGGATGAGAGAGGTTAATAAATAGAAAACATTGATATAACGCAGCAAAAAAATAATTGGCGTGACAATTAGCACTTTAACAATGCTTAATAGAAATTAACTTTAACACATACACACAGCCGCGAAATTGCAAACCAACCAACTTATTCACAGCTCAATATGGGTATAAAGCTCTACTTTCTGCGATTTGAAAAGAAAAAGTAAGTTTCTTTCTAAAAATACTACACTTAAGGCTTACAAAAAAAATATTAAATTAAAAAATAAATTTAGATCTAAATCTATTTTTATACTATTATAATTAATGGCAAACTTATGCTTAGTATGAAGTCATTAATGACGAAAATTTTTACAATAATTACAAATATTTATACTGTCACATCTGAAAGGAGATTTATATTTTAAATAATGGGTCATAGTATATTCATCTACAAATCGCGTTTTTGAGAATGTACTAGGAGGAAGCAAGAGCTTTTCACATTAAGTAAGTGCGTCTCTAACCGTTCTGCTTTCTCTTGTCTTTTAATGGAATGGGTTGCCTGAGTCAGCCAGGAAAACCAATGATTTAGCATATTTTAAGTCACAGATCAACATGCATGACTAGATTGATACATGAAATGCGTAAGAAGTAACAATCTTATTTTTTGAAGAAACGTCTGTAATCTAAAAGTAATACCAAAAAGCTTCATACTCATTAGGCTGCTATTGTATTGTTTATAGTTTTCAGACTACATACATGTATAAATAGAATACATTATGTAATCCTACGAATGCATACATCCAGTTTTCGATGCGTTAGCAAACTTTATATATTTTGTAAAGAATTAGGCTTACATCTATAATATAACATGTGAGCGTAGCCGGGAGGGGAGGGTCTTCAAATCATCACTTGCCTCAGACCTCATTGTCTGAAAGGGAAACTTTACTTACTGCCCCAGTGCAGCCAACTTAAGCAAACTACAGTCACCAAATTTCATGAGCGTAGCCAAAGGGGTTTTGTGGTTTCCCTTTCCCTCCAATACAAAAAGTAAAGCAAAACTATAGTTACCATTTTCTACCAGTCGCTGAACTCCATAGCAGATTTGGTTTTTGAATTTTTTTGCGGAAGAGTAGCAAGCTAATTGCACTGTAGATACCTCAGAATATGCATTTTTAAAGCTTAAAATAACGGAAATAATGCTTGATTCGGGGCATCGCCCCGGACCCCACTAGGGGGAGCTCACAGCGCTCCCCCGGACTCCCTAGTTGCACTTTGGCGGTGTGTACTGTTATTCCACTAATTATAGGAAGAAAGTATTCTAGGGTAGAAAAAAACGTTTGAAAGAATGAAAGATCAGAATGTAATGAAGATTAATTACATATACACACACACTAATATATATATATATATATATAAATTGTGGAGTCGGGTAAAAATCCTCCCCCCCCCACACCGAAAATATATGACATGCCATTTGTGGGCCGGTTTATATGGTAATGCCCGGGCCGATTTTGATACCCAGTCCGCTCCTGACTTTGGTGCTAGTTGTAGTCTATCTATCTATCTATCTATCTATCTATCTATCTATCTATCTATCTATCTATCTATCTATCTATCTATCTGTCTGTCTGTCTGTCTGTCTGTCTATCTATCTATCTATCTATCTATCTATCTATCTATCTATCTATATATCTATCTATCTGTACGTAATATATTTTCACTAGTGCGAGTCTGTTCATATTTTTTTTTCGGAGATAAGTCTCTTGACACTAGAATGTTTTTTTTCTGTATAAGCTTCAAAAATGTATTTGCTAAGGTGCCTACAGAACAATATCCTTCCATTCTTCTAACAAAAAGAGTGCAGGTCAAATATTAAATTTGTTGATCGTTGCACTAAAATAATACAGCCCAGCGACAGGTAAGTCAATTTGTGAAACATTTTATTCGGGAAAGGGTTCGTGCCTCAACCCGTGACCTCCGTCTATATCGAAAGTGCCGGTCAACCCCCACCCAGGCTACGCTTATCGACTTCGGCGTTTAGTTTGGGGCGGAAAGTTGAGTCTGACCCCCCTCCTCCCCCTGGAATTTGGTGTTTGTAGTTGACCTCTGGCTGTTGCTTGAATTCTAGTTATTTTGGAGGAGGGGGGAAGGGGAGCCAAACAAACCCGGCTACGCCCATGGAATCTGGTGACTGAAGTTGCTTTAGTTTTCATCAGGCTGATGCTTGACTTCTTGTAGATTTAATTAGGAAGGAAATCCATGGGAAAACAGATCAGTGTGTGTAGAATATTTCACCAATTTCGAAGGAGGAGAAAGCTTAAACCCCAAAACCTCTCCTAGCTAGGCCAATGAAACAAATAATAATAACATTAATTAGTCATAATAATAATAATAATAATAACAGTAATAATAATAATAATAATAACAGTAATAATAATAATAATAATAATAAATAAATAAAAAAATAAAAAATAAATAAATAAATTAAGTGTCTATGGAAATTGTCCAAAATAACAATATACCCCATTGTTATATCAACCGAGGGGATAATAACAACTGACCTCACAGACACCTTCAAGGCCCTTAACATTCCTAGGAACATCCTTGTTGCCTGTCAGAGGGCGGTACTGCTGCAGACCTGCCACATCACCAGAAAATTCCTCAGTGGAAACTGTTAAAGGGACTATGATGAATTTTGTTTCTCTTTAGCGAAACTCGACCCTGGCAGCGCCAGAGAATGACTACTCGTTCATTTCTAACATAATAATAATAATAGTAATAATAATAATAATAGTAATAATAATAGTAATAATAATAATAATAGTAATTTATAAAGTGCTATTAACAAATATAATGTAGGCTTAAGGCGCAAGGGTAACATTACAAACATAAACAAGAGTTTTACAAGATTACAAAGACAGTTTGTGTGGAAACAAACTCAAAATCGGCCCCCGAAGTGGCATCGCCCCCTCCCGACTCCACCAAATCGGCCATCATACTAGCGGGGGGGGGGCGAAATAATCTAAAAATAGGTTGAAATAAAAAATAATTAGTATATATTTGTGAGCTGGCGCTCCTAGATCTAATTTTTGACATAATTTTATTTAATTTATATTATTTACATAGGCCAGGGCTATGATGTTTGTAATTTAGTGCCCTTTTTAATTTTTATAGTTCAGTGCTGAGTATTTTGTAGTTTCCGCTATTTATAACTTTCTGCTAGTTTTAGTCTTTTTCTGTTATTTGTGTTTTACTCGTAGAGGAAAAATAGTTTTTAAAATAGTTAACTAGCCTTATAGCTGTGGATGTTATTTCCTATTTTTTGTCCCCGGTTAGTTCTGCTTATTTTTGTCTTTGGCATTAGCGTTGGATTGGTTGTTATTTTGTAATATCAGTTTATGTGCAGGTCTATAAACGGTATAGAGCACCTATATGAGTTTAGAATAGAAATAACATTTTATCTTCCTTTTTGTATTTTGTAGGATATAAAGTTTAAGATTCTCTTTTTAATGCTGTTTAATTTGGCATATAATGTTGTGTAGTTCGTGTCTTTAGTAATTTGCTAGATTTTATTGTTGTGTACGGCTAGGTACACGTTAGGGGAAATAGGTAGTCCAGTTTAGTTTTAGATAATTAGCGTGACGTCATGCTCTCCGATATGTTCGCGCTGACCAGTTATAGCTAGCTCCGAAACCACGTTGAGCTCTCTTTTGTCTTGACCAGTATCAGTGCTGACAGTGGTGCCTGTATAAAGTTATTTTTGTGTAGTGTAATTTCAATGGGACCGCCTGTAAGTTGGAAAATGTTTTTATTTTTGCTTTCTTTCGTTTGTATTTGTATTGATTGTTTCTGTATCTATTGCTATAGTCTAGATGCAGACTGATTAGTGTAGTGGCATCACTGGCTAGTTAATTAGCCATGATTACCTCTGATGGAACCGGAAGTTCTGTAGACTTGGGTAGCGTCACCCAATTGCGCCAGCCTTAATGCTTTTTGCTTTCCTATACGATGTCTATGTGCAAATATTTTATTATTTTATGTTTCCTATGTATTTTTATGAATATTTTATCGTTAGGATAACCACTCTATTTAAGTTGGCATTTTGTCCTACTTTTTAATGTAAAAGATGGCTGCGGCATAAGCATCGCTGTCATGGCGGCTTGTTTAGTCTTATCTACTATTATCTAGATCTAGCTTATGTTTATTGTAGTCTAGCCTGACCTGTGTTGGTTGTGGCTGGGACTTTAATAACTCAGGTATTGCTTTTATTAGCTACATTTAGGTAATTGAAATTACCTCATGCTTGTATTATGTCTTTGCACGAACTAGGTCTAGACCAGTCCAGTCTAATATATATGTGTTATAGTCCATTATTATTTTATTTTTTTGAATATTGTCGTATGTTTGTTTATTTTGTAATTGCAGGCTATAATTCCTGCCTTACGGCCTAACTGCCTTACGGCTTAACTGCCTTACGGCTTAACTGCCTTACGGCCTAATTGTCTGCCGCAGTTATCACTGCCTAACTGCCATTATTTCGGCTGTCTAACTGTCTGCTGTAGTTCTGCTTTACTGCCGCTAGTAGTTTACTGTTTAGTGTTGGGGTAATTTAGGTTATTTGAGGGTTGATTAATTATTTAGTAGTGCGTATATATAGTTTTTGTTTATTTCTAAGTTTATTTTCATTGTCGTATTCACCTATATTTTTATTGCTTTGTAAGTTGGTTGTAAATAAAGTGTACATAAGTTTGTTTTATAATTGTAGTTGGTTATTTTATTTTTAGTTAGCTAGTTTAGTTTAGTTTAGTTTGATTGTGCTGTCTGGTTGCTTAGGCGACTCTAGCCCCTTGCTCGCAGACCGAGGTGCACAGATTGGGCCCACCCAGTAGAGCCACCACCTGCCTACTGTTATAAATGAATAAATGTTGAGCAGCAGAATACAAAAAGGCCTCACTCAGTAGCACCACCCAGACCTGCTCACATATTATTAACATAAGTAATAAATTCGTATACAAATTGTGTGAACTCTATACTAAAATTCGTCCGTCCTTCGGCGGTGGGGGGGAACAAATATACATTTACTTTTTTTTTACTTTGAAAATTTATAACGGTCAAACTAGTTTTCAGCGTGTGGCAAACAATCTAGTAATTTTTTTTTTTTACAGCAATATACATCAACTGTTAAATTTCTCGGAAAATCGTAAGAACCGTTTTTGAGATCAGCTGTCCAGATTCCTGGATCCAGGTTCCATAAAGTTCTGACTTGAGTAGACGTGTTGTAAAAATACACACAATGTATACACTTCAATTACATTGTACACATTGTTAATCTTAAATTGCTATATCAATAGCTACAAGCGATGTTAGTTCTCAACAATGAGTCACAGAGACAAATGCGAGCCAAATAATGAACTAATTTCATACCAATAAGCTTAGGATAAAAAGGTTGCGTACAGTTATATTCGGGATCTTTGGGTGCCTCTATAGATCACAAAGGGAACATTAATTTTGAAATGTTATATTCAGAGACGAAGCGGGGTATGGCATACAGATTTGTTACTTTAGCATTTACATTTGACCCAGTCTGAATACATTGACACAGAGTGGATGCTGTTCATTAGGTCAACAGTTTTTATCCGGTTCGCCATTGAGACTTGAGAAAACAATGAGACCGCTTTCCAACAACAACACGGGCTTCACGTGAATCTTTAATTATTTAATTGGTTTTAGAGTTTCCCTACAATTCAATTACGGAATGTTCTGGATAAATGCATTTCATTTTAATGTCTCTATCTCGACCCCTCAATTTACACCAAAGAAAGTGACTCTATCATCCATTAACAAGCGAGAAAATGTATGTCTAATGACATTTTTTTTTTGGTTATCCATTAATGAGGGATCGTTTTACCGTCGGCGATGTCTGCTGCGTTTCGCCATTTGCCTCCCTTGCCATCGGCACTTACGAAACTAACGAAGTTTCAATAAAATGTATCTCGGAGTCTGACATAAATAGATATTGCGGTAGAAAGAGGTTGTTTTTTTTTAAATAGAAAGGTATTAAAACTACGAAGGTGGGGAAACGAGGGGTTCTGCTTGTGATAGATGGGATGATGAGGTAATGGCCAGATAATGACCAGTGAGCGAGAAGGGCTAGATGCCGGTGGGTGGGAGGGGAAATCCCTTGACTATTTAAATCCAATATAATCGCAGTCAATTGATGCAGTGTTCACAATACACAAAGGAGACATTCAACCAACAATCTTGGAGCAAATAAAAATAAAAAAGAGAGGCTGAAAATCGTGATTCGAAAGTGTGGTGTAGATTTAAAGTTTACTTTGCATGTGTATTTGCCATTCTATTAAAGCTCAAAGTTACTTATTAAAAAGGTAAATGTATTAACTGGAAATGGCCACAACTGGTAGGTCGGCCAACGATCTCGGCACGAATTTCAACACGTCTTTTGGAGCAATGACATCCGCTTTGCTAATGGCGAGCCTGCAGGCGCCTACAGAATCTCCTTCTCACGCCCAGGACAGCGCCATAGTGAGTGTGAACGACTTGACCACAATTGAATGGGTCTTTGCTTTTGTGGCCGTACCCATGGTCTCGATCCCTGGTCTTGTAGGCAATGTCTCCAGCTTGATCGTCCTCTACCGCCACGGCTTCAAGAAGACCTCAAATATTTTACTGGCGGCGCTGTCTGTAGCAGACGCCTGCTATCTCATCGGAGTCAACAACATCCCAGCATTCATGCATGAATATTCAACCGGTCGCGGCTTTCACTATTCAGGCACATCCTGTTACGTACTCTACGGCCTGTATAGAATGTATCGTCTGCTGGAGCTCTGGGGTAATTGGACGTCCTTGACATTGCCTGTACTAATCACCATCGAACGTCTGGTGGCTGTGTATCATCCTTTCAAATTTCCTTTGATAGTTACCCCTAGAAGGACGTTGGTAGCTGTCGTGATTTCTTACCTTCTGTGGCTGCCCCTGAACGTGTATTATTTCTTCCTTGAAGATCTTGTCTTCGTGCAGCAAGGAGGCGTAATCGTCGGGCGTATCGTACCCACACGATACTACCAGGATAAAGTTTGGTATTCGGTGTACTTGTCCGTGAAAAAAGCAGCTATTATCCTGAGCGAGCCGATCCCGATACTACTGGTAGGGATCGGCTGCTTCATGGTCGGAGTGAAGATCCGGTTAGCTCACGCGAAGCGGCGGAAGATGATGTACTTCGTGTCCTCCGTCACCAACGCCAGGGGGACGCCGACGTTTCGCACCTCCTGGACGCTGCTGCTGGTGTGCATCGTCTACAGTATCACCATCGGCACAGCTTTCTTTCTGGAGATGGGCATTTCGGTGGATGTCAGCTTCACCGCAAACATCGTCTTGGCTGCAGCCATTCGACTGGTCAAGTGCATTCACAGTTCGTGCAACTTTTTTATATACATCTACATAAACCGGAACTTTCAGGAGACGTACCGGTCAATTTTTGCTTCTTGGGTACGTAAACATGGACATAAGTAAAGGACCGTTTCTTTACACGTGATTTACACCCACTCGCCTGTGCTGCATTCCTCCAAATGCTTTGCATACATTTCTAGTCAGAAAAACAAGACTACCAGGATCCCCCTCTGAATGACTGACCACGTACTGGACAGTAGGCCCAACATGCTTTCATTACTAAAGGCGATTCTTAAAGAAACTATAAACTTACAAGCCTCATTGTTTCAAGCTTCAGATATTAACTTATTAAGAAATTTGTTTCGTTTTACCAAAAATTAAAATTGACGCTTCCATTAAAATTGCGTTGTTTAAAATAGTTGTATGTATTCCGTTCAAATCCTCTATTTGATGTATGCGACTATTTGTGTGCTATCTACTTCATACAAACTGATAGTCTAGGATTTACACTCTACAATGTTCAATATATTTAAAATACATGTACAGGCTGGATTTGAAATAGACCCCCCACACCTCCTTTTTTGTATTGGCCATGTATAAGATAATCCTAATTTTTACTCTTTGAGTATTAATTATAAAAATTATCACCAACTTTTGCACCAAAATATATTGACTGTAAAATATTTGTGTTACACAATATGTTACATTGACTTAACAGGACAAATAAATTTCTTATTGTCCGCGCCATCGTGATAAATATGCGGAAAACTGAACTATTGAATCCATTTACATAGTGACATCATTAGCCACATTCCCATTGTATCCACTGTGTAATATTTTACTTCTATTTGTAAATTACAATCATCTTGGTTCTATGGTTTTCGAATGAAATGTAGGCCTACATACATTTTTCTGGGTTTATTTAATAGACGATACAATTAATTCAGTTATAAGTGTGACAATTTATTGAGAAAAAAAAAACGCTTAAAATCTGGGTTTGTTTTACAGGTCAGCCTGTAAAATAGTGAATATTGAGAATTAGTCCTCCTACAGCAGTCCATAAACATACAAATGTTATTCTGTGCATCCCTACACTTGTGATTGGGAAGACTGTCCCTTTATTTTTTGGAAAGTCCATGACTCAACTAGCCACGTCTTCAAGACCAGAATAAGTCTATGCTAGAGGTAGAAGTGATATTCTGAATTCCAATTTAAAACTCGAAGAAAATATTTTAAGCAAAATTTTGTTAACTATATCTACTACAGAAATATTTTTTTTGAAATATGCTCTTTAATTAAAAAGCGTCTCGGGCACGGCGACACCATAACATGACACAAAAGTGCACGCGACTAGATTGATGTGTATAATAGTGGCCCCCGAATCGGGAAAAGACGCTATTAATTTTGTGTGGAATGTCTGTCCGTCCCGTTTAGATCTTGTAAACTAGAAAAGATAGGCAATATCCGACATCATACAATTTTAGACCATTCAAACTTCTCATGCAACGGCTACTTTTTCCTTTTCTGAAAGCGAAAAATCTAATTTTTAAAATCAAGTTTTTTTTCATAAAAATACACCATTTTTACAACTATTCACTATTAATAGTAACAAACACTGGAGGCTAATTAGTAAGGGAGATAGCTATTTACCTTATTTTAAACACATATATGCAAACGGTTTTTAATTTTTTTTCAAAAAAATATTCTTTTTTACAATTTTATTACGAAGTTAAGTAAGTTCTGTCATACTAACTATTACATTTCGGAAAAATTGTTTACTTTTATTTTTAAAGAGAAAAAAATCTATTTAGTATGCATAAGAGTGGAACATTCTAACAATGTCTTTTTTCGTTTACCAGCCGATAAGCTTAAATTCCTTATGTAATCATATATATATGAACACACTATAGGCTAATCAACGCAAAAGAATGAAAAAAATATTTTCTGTACATCACTCAGTCTTTGTAACCTTGTTTTTATTTAAATTAAAAAGAAAAACTATCAATAATCCTTTCACATAAGGTGTAAATAAAGAAATATAGATTATAATGTGTTATATAAGATAAGATAATGATTTGTTAACCAATTTTTAAACGTAAATCGATACATTATGTCCGTCTTGAAATTGCAAGTTACTGCCACTACGAATTTGTAATTCAGTGTTCTAAATTACTCAATATCGGGTGACCGAGCCTCCTTCGGATGAATAATTTGTTAAGGAAGGATATAAACCCGAAGTCATTTTGGGAATATTTTGTAATTACGAAAATGAACGATCGGGTAAAGACTATCAATCCGAAGAGTTGCTTTTTCGTTCTGTCAGTTCTCAATGTAATTGTACATGGCGATTAGAATAGAAACATAGGCCTATAGAAAACCAAAGCTCGCGTCTTAACGTTTTACATTGCTTCTTTCGCGTAAAACTATTGGGCTATTATAGCCTTGGAAGAAAGTCTTTGCAGTATAACTTCTAAAATGGTTACTTTCTGACATTTAATATTGCAATTAATATATTCATTATGGCTCTGAGGCATGGACACTTTACAGAAAACCACTAAGACTTCTTGAGTGCTTTCACCAAAGATGCTTGCGCTCCATCATGGACATACGGTGGCAGGACCGCACTTCAAACAGCGATGTCCTTGCCAACGCCGGTATGGACAGTATAGACGGACTTCTTATATGGTCCGACAGTTGCACTGGGTAGGGCACGTATCCCGTATGGGAGACGAACGTATTGTTACGTATTTCTGAATCTTCTGGCTAAATGTACTAGTAGGCCCACAAATAAAAACACTGCAAAGAACTTGACGACTAAACTCTCAGCTTCATATAACTTTATTGACTATTAACTCTAACAATTAGTTACTGTAACATGTAGCGTAGAAGACTGTACAATATCTGTCAGTTTACAGTTAGCTATACTTCGATGCAATTCATCTCTTCACTTCGTTGCAATTCATGTCTTCTCAACTTGCATCGAGCCGTATTCCACAGAACAGACCAACGACACACTTCCCAGTGTCGCTCCAGGTCTCCCAAAGCTGAACCAAGTCGTACTCAAAGTCTATCGAATCAGAGTCGCACACGTCTTACATCGACTGTATCGACTGTAACGGCTCAAGTCCACTGTAGTTCGCTGCATAGACTTTAACGACAGTAGTCCACTCCAGTTAACTCTACCCTAGTTAACATGCATCGAGTCGTACACAACTCTCTTCTACTGTCTCGCACAGTAGACAACAGTACCGACGACTCACTCACGACTGACTTTCACATTAAATCTCTGGCTTATATAGAGTTCCTAATCGATACTCCAAAGTTGCACAAACACTGCTAGTATCCTCTGGAATAACACGTGAGGAAACGTCACATCCTGTCTTTGTTTATACATTTAGATTCCAGAAAACATCGGCTGCAGTGTCATCTTGCCGGGGTCACAAGTTGTGACCTCTATCTGTCACTGGACATTGCTAGTACCTTCTGGAATAACACGTAAGGACACGTCACATCCTGTCTTTGTTGATACATGTACATTCCAGAGAACACCCGATGCTGTGTTATCTCGCCGGGGTCATTTGTTGACCTCTACCTATCACTGTTCATTTGTAACAGTATGCCAAAGGCAGTCTTTTTTTGGTGAGCTTAAAGGTGGTCGACGTAACAAAGGCGCTCCACGGAAATTCTTCAAAGACCAGCTTAGGCGTCAACTTTCCTTGGCTGACATAGAAGAGAGCACCAGGTTGTATGCGGCCTCCGAACGAGACAGCTGGAGGTCTCTCACGAAGGCCGCGGGATACACATTTGAGACCAAAAGAAAATCTGTTGCCGAGGACAAACGCACACGGCGAAAAGAAAATCTAAATCGACCACCTGCGACAATGGTTATGCTTGCCCTGGATGTGGCAAATATGTAGGTCACAGCTGGGGCTGCGCAGCCACGGGAAATACTGCATCCCTCACTAATCTTCGGTCTCGAAGACAAGCCTTATTATAATGGCTTTGGTAAGAATCATCAAGTGATGCAAAATCTCTACGTTATAGTGTAAAACGTGCACCTAGTAACAATGTAAAATCGCGCATTTTTTCCTAACAGACTTAAAAACATCGCGTTAGTGTTCTAAAGAAGCGTTATTATGAGGCATCTCTGTTAATCCGACAACCTTTCAGCTTACTAAAAAAAAGATTGTCAAAAATATGTTTGTCCCCATACGGAATAAGTGCCTTGCAAAGCGTGACTGTTGGATTATAAGAAGTTCATACCATTTTGAAAGAATATTGCTGTTTGTATTTCGGTCTTTGGTGAAGTCGTTCAAGAAGTCTTAGTTGCTTTCTATAAAGTACTCATATCTCAGATCCACATAGAGGGGTTGAGAGAATCACTGGTTGACACTGATTTTTGTAGACAGACGGAGCGATTTATTTCGCCACACTCTCGCTTGGAGGCGTCCAAAAGCACGACTATCCCTGATTACATATCAACCTCTCTTTAAAGCAATGCGTCATTTGATACAATGCTTCTCAGATAAAGTGAAGTTATCTACCACTTTTAGGGATGTCTAGGCGCGGTGATCTTTGGACTGAGTAGGTTTTATTTGGGTGACTTCTGGAACATGACTTCTGTTTGACCCCGAGGTGGTTTAGAGGTTAACCAAAAAAAAAAAAAAAAAAAAAAAAGGCAGCGTGATGAAAATTCGTTGACCGCGAGTTGGATATCATCAGGGCCAGCCCTAGGCCTATGCTGCCGCAGTGGACCCCGAAGGTTCAAAAGCCTCGCGCTAATTCTAGGTGTAAATTATTAAATTAAACCATTATAATTTATAATAGGGTTCCCGTGATCTCCTTGTTTTGAAATCTCCTGAAACTCATAAAAATGTCCTTAAAAAGACAAAATTATCATTTCGGGGTGTCAATCAAAATGGTAAACGCCAGTCCTGATATAAAAAAAACGGCATCGTCAGCTTTCATTTAATAAAAATGTAATGCAAATACGAATTTATTTTCTAATACAAAATCTTTATTTTCACTTATTATCCTTATCCCTACCCTTACTGGTCCGCGCTATCCATTTCACATAGGGGCCCCCCAAATGTTAGGGCCGGCCCTGGTTGTGCAAGTAAGGCATAGATAATGGGACAGTCAGTAGACTTCGAAGCTTAGACACATTGCAATAATTCACCAGCAAAATAATAACAAAGCAAAAGCTACCTACGGGTGTAAGCAATTAAAGTGTAAACAATTTATAAAGCCTTTAAAACACATTAACTAATTATACATAAAGATATTTAATTTCATTATTTTTCTTCCATAGTTTCATAATGGATCAATGTACAATAAGATGGTGCGTAAATGTTTAATTACGCCAATTGAATCATTAAAACTTAAAACTTAAAAGCGGTGTCAAGTTTTTTCCCATTGACGTCATATAGAAAATTTCATTCATAAAACATTCTAGCCAAAATTAATTTTTCGATAATGAGCCGTTTTCAAACCGATATAACGGTCGACTTCGAGTTTTCCCGATGTGGCCAATAAGTTGAGAATTTATTTCTTACTATTATGCACATACCGTGAAATTTTAAAGAAAATCGTTAGAGCCGTTTTTGAAATAAAATTTATATATATATATATATACAAGAATTGCTCGCTTAAGAGTATAGGATAAGCTCATTGCAATGCTGTTTGGCCTCAATCTTGGGTTAACGAAAAGTTGACATCTGGAAACCGGTAGCGGTCTGCCAACTTGTGGAAGTTTCTTTACTAGCGATTTGGGAATAGCAGTATTAGTAATAAAGTTCCTTTGGGCCTGTCATCCTGTATACAATGGCGTGGGACTTAATGACAGTGATGTACTGGCACATTATTTGCGATGATTAGCCCACATCGTGGTACATAAAAAAAACAGTTACAAAAGGAATTCAAGCTTGTAGGTAAACGCACCAACAAAAACATTTATATTTCTTGGAACCTTTGGACTTCTATAGGAAATAAGAACAGATCCTTTCCAAAGAATCCCAATATCAAAGACTTCGTTCTACAACAGAGGACAATGGACAACCTAGTGACCGTCAAGTTTGGACAGTTTCTGAACAATGTTAACTTTAATTGTTGTGTAAACCGGGAACTAACGTTTTTGTCTTATGTGTTGTTGGTAATGTACTCTCTTCTACTGAAAAAAAAAAAAAGAGATTGACCCTTTACAAATCAATTAGACAAATTAGATAATCATTAATATCAGGTAGCCGAGCCTCGCTCGGTTAAATAATTTCATAAGTCATTTTGGGAATATTTTTGTAATTACGAAAATGAACGATCAGATAAAGACGTCCGTCTTATAGTTTCACAATACATCTTTTGTGTAAAACTATTGTAGGTCTACTATTACTGGCTTAGAAGAAAGTCTTTGCAGTGTAACTTCTTAGATGGTTACGTTCAAACATTTAATTATGAAAATTAGTATATTCATTATGTCTTTAGTACGAAACATCAAGTGACAAAGTAAAATGGCGCATTTTTTTCTTAATAGACTTAAATCGTTGCATTAGTTTTCTAAAGAAACGTTTCCGTGGGGCACCTCCTCTGTTACGCCGAACAATATGCTCGTTACCCATACGGGATACGTGCCCTGCCCAGCCTGACTATTGGACTACAAGAAGTTCATGCCGGCTTTTGCCATCCATCCATCCCAGTGGTGCTACAGCCCGTGGAGGGATATGGCCTGCTTTTACACATCCCTCAATTCAGATCTCACCTGGGCCTTCCATCTCCAAGCCCTAACCCCAAGCTTTTTACCGAGGTGTATAGTTAAATAAAAAGAGGCTGCAGCGTACGCAAACTCGTTGGCCGCTGGCTAGATATCTTGTTCAGTGTGAGCCAGTAAGGAGTAGAGAAGCTTTGTTATGACCATTTCCTGTGTGTTGGTACGGGACAGTAGACACACACAGCACCAACACATGGTCATAATTCAACAGCAAAAAAAAAAATAATAATAATAAGGCTTGTCTTCGATTCCGAAGATTAATGAGGATTGCAGTATTTCCCGAGGCTACGCAGCCCCAGCTGAGACTACATATTTTGCCACATCCAGGGCAAGCATAACCATTGTCAACCGGTGGTCGATTAAGATTTTCTTTTCGCGTCTGCCTCTGTTCTCGGCAGCAGATTTTCTTTGGTCTCAAATGTGTATCCGGGGCCTTTGAATAGAGGTAACTCTTTAAGTCCGTCAGTTACGCTGGACAGAGCGGTATCCTGTATGTAAGACGAATCTCAGACGAACGCATGCCAAAGGCAGTCTTTTTTTGGTGAGCTAAAAAAGTGGACGACGTAATACCGAAACGCTTAAAAGACCAGCTTAGGCGCCAACTTGCTTTAACTGAAATAAAACAGCTGAAGGTCACCAGCAAAATAAACAACAAAGTACAAGGTAGCTAAACCGCTCTAGGCAATTCAAGTGTTATCAATTTATAAAGCCTTCCAAACACAATAACTAAACATACATCGGCACATTTAATATCATTACTTCTCTTTCATAGTTCAAATAATAAATCAATCTACAGTAAGATGGTGCGCTAATGTTTAATAAGGTCTATTGATTCTTTAAAACATGTTCTTGTTTGCAAGGAATATTTTAGTTTACTGTGGTAAGCCTAGTGACGTAAGCAGCGTTTTTCCCGTTCACGTCACGGAAAATTTTCCTTCATAAAACATTCTAGCCAAAATTAATTTTTCGATAATGAGCCATTTTCAAACCGATATAACGGTCGACCTCGAGTTTTCCCGATGTGGCCAATGAGTTGAAAATTTTCTTCTTACTAATATGCACGTACCTTGCAATTTTAAAGAAAATCGTTAGAGCCGTTTTCGAAATAAAATTTATATATATATAATATGTAGGTGTAGATGGTTGAAAATAAACTCAAGATGAACGAAGACAAGACAGAAATAATTAAGATTGGCACTAGGAACAATGTCTCAAAAGTTGAAAGCACAGATTCTCTCTTTATCACGAACTGCCATGTTCCTTTTGTCCATGTAGTGCGGAATCTTGGAGTTTTCTTCGACTCAACACTATCTTTCGACCCACACATAAGTCAGCTCTGCAAAGGTCTTTATCTGCAGCTGCGCAGATTAGGCCAGATCCGACAATATTTAACAACGGAGTCAACAAAAACGCTAGCTGTGGCATTCATACTCTCCCGCCTTGACTACTGCAATGCCGTGCTAGCAGGTATACCTGATGACAAAATAGCCAAGCTGCAACGTATACAGAACAACGCCGCTCGAATAGTCCTTAACAAAAAGATACTGCTACTACGCTCTTGCGCACGCTCCATTGGCTTCCCGTGAAAGCGAGAATCGATTACAAGGTCGCCACACTTTGTCATCAGTGTATATATAACAACGAGATGCCCTTGTACCTTAGAGAACTGATTACTCCATATGTCCCCCAGAGAGCCCTGCGATCAATGCACTCAACGCTTTTAGTAGTGCCACGTTTTTCCCTCAAAAGCTACGGTCTGCGGGCTTTTTCAGTTCACGGACCAAAGGTTTGGAACTCACTCCCCATTGATCTCAGACAGACAACATGCTACACCACTTTTAAGAAGAACATTAAGACCTATCTGTTTAAAACTTTTTTAGATTAGTTTATCATGTTAGCTCTTGTGTTTGCGTTTGTAATGTTGTTACAGCGCCTTGAGCCTACATTTTGTTTGTTAACAGCTCTTTATAAATAAAATTATTATTATTATTAATATATATATATATATATAAATATATATACAAGAATTGCTCGCTTAAGAGTATAGGATATGACATCAGTTAGGCCAGGTTCACATCAAACTTCACATTCACTTTCACCTATCCCTTGGTCTACTGGACCGTTAGGGCACCACACAAGATCTGTCAACCTTCTTTCTCCATTCTTCTCAGTCATTTGCCTTTGATAGAATTTCATTTTGATATTCTTTCTGAAAATATTGAAACCTGCCTTTTTACCTGCCTGGGTGGATCACTTCGGGGGCCGATTTTGAGTTTGTGTTTCCACGCAAACTGTCTTTTAATCTTTGTTTTTTCTTTTGCTGTGTAAGGCATTCCTTTTTTTTTTCTATTTTTTTTTTGGCGGTCCACGAAAGAGGAAGGCTGAGAGAGATTTGTCTAGTCTATATGTCCGCCAGTCTGTCACATTTAGTTCTCAGAAATCCGATTTCAGCATTTTCTGTATCCTATTTCAACAAAGCTTTAAAGTTTGATATACTATATACTAAACAAAGTGATGGCTACAGAATGTAACAGAAGTAATGGATATTTTTTTTTACCTTTATATGTGTGTGTCTCTTTCAGTCTCACCAAGATGTTCTTGAACCCGGTCCACGGGTACCTTACTACGCCACTGCCTAGTGTGATACCTATATTTACTTGTGTAGCAGGCAGTGGTTACGCCGTATAGATGTACCGTCTCTGGCCGTCACCTAAATTAAAATTTAACGTAACACTAATAGTCCAATATTTAAACTACATGCTTACATATTACTTGCATATGTGTCTTAAAACGAATAGATATTAATTAATAATAGCGTTTAATCCCGTGCTTTTAAGAATGTGCACTTATAATACTGTCTCTAATTCAGTCACAAGAAGCACAGGCACTTGATTTCCCTCAATTCGGTCCAACACCAAGCCGTGTTTATGCCATCTTCCATTTAGTTCGAGACTGTCTTTATGGTCCATTAGGCTATGTCTAATTCAGTCTCTAATGTTTGTGCTATCACCCAAACGGCTTTCACATTTGATAAATTAAGCACCAATCAAGAGTTATACCACACATGCGATTCCGCACAACTTTTCGGACTCTCTTAAAAGAACTGGATATCGCTTTAGTAAATCAACTAAACGTTTATTTACAGGTAAAATGGTCAACTTCTTCTACTCGATGAGTCTCTATTCTGCCCTCCCTTAAATCCATATATGCTGCGATAGCTTACAATCAAAGCAAAAGGTCCTACCTGCTAACTGTCTAAATAGATCCGACGTAAACATTACCTATATGATTTTATAGTTTTAGAATTTAAACAAAAAGACAGCAACATTATGTGTTTCTTTTCATGCTCATACCGAGGATGGACGCTGTTACGTTCCTTTCTAAGATGAGACTCTTTGAACAGTACAGTAACATTAAAACAACAACGTCATCGTTTAGAACTAATTTTATTTTCCATTAACACTAAAACACTATTTCGTTTCTATTTCTCCATTTTGGTTCTCCTCTCCTTTCAACACGCATTCGCACCATTTCACATTTACACTAACATGAGCACGTAACCCCCCCCCCCCCCCGTTCAATAAGTTCGATGTACATCGAACGTCCAAAATACAAATTACTGAATACATTATCAGACTATTCCAAGCTTAAAAAAATTATAAATTCTCTGTAACATACAGAACCATACTGTAATAACCAAACAAAATCATACACAATGTCATGTTAATACCAATACAATTTTATCATAAATTAACAATTATATTCATCACATTAATAACATTATGAGCAATTGAAACAACTTCTGTCAACATATATCTATCAATGATTTGCTAAACAAAATTGTATCACATTTCATTCATACAACTCCCCACTCATAATTGCATGCCTGTACAAAACACCCTCATTCCAGCCGCAATCAAATAGTTCACAAACAAAGTCCACCTTGCTCCCTGCATATTGTACCCCCCAACAATCTGACTTACAAGACTCCTAATACCATAGATTTAACCCAATGCTATTTACCTCTTAGAAGTATCAGGCCTATATAATGATTCAAGTCTTGACGTTTCTACCACACCATTTCGATAATTTTCTTACAAATGTACTTTGTATATAATAACTATAATCAAACAAAATAAAAAAAAATACATTGTGCAACAACTACATATCTACTTTCCACTACTTATACTCTTTTACATTTTCTATGTAGCCCTTACTAAACTTCTATAAGTAGTAGCCTTAACCTACATGAATATGTAACAACAATATCCAATTCATTACACATATATTTATTTATTGTATAATAGAACAATAATTAGTGTCCAACATTCCCACCTTTCCTAATCATATCTATATAATTCTAACATTATTGACATGCCATCCTTTCCGCTTCCCTCCTTTGCAATGATGTCCCATTGTGATCCCACTACATTATGGGCTATCTGTACTGTTTACTACCCTGCTACTATCCCTCTCTTTTCTCATATACACCTCCCCACCATTGTACCTTAATTCCTTAACTCTGCTTAACTGTCGACACTGTCTCCTAATGTGTCCCCTTCTCCCACAATTAAAGCATAAGATGTATGGATTTGTACGTTTGTATGTGGGTTTATATCGCTTTCCCTGTACCACTGAGTGCCTTATTTTACTTTGATTTGGACCCATTTGTGTAGCAGGCAGTGGTTACGCCGTATAAATGTACCGTCTCTGGCCGTCACCTAAATTAAAATTTAACGTAACACTAATAGTCCAATATTTAAACTACATGCTTACATATTACTTGCATATGTGTCTTAAAACGAATAGATATTAATTAATAATAGCGTTTAATCCCGTGCTTTTAAGAATGTGCACTTATAATACTGTCTCTAATTCAGTCACAAGAAGCACAGGCACTTGATTTCCCTCAATTCGGTCCAACACCAAGCCGTGTTTATGCAATCTTCCATTTAGTTCGAGACTGTCTTTATGGTCCATTAAGCTATGTCTAATTCAGTCTCTAATGTTTGTGCTATCACCCAAACGGCTTTCACATTTGATAAATTAAGCACCAATCAAGAGTTATACCACACATGCGATTCCGCACAACTTTTCGGACGCTCTTAAAAGAACTGGATATCGCTTTAGTAAATCAACTAAACGTTTATTTACAGGTAAAATGGTCAACTTCTTCTACTCGATGAGTCTCTATTCTGCCCTCCCTTAAATCCATATATGCTGCGATAGCTTACAATCAAAGCAAAAGGTCCTACCTGCTAACTGTCTAAATAGATCCGACGTAAACATTACCTATATGATTTTATAGTTTTAGAATTTAAACAAAAAGACAGCAACATTATGTGTTTCTTTTCATGCTCATACCGAGGATGGACGCTGTTACGTTCCTTTCTAAGATGAGACTCTTTGAACAGTACAGTAACATTAAAACAACAACGTCATCGTTTAGAACTAATTTTATTTTCCATTAACACTAAAACACTATTTCGTTTCTATTTCTCCATTTTGGTTCTCCTCTCCTTTCAACACGCATTCGCACCATTTCACATTTACACTAACATGAGCACGTAACCCCCCCCCCACCCCCCCCGTTCAATAAGTTCGATGTACATCGAACGTCCAAAATACAAATTACTGAATACATTATCAGACTATTCCAAGCTTAAAAAAATTATAAATTCTCTGTAACATACAGAACCATACTGTAATAACCAAACAAAATCATACACAATGTCATGTTAATACCAATACAATTTTATCATAAATTAACAATTATATTCATCACATTAATAACATTATGAGCAATTGAAACAACTTCTGTCAACATATATCTATCAATGATTTGCTAAACAAAATTGTATCACATTTCATTCATACAACTCCCCACTCATAATTGCATGCCTGTACAAAACACCCTCATTCCAGCCGCAATCAAATAGTTCACAAACAAAGTCCACCTTGCTCCCTGCATATTGTACCCCCAACAATCTGACTTACAAGACTCCTAATACCATAGATTTAACCCAATGCTATTTACCTCTTAGAAGTATCAGGCCTATATAATGATTCAAGTCTTGACGTTTCTACCACACCATTTCGATAATTTTCTTACAAATGTACTTTGTATATAATAACTATAATCAAACAAAATAAAAAAAAATACATTGTGCAACAACTACATATCTACTTTCCACTACTTATACTCTTTTACATTTTCTATGTAGCCCTTACTAAACTTCTATAAGTAGTAGCCTTAACCTACATGAATATGTAACAACAATATCCAATTCATTACACATATATTTATTTATTGTATAATAGAACAATAATTAGTGTCCAACATTCCCACCTTTCCTAATCATATCTATATAATTCTAACATTATTGACATGCCATCCTTTCCGCTTCCCTCCTTTGCAATGATGTCCCATTGTGATCCCACTACATTATGGGCTATCTGTACTGTTTACTACCCTGCTACTATCCCTCTCTTTTCTCATATACACCTCCCCACCATTGTACCTTAATTCCTTAACTCTGCTTAACTGTCGACACTGTCTCCTAATGTGTCCCCTTCTCCCACAATTAAAGCATAAGATGTATGGATTTGTACGTTTGTATGTGGGTTTATATCGCTTTCCCTGTACCACTGAGTGCCTTATTTTACTTTGATTTGGACCCATTTGTGTAGCAGGCAGTGGTTACGCCGTATAAATGTACCGTCTCTGGCCGTCACCTAAATTAAAATTTAACGTAACACTAATAGTCCAATATTTAAACTACATGCTTACATATTACTTGCATATGTGTCTTAAAACGAATAGATATTAATTAATAATAGCGTTTAATCCCGTGCTTTTAAGAATGTGCACTTATAATACTGTCTCTAATTCAGTCACAAGAAGCACAGGCACTTGATTTCCCTCAATTCGGTCCAACACCAAGCCGTGTTTATGCAATCTTCCATTTAGTTCGAGACTGTCTTTATGGTCCATTAAGCTATGTCTAATTCAGTCTCTAATGTTTGTGCTATCACCCAAACGGCTTTCACATTTGATAAATTAAGCACCAATCAAGAGTTATACCACACATGCGATTCCGCACAACTTTTCGGACGCTCTTAAAAGAACTGGATATCGCTTTAGTAAATCAACTAAACGTTTATTTACAGGTAAAATGGTCAACTTCTTCTACTCGATGAGTCTCTATTCTGCCCTCCCTTAAATCCATATATGCTGCGATAGCTTACAATCAAAGCAAAAGGTCCTACCTGCTAACTGTCTAAATAGATCCGACGTAAACATTACCTATATGATTTTATAGTTTTAGAATTTAAACAAAAAGACAGCAACATTATGTGTTTCTTTTCATGCTCATACCGAGGATGGACGCTGTTACGTTCCTTTCTAAGATGAGACTCTTTGAACAGTACAGTAACATTAAAACAACAACGTCATCGTTTAGAACTAATTTTATTTTCCATTAACACTAAAACACTATTTCGTTTCTATTTCTCCATTTTGGTTCTCCTCTCCTTTCAACACGCATTCGCACCATTTCACATTTACACTAACATGAGCACGTAACCCCCCCCCACCCCCCCCGTTCAATAAGTTCGATGTACATCGAACGTCCAAAATACAAATTACTGAATACATTATCAGACTATTCCAAGCTTAAAAAAATTATAAATTCTCTGTAACATACAGAACCATACTGTAATAACCAAACAAAATCATACACAATGTCATGTTAATACCAATACAATTTTATCATAAATTAACAATTATATTCATCACATTAATAACATTATGAGCAATTGAAACAACTTCTGTCAACATATATCTATCAATGATTTGCTAAACAAAATTGTATCACATTTCATTCATACAACTCCCCACTCATAATTGCATGCCTGTACAAAACACCCTCATTCCAGCCGCAATCAAATAGTTCACAAACAAAGTCCACCTTGCTCCCTGCATATTGTACCCCCAACAATCTGACTTACAAGACTCCTAATACCATAGATTTAACCCAATGCTATTTACCTCTTAGAAGTATCAGGCCTATATAATGATTCAAGTCTTGACGTTTCTACCACACCATTTCGATAATTTTCTTACAAATGTACTTTGTATATAATAACTATAATCAAACAAAATAAAAAAAAATACATTGTGCAACAACTACATATCTACTTTCCACTACTTATACTCTTTTACATTTTCTATGTAGCCCTTACTAAACTTCTATAAGTAGTAGCCTTAACCTACATGAATATGTAACAACAATATCCAATTCATTACACATATATTTATTTATTGTATAATAGAACAATAATTAGTGTCCAACATTCCCACCTTTCCTAATCATATCTATATAATTCTAACATTATTGACATGCCATCCTTTCCGCTTCCCTCCTTTGCAATGATGTCCCATTGTGATCCCACTACATTATGGGCTATCTGTACTGTTTACTACCCTGCTACTATCCCTCTCTTTTCTCATATACACCTCCCCACCATTGTACCTTAATTCCTTAACTCTGCTTAACTGTCGACACTGTCTCCTAATGTGTCCCCTTCTCCCACAATTAAAGCATAAGATGTATGGATTTGTACGTTTGTATGTGGGTTTATATCGCTTTCCCTGTACCACTGAGTGCCTTATTTTACTTTGATTTGGACCCATTTGTGTAGCAGGCAGTGGTTACGCCGTATAAATGTACCGTCTCTGGCCGTCACCTAAATTAAAATTTAACGTAACACTAATAGTCCAATATTTAAACTACATGCTTACATATTACTTGCATATGTGTCTTAAAACGAATAGATATTAATTAATAATAGCGTTTAATCCCGTGCTTTTAAGAATGTGCACTTATAATACTGTCTCTAATTCATGCTCATACCGAGGATGGACGCACAAAGATAGACTTGAATAAGAAATAGCACTGCCTAGAATTAATCTTGTTTTAAGAAGCACAAATAACTGAAATTGGGTTACATACCAAAATTTCGTACGACAAAGTAGCGCTGACAAAATTGTGACTTAAAATAGCGCCGATTTTATCTCATATCAAATATGCCTTGATCTAAAAATCATATTTTTATCTGGAGGCAGCAGAGGTTTAAATTCTGAGTTTTCCTTCTCCATCGGGCAGTAAGAACTCGTTAGCTTTAGGTGGCAACCAATCTTTTGTCCTACACGTTAAGCTCCTAAACGTTATCACCGACAGCACCTCGGGGGTGGGATGGGGCTGGGGCGCGAGACAGCGGGTAGATTGGTCATGAGGCCATAAGGTGAAAATCTGCAAAATCCCTAACTCAGATTTGACACTATGTTTCAGAAGAGAAAAGAAATAAAATAGATTCTAGAACCAACATTTTAGACACATGCAGATCTAGGTCTTAGAACAGACTAAAGACGCAATCATTTATTTCATAATAAAATGTTGCATATTTTTCAATGACTGGTTGTTAAGCGTCTCTCTAATGACACACAAGTCCAGGGTTTTATCCTTATACTAAAATATTTTTGTCAAGGACAAATGAAATATAGATGTTAATTGTTTACTTGGAGGTTCAGCTAATGCCGATGTAAATTATCCCGACAGCGGATTCCAGCGGTGGTTGATTTTGAAACCATTACGATGCCAATGCCCATTCATTCTCATCGTATGACCTCAAAACCGGCCATTTGAAGTGTGTCCCAGAATGTCCTATCTCAAGTAACACCAGTCCTTTCCTACATTAATACCAATACAGGCCACCGACACACTTCCCATTGCAGCCCCAGGTACTCAACACAGTTCATAGATAGCACACTGGACGTTCTCTCAAGTCAAGACAGCCTAGACCTCCATAACTTTCATATCACTGCAGCTGGATCTACACCAGTCCTTCTTCCCGTCTAAACATGTCTTCTCTTACTTGTGTTCAATGGTACTCTCATGCGCACCATCAATGTGGCTCGGGAGCAGAGTTACAACAGTTTGTTTCTTTTCTTGCGGTGGTTGATTTTGAAACCAGAACGATGCCAATGCCCACTCATTCTCATCGTATTACCTCAAAACCATCTATTCGAATTTTTTTTTCTTGCGGTGGTAGATTTCGACAAACTTTTGTAAGACAAAGTAGCGCTGACAAAATCGTGTCTTTAAAATAGCGCCGACAAAAAAGCGACTGTATCTCATATCAAATATGCCTTGATCTAAAAATCATATTTTTATCTGGAGGCAGCAGAGGTTTAAATTCTGAGTTTTCCTTCTCCATCGGGCAGTAAGAACTCGTTAGCTTTAGGTGGCAACCAATCTTTTGTCCTACACGTTAAGCTCCTAAACGTTATCACCGACAGCACCTCGGGGGTGGGATGGGGCTGGGGCGCGAGACAGCGGGTAGATTGGTCATGAGGCCATAAGGTGAAAATCTGCAAAATCCCTAACTCAGATTTGACACTATGTTTCAGAAGAGAAAAGAAATAAAATAGATTCTAGAACCAACATTTTAGACACATGCAGATCTAGGTCTTAGAACAGACTAAAGACGCAATCATTTATTTCATAATAAAATGTTGCATATTTTTCAATGACTGGTTGTTAAGCGTCTCTCTAATGACACACAAGTCCAGGGTTTTATCCTTATACTAAAATATTTTTGTCAAGGACAAATGAAATATAGATGTTAATTGTTTACTTGGAGGTTTAGCTAATGCCGATGTAAATTATCCCGACAGCGGATTCCAGCGGTGGTTGATTTTGAAACCATTACGATGCCAATGCCCATTCATTCTCATCGTATGACCTCAAAACCGGCCATTTGAAGTGTGTCCCAGAATGTCCTATCTCAAGTAACACCAGTCCTTTCCTACATTAATACCAATACAGGCCACCGACACACTTCCCATTGCAGCCCCAGGTACTCAACACAGTTCATAGATAGCACACTGGACGTTCTCTCAAGTCAAGACAGCCTAGACCTCCATAACTTTCATATCACTGCAGCTGGATCTACACCAGTCCTTCTTCCCGTCTAAACATGTCTTCTCTTACTTGTGTTCAATGGTACTCTCATGCGCACCATCAATGTGGCTCGGGAGCAGAGTTACAACAGTTTGTTTCTTTTCTTGCGGTGGTTGATTTTGAAACCAGAACGATGCCAATGCCCACTCATTCTCATCGTATTACCTCAAAACCATCTATTCGAATTTTTTTTTCTTGCGGTGGTAGATTTCGACAAACTTTTGTAAGACAAAGTAGCGCTGACAAAATCGTGTCTTTAAAATAGCGCCGACAAAAAAGCGACTGTATCTCATATCAAATATGCCTTGATCTAAAAATCATATTTTTATCTGGAGGCAGCAGAGGTTTAAATTCTGAGTTTTCCTTCTCCATCGGGCAGTAAGAACTCGTTAGCTTTAGGTGGCAACCAATCTTTTGTCCTACACGTTAAGCTCCTAAACGTTATCACCGACAGCACCTCGGGGGTGGGATGGGGCTGGGGCGCGAGACAGCGGGTAGATTGGTCATGAGGCCATAAGGTGAAAATCTGCAAAATCCCTAACTCAGATTTGACACTATGTTTCAGAAGAGAAAAGAAATAAAATAGATTCTAGAACCAACATTTTAGACACATGCAGATCTAGGTCTTAGAACAGACTAAAGACGCAATCATTTATTTCATAATAAAATGTTGCATATTTTTCAATGACTGGTTGTTAAGCGTCTCTCTAATGACACACAAGTCCAGGGTTTTATCCTTATACTAAAATATTTTTGTCAAGGACAAATGAAATATAGATGTTAATTGTTTACTTGGAGGTTCAGCTAATGCCGATGTAAATTATCCCGACAGCGGATTCCAGCGGTGGTTGATTTTGAAACCATTACGATGCCAATGCCCATTCATTCTCATCGTATGACCTCAAAACCGGCCATTTGAAGTGTGTCCCAGAATGTCCTATCTCAAGTAACACCAGTCCTTTCCTACATTAATACCAATACAGGCCACCGACACACTTCCCATTGCAGCCCCAGGTACTCAACACAGTTCATAGATAGCACACTGGACGTTCTCTCAAGTCAAGACAGCCTAGACCTCCATAACTTTCATATCACTGCAGCTGGATCTACACCAGTCCTTCTTCCCGTCTAAACATGTCTTCTCTTACTTGTGTTCAATGGTACTCTCATGCGCACCATCAATGTGGCTCGGGAGCAGAGTTACAACAGTTTGTTTCTTTTCTTGCGGTGGTTGATTTTGAAACCAGAACGATGCCAATGCCCACTCATTCTCATCGTATTACCTCAAAACCATCTATTCGAATTTTTTTTTCTTGCGGTGGTAGATTTCGACAAACTTTTGTAAGACAAAGTAGCGCTGACAAAATCGTGTCTTTAAAATAGCGCCGACAAAAAAGCGACTGTATCTCATATCAAATATGCCTTGATCTAAAAATCATATTTTTATCTGGAGGCAGCAGAGGTTTAAATTCTGAGTTTTCCTTCTCCATCGGGCAGTAAGAACTCGTTAGCTTTAGGTGGCAACCAATCTTTTGTCCTACACGTTAAGCTCCTAAACGTTATCACCGACAGCACCTCGGGGGTGGGATGGGGCTGGGGCGCGAGACAGCGGGTAGATTGGTCATGAGGCCATAAGGTGAAAATCTGCAAAATCCCTAACTCAGATTTGACACTATGTTTCAGAAGAGAAAAGAAATAAAATAGATTCTAGAACCAACATTTTAGACACATGCAGATCTAGGTCTTAGAACAGACTAAAGACGCAATCATTTATTTCATAATAAAATGTTGCATATTTTTCAATGACTGGTTGTTAAGCGTCTCTCTAATGACACACAAGTCCAGGGTTTTATCCTTATACTAAAATATTTTTGTCAAGGACAAATGAAATATAGATGTTAATTGTTTACTTGGAGGTTCAGCTAATGCCGATGTAAATTATCCCGACAGCGGATTCCAGCGGTGGTTGATTTTGAAACCATTACGATGCCAATGCCCATTCATTCTCATCGTATGACCTCAAAACCGGCCATTTGAAGTGTGTCCCAGAATGTCCTATCTCAAGTAACACCAGTCCTTTCCTACATTAATACCAATACAGGCCACCGACACACTTCCCATTGCAGCCCCAGGTACTCAACACAGTTCATAGATAGCACACTGGACGTTCTCTCAAGTCAAGACAGCCTAGACCTCCATAACTTTCATATCACTGCAGCTGGATCTACACCAGTCCTTCTTCCCGTCTAAACATGTCTTCTCTTACTTGTGTTCAATGGTACTCTCATGCGCACCATCAATGTGACTCGGGAGCAGAGTTACAACAGTTTGTTTCTTTTCTTGCGGTGGTTGATTTTGAAATCAGAACGATGCCAATGCCCACTTATTCTTATCGTATTATTTCAAAACCATCTATTCGAATTTTTTTTTCTTGCGGTAGTAGATTTCGACAAACTTTTGTAAGACAAAGTAGCGCTGACAAAATCGTGTCTTTAAAATAGCGCCGACAAAAAAGCGACTGTATCTCATATCAAATATGCCTTGATCTAAAAATCATATTTTTATCTGGAGGCAGCAGAGGTTTAAATTCTGAGTTTTCCTTCTCCATCGGGCAGTAAGAACTCGTTAGCTTTAGGTGGCAACCAATCTTTTGTCCTACACGTTAAGCTCCTAAACGTTATCACCGACAGCACCTCGGGGGTGGGATGGGGCTGGGGCGCGAGACAGCGGGTAGATTGGTCATGAGGCCATAAGGTGAAAATCTGCAAAATCCCTAACTCAGATTTGACACTATGTTTCAGAAGAGAAAAGAAATAAAATAGATTCTAGAACCAACATTTTAGACACATGCAGATCTAGGTCTTAGAACAGACTAAAGACGCAATCATTTATTTCATAATAAAATGTTGCATATTTTTCAATGACTGGTTTTAAGCGTCTCTCTAATGACACACAAGTCCAGGGTTTTATCCTTATACTAAAATATTTTTGTCAAGGACAAATGAAATATAGATGTTAATTGTTTACTTGGAGGTTCAGCTAATGCCGATGTAAATTATCCCGACAGCGGATTCCAGCGGTGGTTGATTTTGAAACCATTACGATGCCAATGCCCATTCATTCTCATCGTATGACCTCAAAACCGGCCATTTGAAGTGTGTCCCAGAATGTCCTATCTCAAGTAACACCAGTCCTTTCCTACATTAATACCAATACAGGCCACCGACACACTTCCCATTGCAGCCCCAGGTACTCAACACAGTTCATAGATAGCACACTGGACGTTCTCTCAAGTCAAGACAGCCTAGACCTCCATAACTTTCATATCACTGCAGCTGGATCTACACCAGTCCTTCTTCCCGTCTAAACATGTCTTCTCTTACTTGTGTTCAATGGTACTCTCATGCGCACCATCAATGTGGCTCGGGAGCAGAGTTACAACAGTTTGTTTCTTTTCTTGCGGTGGTTGATTTTGAAACCAGAACGATGCCAATGCCCACTCATTCTCATCGTATTACCTCAAAACCATCTATTCGAATTTTTTTTTCTTGCGGTGGTAGATTTCGACAAACTTTTGTAAGACAAAGTAGCGCTGACAAAATCGTGTCTTTAAAATAGCGCCGACAAAAAAGCGACTGTATCTCATATCAAATATGCCTTGATCTAAAAATCATATTTTTATCTGGAGGCAGCAGAGGTTTAAATTCTGAGTTTTCCTTCTCCATCGGGCAGTAAGAACTCGTTAGCTTTAGGTGGCAACCAATCTTTTGTCCTACACGTTAAGCTCCTAAACGTTATCACCGACAGCACCTCGGGGGTGGGATGGGGCTGGGGCGCGAGACAGCGGGTAGATTGGTCATGAGGCCATAAGGTGAAAATCTGCAAAATCCCTAACTCAGATTTGACACTATGTTTCAGAAGAGAAAAGAAATAAAATAGATTCTAGAACCAACATTTTAGACACATGCAGATCTAGGTCTTAGAACAGACTAAAGACGCAATCATTTATTTCATAATAAAATGTTGCATATTTTTCAATGACTGGTTGTTAAGCGTCTCTCTAATGACACACAAGTCCAGGGTTTTATCCTTATACTAAAATATTTTTGTCAAGGACAAATGAAATATAGATGTTAATTGTTTACTTGGAGGTTTAGCTAATGCCGATGTAAATTATCCCGACAGCGGATTCCAGCGGTGGTTGATTTTGAAACCATTACGATGCCAATGCCCATTCATTCTCATCGTATGACCTCAAAACCGGCCATTTGAAGTGTGTCCCAGAATGTCCTATCTCAAGTAACACCAGTCCTTTCCTACATTAATACCAATACAGGCCACCGACACACTTCCCATTGCAGCCCCAGGTACTCAACACAGTTCATAGATAGCACACTGGACGTTCTCTCAAGTCAAGACAGCCTAGACCTCCATAACTTTCATATCACTGCAGCTGGATCTACACCAGTCCTTCTTCCCGTCTAAACATGTCTTCTCTTACTTGTGTTCAATGGTACTCTCATGCGCACCATCAATGTGGCTCGGGAGCAGAGTTACAACAGTTTGTTTCTTTTCTTGCGGTGGTTGATTTTGAAACCAGAACGATGCCAATGCCCACTCATTCTCATCGTATTACCTCAAAACCATCTATTCGAATTTTTTTTTCTTGCGGTGGTAGATTTCGACAAACTTTTGTAAGACAAAGTAGCGCTGACAAAATCGTGTCTTTAAAATAGCGCCGACAAAAAAGCGACTGTATCTCATATCAAATATGCCTTGATCTAAAAATCATATTTTTATCTGGAGGCAGCAGAGGTTTAAATTCTGAGTTTTCCTTCTCCATCGGGCAGTAAGAACTCGTTAGCTTTAGGTGGCAACCAATCTTTTGTCCTACACGTTAAGCTCCTAAACGTTATCACCGACAGCACCTCGGGGGTGGGATGGGGCTGGGGCGCGAGACAGCGGGTAGATTGGTCATGAGGCCATAAGGTGAAAATCTGCAAAATCCCTAACTCAGATTTGACACTATGTTTCAGAAGAGAAAAGAAATAAAATAGATTCTAGAACCAACATTTTAGACACATGCAGATCTAGGTCTTAGAACAGACTAAAGACGCAATCATTTATTTCATAATAAAATGTTGCATATTTTTCAATGACTGGTTGTTAAGCGTCTCTCTAATGACACACAAGTCCAGGGTTTTATCCTTATACTAAAATATTTTTGTCAAGGACAAATGAAATATAGATGTTAATTGTTTACTTGGAGGTTCAGCTAATGCCGATGTAAATTATCCCGACAGCGGATTCCAGCGGTGGTTGATTTTGAAACCATTACGATGCCAATGCCCATTCATTCTCATCGTATGACCTCAAAACCGGCCATTTGAAGTGTGTCCCAGAATGTCCTATCTCAAGTAACACCAGTCCTTTCCTACATTAATACCAATACAGGCCACCGACACACTTCCCATTGCAGCCCCAGGTACTCAACACAGTTCATAGATAGCACACTGGACGTTCTCTCAAGTCAAGACAGCCTAGACCTCCATAACTTTCATATCACTGCAGCTGGATCTACACCAGTCCTTCTTCCCGTCTAAACATGTCTTCTCTTACTTGTGTTCAATGGTACTCTCATGCGCACCATCAATGTGACTCGGGAGCAGAGTTACAACAGTTTGTTTCTTTTCTTGCGGTGGTTGATTTTGAAATCAGAACGATGCCAATGCCCACTTATTCTTATCGTATTATTTCAAAACCATCTATTCGAATTTTTTTTTCTTGCGGTAGTAGATTTCGACAAACTTTTGTAAGACAAAGTAGCGCTGACAAAATCGTGTCTTTAAAATAGCGCCGACAAAAAAGCGACTGTATCTCATATCAAATATGCCTTGATCTAAAAATCATATTTTTATCTGGAGGCAGCAGAGGTTTAAATTCTGAGTTTTCCTTCTCCATCGGGCAGTAAGAACTCGTTAGCTTTAGGTGGCAACCAATCTTTTGTCCTACACGTTAAGCTCCTAAACGTTATCACCGACAGCACCTCGGGGGTGGGATGGGGCTGGGGCGCGAGACAGCGGGTAGATTGGTCATGAGGCCATAAGGTGAAAATCTGCAAAATCCCTAACTCAGATTTGACACTATGTTTCAGAAGAGAAAAGAAATAAAATAGATTCTAGAACCAACATTTTAGACACATGCAGATCTAGGTCTTAGAACAGACTAAAGACGCAATCTTTTATTTCATAATAAAATGTTGCATAATTTTTCAATGACTGGTTGTTAAGCGTCTCTCTAATGACACACAAGTCCAGGGTTTTATCCTTATACTAAAATATTTTTGTCAAGGACAAATGAAATATAGATGTTAATTGTTTACTTGGAGGTTCAGCTAATGCCGATGTAAATTATCCCGACAGCGGATTCCAGCGGTGGTTGATTTTGAAACCATTACGATGCCAATGCCCATTCATTCTCGTCGTATGACCTCAAAACCGGCCATTTGAAGTGTGTCCCAGAATGTCCTATCTCAAGTAACACCAGTCCTTTCCTACATTAATACCAATACAGGCCACCGACACACTTCCCATTGCAGCCCCAGGTACTCAACACAGTTCATAGATAGCACACTGGACGTTCTCTCAAGTCAAGACAGCCTAGACCTCCATAACTTTTATATCACTGCAGCTGGATCTACACCAGTCCTTCTTCCCGTCTAAACATGTCTTCTCTTACTTGTGTTCAATGGTACTCTCATGCGCACCATCAATGTGGCTCGGGAGCAGAGTTACAACAGTTTGTTTCTTTTCTTGCGGTGGTTGATTTTGAAACCAGAACGATGCCAATGCCCACTCATTCTCATCGTATTACCTCAAAACCATCTATTCGAATTTTTTTTTCTTGCGGTGGTAGATTTCGACAAACTTTTGTAAGACAAAGTAGCGCTGACAAAATCGTGTCTTTAAAATAGCGCCGACAAAAAAGCGACTGTATCTCATATCAAATATGCCTTGATCTAAAAATCATATTTTTATCTGGAGGCAGCAGAGGTTTAAATTCTGAGTTTTCCTTCTCCATCGGGCAGTAAGAACTCGTTAGCTTTAGGTGGCAACCAATCTTTTGTCCTACACGTTAAGCTCCTAAACGTTATCACCGACAGCACCTCGGGGGTGGGATGGGGCTGGGGCGCGAGACAGCGGGTAGATTGGTCATGAGGCCATAAGGTGAAAATCTGCAAAATCCCTAACTCAGATTTGACACTATGTTTCAGAAGAGAAAAGAAATAAAATAGATTCTAGAACCAACATTTTAGACACATGCAGATCTAGGTCTTAGAACAGACTAAAGACGCAATCATTTATTTCATAATAAAATGTTGCATATTTTTCAATGACTGGTTGTTAAGCGTCTCTCTAATGACACACAAGTCCAGGGTTTTATCCTTATACTAAAATATTTTTGTCAAGGACAAATGAAATATAGATGTTAATTGTTTACTTGGAGGTTCAGCTAATGCCGATGTAAATTATCCCGACAGCGGATTCCAGCGGTGGTTGATTTTGAAACCATTACGATGCCAATGCCCATTCATTCTCATCGTATGACCTCAAAACCGGCCATTTGAAGTGTGTCCCAGAATGTCCTATCTCAAGTAACACCAGTCCTTTCCTACATTAATACCAATACAGGCCACCGACACACTTCCCATTGCAGCCCCAGGTACTCAACACAGTTCATAGATAGCACACTGGACGTTCTCTCAAGTCAAGACAGCCTAGACCTCCATAACTTTCATATCACTGCAGCTGGATCTACACCAGTCCTTCTTCCCGTCTAAACATGTCTTCTCTTACTTGTGTTCAATGGTACTCTCATGCGCACCATCAATGTGGCTCGGGAGCAGAGTTACAACAGTTTGTTTCTTTTCTTGCGGTGGTTGATTTTGAAATCAGAACGATGCCAATGCCCACTCATTCTCATCGTATTACCTCAAAACCATCTATTCGAATTTTTTTTTCTTGCGGTAGTAGATTTCGACAAACTTTTGTAAGACAAAGTAGCGCTGACAAAATCGTGTCTTTAAAATAGCGCCGACAAAAAAGCGACTGTATCTCATATCAAATATGCCTTGATCTAAAAATCATATTTTTATCTGGAGGCAGCAGAGGTTTAAATTCTGAGTTTTCCTTCTCCATCGGGCAGTAAGAACTCGTTAGCTTTAGGTGGCAACCAATCTTTTGTCCTACACGTTAAGCTCCTAAACGTTATCACCGACAGCACCTCGGGGGTGGGATGGGGCTGGGGCGCGAGACAGCGGGTAGATTGGTCATGAGGCCATAAGGTGAAAATCTGCAAAATCCCTAACTCAGATTTGACACTATGTTTCAGAAGAGAAAAGAAATAAAATAGATTCTAGAACCAACATTTTAGACACATGCAGATCTAGGTCTTAGAACAGACTAAAGACGCAATCATTTATTTCGTAATAAAATGTTGCATAATTTTTCAATGACTGGTTGTTAAGCGTCTCTCTAATGACACACAAGTCCAGGGTTTTATCCTTATACTAAAATATTTTTGTCAAGGACAAATGAAATATAGATGTTAATTGTTTACTTGGAGGTTCAGCTAATGCCGATGTAAATTATCCCGACAGCGGATTCCAGCGGTGGTTGATTTTGAAACCATTACGATGCCAATGCCCATTCATTCTCATCGTATGACCTCAAAACCGGCCATTTGAAGTGTGTCCCGGAATGTCCTATCTCAAGTGACACCAGTCCTTTCCTACATTAATACCAATACAGGCCACCGACACACTTCCCATTGCAGCCCCAGGTACTCAACACAGTTCATAGATAGCACACTGGACGTTCTCTCAAGTCAAGACAGCCTAGACCTCCATAACTTTTATATCACTGCAGCTGGATCTACACCAGTCCTTCTTCCCGTCTAAACATGTCTTCTCTTACTTGTGTTCAATGGTACTCTCATGCGCACCATCAATGTGGCTCGGGAGCAGAGTTACAACAGTTTGTTTCTTTTCTTGCGGTGGTTGATTTTGAAACCAGAACGATGCCAATGCCCACTCATTCTCATCGTATTACCTCAAAACCATCTATTCGAATTTTTTTTTCTTGCGGTGGTAGATTTCGACAAACTTTTGTAAGACAAAGTAGAGCTGACAAAATCGTGTCTTTAAAATAGCGCCGACAAAAAAGCGACTGTATCTCATATCAAATATGCCTTGATCTAAAAATCATATTTTTATCTGGAGGCAGCAGAGGTTTAAATTCTGAGTTTTCCTTCTCCATCGGGCAGTAAGAACTCGGTAGCTTTAGGTGGCAACCAATCTTTTGTCCTACACGTTAAGCTCCTAAACGTTATCACCGACAGCACCTCGGGGGTGGGATGGGGCTGGGGCGCGAGACAGCGGGTAGATTGGTCATGAGGCCATAAGGTGAAAATCTGCAAAATCCCTAACTCAGATTTGACACTATGTTTCAGAAGAGAAAAGAAATAAAATAGATTCTAGAACCAACATTTTAGACACATGCAGATCTAGGTCTTAGAACAGACTAAAGACGCAATCATTTATTTCATAATAAAATGTTGCATATTTTTCAATGACTGGTTGTTAAGCGTCTCTCTAATGACACACAAGTCCAGGGTTTTATCCTTATACTAAAATATTTTTGTCAAGGACAAATGAAATATAGATGTTAATTGTTTACTTGGAGGTTCAGCTAATGCCGATGTAATTTATCCCGACAGCGGATTCCAGCGGTGGTTGATTTTGAAACCATTACGATGCCAATGCCCATTCATTCTCATCGTATGACCTCAAAACCGGCCATTTGAAGTGTGTCCCAGAATGTCCTATCTCAAGTAACACCAGTCCTTTCCTACATTAATACCAATACAGGCCACCGACACACTTCCCATTGCAGCCCCAGGTACTCAACACAGTTCATAGATAGCACACTGGACGTTCTCTCAAGTCAAGACAGCCTAGACCTCCATAACTTTTATATCACTGCAGCTGGATCTACACCAGTCCTTCTTCCCGTCTAAACATGTCTTCTCTTACTTGTGTTCAATGGTACTCTCATGCGCACCATCAATGTGGCTCGGGAGCAGAGTTACAACAGTTTGTTTCTTTTCTTGCGGTGGTTGATTTTGAAACCAGAACGATGCCAATGCCCACTCATTCTCATCGTATTACCTCAAAACCATCTATTCGAATTTTTTTTTCTTGCGGTGGTAGATTTCGACAAACTTTTGTAAGACAAAGTAGCGCTGACAAAATCGTGTCTTTAAAATAGCGCCGACAAAAAAGCGACTGTATCTCATATCAAATATGCCTTGATCTAAAAATCATATTTTTATCTGGAGGCAGCAGAGGTTTAAATTCTGAGTTTTCCTTCTCCATCGGGCAGTAAGAACTCGGTAGCTTTAGGTGGCAACCAATCTTTTGTCCTACACGTTAAGCTCCTAAACGTTATCACCGACAGCACCTCGGGGGTGGGATGGGGCTGGGGCGCGAGACAGCGGGTAGATTGGTCATGAGGCCATAAGGTGAAAATCTGCAAAATCCCTAACTCAGATTTGACACTATGTTTCAGAAGAGAAAAGAAATAAAATAGATTCTAGAACCAACATTTTAGACACATGCAGATCTAGGTCTTAGAACAGACTAAAGACGCAATCATTTATTTCATAATAAAATGTTGCATATTTTTCAATGACTGGTTGTTAAGCGTCTCTCTAATGACACACAAGTCCAGGGTTTTATCCTTATACTAAAATATTTTTGTCAAGGACAAATGAAATATAGATGTTAATTGTTTACTTGGAGGTTTAGCTAATGCCGATGTAAATTATCCCGACAGCGGATTCCAGCGGTGGTTGATTTTGAAACCATTACGATGCCAATGCCCATTCATTCTCATCGTATGACCTCAAAACCGGCCATTTGAAGTGTGTCCCGGAATGTCCTATCTCAAGTAACACCAGTCCTTTCCTACATTAATACCAATACAGGCCACCGACACACTTCCCATTGCAGCCCCAGGTACTCAACACAGTTCATAGATAGCACACTGGACGTTCTCTCAAGTCAAGACAGCCTAGACCTCCATAACTTTTATATCACTGCAGCTGGATCTACACCAGTCCTTCTTCCCGTCTAAACATGTCTTCTCTTACTTGTGTTCAATGGTACTCTCATGCGCACCATCAATGTGGCTCGGGAGCAGAGTTACAACAGTTTGTTTCTTTTCTTGCGGTGGTTGATTTTGAAACCAGAACGATGCCAATGCCCACTCATTCTCATCGTATTACCTCAAAACCATCTATTCGAATTTTTTTTTCTTGCGGTGGTAGATTTCGACAAACTTTTGTAAGACAAAGTAGCGCTGACAAAATCGTGTCTTTAAAATAGCGCCGACAAAAAAGCGACTGTATCTCATATCAAATATGCCTTGATCTAAAAATCATATTTTTATCTGGAGGCAGCAGAGGTTTAAATTCTGAGTTTTCCTTCTCCATCGGGCAGTAAGAACTCGTTAGCTTTAGGTGGCAACCAATCTTTTGTCCTACACGTTAAGCTCCTAAACGTTATCACCGACAGCACCTCGGGGGTGGGATGGGGCTGGGGCGCGAGACAGCGGGTAGATTGGTCATGAGGCCATAAGGTGAAAATCTGCAAAATCCCTAACTCAGATTTGACACTATGTTTCAGAAGAGAAAAGAAATAAAATAGATTCTAGAACCAACATTTTAGACACATGCAGATCTAGGTCTTAGAACAGACTAAAGACGCAATCATTTATTTCATAATAAAATGTTGCATATTTTTCAATGACTGGTTGTTAAGCGTCTCTCTAATGACACACAAGTCCAGGGTTTTATCCTTATACTAAAATATTTTTGTCAAGGACAAATGAAATATAGATGTTAATTGTTTACTTGGAGGTTCAGCTAATGCCGATGTAAATTATCCCGACAGCGGATTCCAGCGGTGGTTGATTTTGAAACCATTACGATGCCAATGCCCATTCATTCTCATCGTATGACCTCAAAACCGGCCATTTGAAGTGTGTCCCAGAATGTCCTATCTCAAGTAACACCAGTCCTTTCCTACATTAATACCAATACAGGCCACCGACACACTTCCCATTGCAGCCCCAGGTACTCAACACAGTTCATAGATAGCACACTGGACGTTCTCTCAAGTCAAGAAAGCCTAGACCTCCATAACTTTCATATCACTGCAGCTGGATCTACACCAGTCCTTCTTCCCGTCTAAACATGTCTTCTCTTACTTGTGTTCAATGGTACTCTCATGCGCACCATCAATGTGGCTCGGGAGCAGAGTTACAACAGTTTGTTTCTTTTCTTGCGGTGGTTGATTTTGAAACCAGAACGATGCCAATGCCCACTCATTCTCATCGTATTACCTCAAAACCATCTATTCGAATTTTTTTTTCTTGCGGTGGTAGATTTCGACAAACTTTTGTAAGACAAAGTAGCGCTGACAAAATCGTGTCTTTAAAATAGCGCCGACAAAAAAGCGACTGTATCTCATATCAAATATGCCTTGATCTAAAAATCATATTTTTATCTGGAGGCAGCAGAGGTTTAAATTCTGAGTTTTCCTTCTCCATCGGGCAGTAAGAACTCGTTAGCTTTAGGTGGCAACCAATCTTTTGTCCTACACGTTAAGCTCCTAAACGTTATCACCGACAGCACCTCGGGGGTGGGATGGGGCTGGGGCGCGAGACAGCGGGTAGATTGGTCATGAGGCCATAAGGTGAAAATCTGCAAAATCCCTAACTCAGATTTGACACTATGTTTCAGAAGAGAAAAGAAATAAAATAGATTCTAGAACCAACATTTTAGACACATGCAGATCTAGGTCTTAGAACAGACTAAAGACGCAATCATTTATTTCATAATAAAATGTTGCATATTTTTCAATGACTGGTTGTTAAGCGTCTCTCTAATGACACACAAGTCCAGGGTTTTATCCTTATACTAAAATATTTTTGTCAAGGACAAATGAAATATAGATGTTAATTGTTCACTTGGAGGTTCAGCTAATGCCGATGTAAATTATCCCGACAGCGGATTCCAGCGGTGGTTGATTTTGAAACCATTACGATGCCAATGCCCATTCATTCTCATCGTATGACCTCAAAACCGGCCATTTGAAGTGTGTCCCAGAATGTCCTATCTCAAGTAACACCAGTCCTTTCCTACATTAATACCAATACAGGCCACCGACACACTTCCCATTGCAGCCCCAGGTACTCAACACAGTTCATAGATAGCACACTGGACGTTCTCTCAAGTCAAGACAGCCTAGACCTCCATAACTTTCATATCACTGCAGCTGGATCTACACCAGTCCTTCTTCCCGTCTAAACATGTCTTCTCTTACTTGTGTTCAATGGTACTCTCATGCGGACCATCAATGTGGCTCGGGAGCAGAGTTACAACAGTTTGTTTCTTTTCTTGCGGTGGTTGATTTTGAAACCAGAACGATGCCAATGCCCACTCATTCTCATCGTATTACCTCAAAACCATCTATTCGAATTTTTTTTTCTTGCGGTGGTAGATTTCGACAAACTTTTGTAAGACAAAGTAGCGCTGACAAAATCGTGTCTTTAAAATAGCGCCGACAAAAAAGCGACTGTATCTCATATCAAATATGCCTTGATCTAAAAATCATATTTTTATCTGGAGGCAGCAGAGGTTTAAATTCTGAGTTTTCCTTCTCCATCGGGCAGTAAGAACTCGTTAGCTTTAGGTGGCAACCAATCTTTTGTCCTACACGTTAAGCTCCTAAACGTTATCACCGACAGCACCTCGGGGGTGGGATGGGGCTGGGGCGCGAGACAGCGGGTAGATTGGTCATGAGGCCATAAGGTGAAAATCTGCAAAATCCCTAACTCAGATTTGACACTATGTTTCAGAAGAGAAAAGAAATAAAATAGATTCTACAACCAACATTTTAGACACATGCAGATCTAGGTCTTAGAACAGACTAAAGACGCAATCATTTATTTCATAATAAAATGTTGCATATTTTTCAATGACTGGTTGTTAAGCGTCTCTCTAATGACACACAAGTCCAGGGTTTTATCCTTATACTAAAATATTTTTGTCAAGGACAAATGAAATATAGATGTTAATTGTTCACTTGGAGGTTCAGCTAATGCCGATGTAAATTATCCCGACAGCGGATTCCAGCGGTGGTTGATTTTGAAACCATTACGATGCCAATGCCCATTCATTCTCATCGTATGACCTCAAAACCGGCCATTTGAAGTGTGTCCCAGAATGTCCTATCTCAAGTAACACCAGTCCTTTCCTACATTAATACCAATACAGGCCACCGACACACTTCCCATTGCAGCCCCAGGTACTCAACACAGTTCATAGATAGCACACTGGACGTTCTCTCAAGTCAAGACAGCCTAGACCTCCATAACTTTCATATCACTGCAGCTGGATCTACACCAGTCCTTCTTCCCGTCTAAACATGTCTTCTCTTACTTGTGTTCAATGGTACTCTCATGCGCACCATCAATGTGGCTCGGGAGCAGAGTTACAACAGTTTGTTTCTTTTCTTGCGGTGGTTGATTTTGAAACCAGAACGATGCCAATGCCCACTCATTCTCATCGTATTACCTCAAAACCATCTATTCGAATTTTTTTTTCTTGCGGTGGTAGATTTCGACAAACTTTTGTAAGACAAAGTAGAGCTGACAAAATCGTGTCTTTAAAATAGCGCCGACAAAAAAGCGACTGTATCTCATATCAAATATGCCTTGATCTAAAAATCATATTTTTATCTGGAGGCAGCAGAGGTTTAAATTCTGAGTTTTCCTTCTCCATCGGGCAGTAAGAACTCGGTAGCTTTAGGTGGCAACCAATCTTTTGTCCTACACGTTAAGCTCCTAAACGTTATCACCGACAGCACCTCGGGGGTGGGATGGGGCTGGGGCGCGAGACAGCGGGTAGATTGGTCATGAGGCCATAAGGTGAAAATCTGCAAAATCCCTAACTCAGATTTGACACTATGTTTCAGAAGAGAAAAGAAATAAAATAGATTCTAGAACCAACATTTTAGACACATGCAGATCTAGGTCTTAGAACAGACTAAAGACGCAATCATTTATTTCATAATAAAATGTTGCATATTTTTCAATGACTGGTTGTTAAGCGTCTCTCTAATGACACACAAGTCCAGGGTTTTATCCTTATACTAAAATATTTTTGTCAAGGACAAATGAAATATAGATGTTAATTGTTTACTTGGAGGTTCAGCTAATGCCGATGTAAATTATCCCGACAGCGGATTCCAGCGGTGGTTGATTTTGAAACCATTACGATGCCAATGCCCATTCATTCTCATCGTATGACCTCAAAACCGGCCATTTGAAGTGTGTCCCAGAATGTCCTATCTCAAGTAACACCAGTCCTTTCCTACATTAATACCAATACAGGCCACCGACACACTTCCCATTGCAGCCCCAGGTACTCAACACAGTTCATAGATAGCACACTGGACGTTCTCTCAAGTCAAGACAGCCTAGACCTCCATAACTTTCATATCACTGCAGCTGGATCTACACCAGTCCTTCTTCCCGTCTAAACATGTCTTCTCTTACTTGTGTTCAATGGTACTCTCATGCGCACCATCAATGTGGCTCGGGAGCAGAGTTACAACAGTTTGTTTCTTTTCTTGCGGTGGTTGATTTTGAAACCAGAACGATGCCAATGCCCACTCATTCTCATCGTATTACCTCAAAACCATCTATTCGAATTTTTTTTTCTTGCGGTGGTAGATTTCGACAAACTTTTGTAAGACAAAGTAGAGCTGACAAAATCGTGTCTTTAAAATAGCGCCGACAAAAAAGCGACTGTATCTCATATCAAATATGCCTTGATCTAAAAATCATATTTTTATCTGGAGGCAGCAGAGGTTTAAATTCTGAGTTTTCCTTCTCCATCGGGCAGTAAGAACTCGGTAGCTTTAGGTGGCAACCAATCTTTTGTCCTACACGTTAAGCTCCTAAACGTTATCACCGACAGCACCTCGGGGGTGGGATGGGGCTGGGGCGCGAGACAGCGGGTAGATTGGTCATGAGGCCATAAGGTGAAAATCTGCAAAATCCCTAACTCAGATTTGACACTATGTTTCAGAAGAGAAAAGAAATAAAATAGATTCTAGAACCAACATTTTAGACACATGCAGATCTAGGTCTTAGAACAGACTAAAGACGCAATCATTTATTTCATAATAAAATGTTGCATATTTTTCAATGACTGGTTGTTAAGCGTCTCTCTAATGACACACAAGTCCAGGGTTTTATCCTTATACTAAAATATTTTTGTCAAGGACAAATGAAATATAGATGTTAATTGTTTACTTGGAGGTTCAGCTAATGCCGATGTAAATTATCCCGACAGCGGATTCCAGCGGTGGTTGATTTTGAAACCATTACGATGCCAATGCCCATTCATTCTCATCGTATGACCTCAAAACCGGCCATTTGAAGTGTGTCCCAGAATGTCCTATCTCAAGTAACACCAGTCCTTTCCTACATTAATACCAATACAGGCCACCGACACACTTCCCATTGCAGCCCCAGGTACTCAACACAGTTCATAGATAGCACACTGGACGTTCTCTCAAGTCAAGACAGCCTAGACCTCCATAACTTTTATATCACTGCAGCTGGATCTACACCAGTCCTTCTTCCCGTCTAAACATGTCTTCTCTTACTTGTGTTCAATGGTACTCTCATGCGCACCATCAATGTGGCTCGGGAGCAGAGTTACAACAGTTTGTTTCTTTTCTTGCGGTGGTTGATTTTGAAACCAGAACGATGCCAATGCCCACTCATTCTCATCGTATTACCTCAAAACCATCTATTCGAATTTTTTTTTCTTGCGGTGGTAGATTTCGACAAACTTTTGTAAGACAAAGTAGCGCTGACAAAATCGTGTCTTTAAAATAGCGCCGACAAAAAAGCGACTGTATCTCATATCAAATATGCCTTGATCTAAAAATCATATTTTTATCTGGAGGCAGCAGAGGTTTAAATTCTGAGTTTTCCTTCTCCATCGGGCAGTAAGAACTCGTTAGCTTTAGGTGGCAACCAATCTTTTGTCCTACACGTTAAGCTCCTAAACGTTATCACCGACAGCACCTCGGGGGTGGGATGGGGCTGGGGCGCGAGACAGCGGGTAGATTGGTCATGAGGCCATAAGGTGAAAATCTGCAAAATCCCTAACTCAGATTTGACACTATGTTTCAGAAGAGAAAAGAAATAAAATAGATTCTAGAACCAACATTTTAGACACATGCAGATCTAGGTCTTAGAACAGACTAAAGACGCAATCATTTATTTCATAATAAAATGTTGCATATTTTTCAATGACTGGTTGTTAAGCGTCTCTCTAATGACACACAAGTCCAGGGTTTTATCCTTATACTAAAATATTTTTGTCAAGGACAAATGAAATATAGATGTTAATTGTTTACTTGGAGGTTCAGCTAATGCCGATGTAAATTATCCCGACAGCGGATTCCAGCGGTGGTTGATTTTGAAACCATTACGATGCCAATGCCCATTCATTCTCATCGTATGACCTCAAAACCGGCCATTTGAAGTGTGTCCCAGAATGTCCTATCTCAAGTAACACCAGTCCTTTCCTACATTAATACCAATACAGGCCACCGACACACTTCCCATTGCAGCCCCAGGTACTCAACACAGTTCATAGATAGCACACTGGACGTTCTCTCAAGTCAAGACAGCCTAGACCTCCATAACTTTCATATCACTGCAGCTGGATCTACACCAGTCCTTCTTCCCGTCTAAACATGTCTTCTCTTACTTGTGTTCAATGGTACTCTCATGCGCACCATCAATGTGACTCGGGAGCAGAGTTACAACAGTTTGTTTCTTTTCTTGCGGTGGTTGATTTTGAAATCAGAACGATGCCAATGCCCACTTATTCTTATCGTATTATTTCAAAACCATCTATTCGAATTTTTTTTTCTTGCGGTAGTAGATTTCGACAAACTTTTGTAAGACAAAGTAGCGCTGACAAAATCGTGTCTTTAAAATAGCGCCGACAAAAAAGCGACTGTATCTCATATCAAATATGCCTTGATCTAAAAATCATATTTTTATCTGGAGGCAGCAGAGGTTTAAATTCTGAGTTTTCCTTCTCCATCGGGCAGTAAGAACTCGTTAGCTTTAGGTGGCAACCAATCTTTTGTCCTACACGTTAAGCTCCTAAACGTTATCACCGACAGCACCTCGGGGGTGGGATGGGGCTGGGGCGCGAGACAGCGGGTAGATTGGTCATGAGGCCATAAGGTGAAAATCTGCAAAATCCCTAACTCAGATTTGACACTATGTTTCAGAAGAGAAAAGAAATAAAATAGATTCTAGAACCAACATTTTAGACACATGCAGATCTAGGTCTTAGAACAGACTAAAGACGCAATCTTTTATTTCATAATAAAATGTTGCATAATTTTTCAATGACTGGTTGTTAAGCGTCTCTCTAATGACACACAAGTCCAGGGTTTTATCCTTATACTAAAATATTTTTGTCAAGGACAAATGAAATATAGATGTTAATTGTTTACTTGGAGGTTCAGCTAATGCCGATGTAAATTATCCCGACAGCGGATTCCAGCGGTGGTTGATTTTGAAACCATTACGATGCCAATGCCCATTCATTCTCGTCGTATGACCTCAAAACCGGCCATTTGAAGTGTGTCCCAGAATGTCCTATCTCAAGTAACACCAGTCCTTTCCTACATTAATACCAATACAGGCCACCGACACACTTCCCATTGCAGCCCCAGGTACTCAACACAGTTCATAGATAGCACACTGGACGTTCTCTCAAGTCAAGACAGCCTAGACCTCCATAACTTTTATATCACTGCAGCTGGATCTACACCAGTCCTTCTTCCCGTCTAAACATGTCTTCTCTTACTTGTGTTTAATGGTACTCTCATGCGCACCATCAATGTGGCTCGGGAGCAGAGTTACAACAGTTTGTTTCTTTTCTTGCGGTGGTTGATTTTGAAACCAGAACGATGCCAATGCCCACTCATTCTCATCGTATTACCTCAAAACCATCTATTCGAATTTTTTTTTCTTGCGGTGGTAGATTTCGACAAACTTTTGTAAGACAAAGTAGAGCTGACAAAATCGTGTCTTTAAAATAGCGCCGACAAAAAAGCGACTGTATCTCATATCAAATATGCCTTGATCTAAAAATCATATTTTTATCTGGAGGCAGCAGAGGTTTAAATTCTGAGTTTTCCTTCTCCATCGGGCAGTAAGAACTCGGTAGCTTTAGGTGGCAACCAATCTTTTGTCCTACACGTTAAGCTCCTAAACGTTATCACCGACAGCACCTCGGGGGTGGGATGGGGCTGGGGCGCGAGACAGCGGGTAGATTGGTCATGAGGCCATAAGGTGAAAATCTGCAAAATCCCTAACTCAGATTTGACACTATGTTTCAGAAGAGGAAAGAAATAAAATAGATTCTAGAACCAACATTTTAGACACATGCAGATCTAGGTCTTAGAACAGACTAAAGACGCAATCATTTATTTCATAATAAAATGTTGCATATTTTTCAATGACTGGTTGTTAAGCGTCTCTCTAATGACACACAAGTCCAGGGTTTTATCCTTATACTAAAATATTTTTGTCAAGGACAAATGAAATATAGATGTTAATTGTTTACTTGGAGGTTCAGCTAATGCCGATGTAAATTATCCCGACAGCGGATTCCAGCGGTGGTTGATTTTGAAACCATTACGATGCCAATGCCCATTCATTCTCATCGTATGACCTCAAAACCGGCCATTTGAAGTGTGTCCCAGAATGTCCTATCTCAAGTAACACCAGTCCTTTCCTACATTAATACCAATACAGGCCACCGACACACTTCCCATTGCAGCCCCAGGTACTCAACACAGTTCATAGATAGCACACTGGACGTTCTCTCAAGTCAAGACAGCCTAGACCTCCATAACTTTCATATCACTGCAGCTGGATCTACACCAGTCCTTCTTCCCGTCTAAACATGTCTTCTCTTACTTGTGTTCAATGGTACTCTCATGCGCACCATCAATGTGACTCGGGAGCAGAGTTACAACAGTTTGTTTCTTTTCTTGCGGTGGTTGATTTTGAAATCAGAACGATGCCAATGCCCACTCATTCTCATCGTATTACCTCAAAACCATCTATTCGAATTTTTTTTTCTTGCGGTAGTAGATTTCGACAAACTTTTGTAAGACAAAGTAGCGCTGACAAAATCGTGTCTTTAAAATAGCGCCGACAAAAAAGCGACTGTATCTCATATCAAATATGCCTTGATCTAAAAATCATATTTTTATCTGGAGGCAGCAGAGGTTTAAATTCTGAGTTTTCCTTCTCCATCGGGCAGTAAGAACTCGTTAGCTTTAGGTGGCAACCAATCTTTTGTCCTACACGTTAAGCTCCTAAACGTTATCACCGACAGCACCTCGGGGGTGGGATGGGGCTGGGGCGCGAGACAGCGGGTAGATTGGTCATGAGGCCATAAGGTGAAAATCTGCAAAATCCCTAACTCAGATTTGACACTATGTTTCAGAAGAGAAAAGAAATAAAATAGATTCTAGAACCAACATTTTAGACACATGCAGATCTAGGTCTTAGAACAGACTAAAGACGCAATCATTTATTTCGTAATAAAATGTTGCATAATTTTTCAATGACTGGTTGTTAAGCGTCTCTCTAATGACACACAAGTCCAGGGTTTTATCCTTATACTAAAATATTTTTGTCAAGGACAAATGAAATATAGATGTTAATTGTTTACTTGGAGGTTCAGCTAATGCCGATGTAAATTATCCCGACAGCGGATTCCAGCGGTGGTTGATTTTGAAACCATTACGATGCCAATGCCCATTCATTCTCATCGTATGACCTCAAAACCGGCCATTTGAAGTGTGTCCCGGAATGTCCTATCTCAAGTGACACCAGTCCTTTCCTACATTAATACCAATACAGGCCACCGACACACTTCCCATTGCAGCCCCAGGTACTCAACACAGTTCATAGATAGCACACTGGACGTTCTCTCAAGTCAAGACAGCCTAGACCTCCATAACTTTTATATCACTGCAGCTGGATCTACACCAGTCCTTCTTCCCGTCTAAACATGTCTTCTCTTACTTGTGTTCAATGGTACTCTCATGCGCACCATCAATGTGGCTCGGGAGCAGAGTTACAACAGTTTGTTTCTTTTCTTGCGGTGGTTGATTTTGAAACCAGAACGATGCCAATGCCCACTCATTCTCATCGTATTACCTCAAAACCATCTATTCGAATTTTTTTTTCTTGCGGTGGTAGATTTCGACAAACTTTTGTAAGACAAAGTAGAGCTGACAAAATCGTGTCTTTAAAATAGCGCCGACAAAAAAGCGACTGTATCTCATATCAAATATGCCTTGATCTAAAAATCATATTTTTATCTGGAGGCAGCAGAGGTTTAAATTCTGAGTTTTCCTTCTCCATCGGGCAGTAAGAACTCGGTAGCTTTAGGTGGCAACCAATCTTTTGTCCTACACGTTAAGCTCCTAAACGTTATCACCGACAGCACCTCGGGGGTGGGATGGGGCTGGGGCGCGAGACAGCGGGTAGATTGGTCATGAGGCCATAAGGTGAAAATCTGCAAAATCCCTAACTCAGATTTGACACTATGTTTCAGAAGAGAAAAGAAATAAAATAGATTCTAGAACCAACATTTTAGACACATGCAGATCTAGGTCTTAGAACAGACTAAAGACGCAATCATTTATTTCATAATAAAATGTTGCATATTTTTCAATGACTGGTTGTTAAGCGTCTCTCTAATGACACACAAGTCCAGGGTTTTATCCTTATACTAAAATATTTTTGTCAAGGACAAATGAAATATAGATGTTAATTGTTCACTTGGAGGTTCAGCTAATGCCGATGTAAATTATCCCGACAGCGGATTCCAGCGGTGGTTGATTTTGAAACCATTACGATGCCAATGCCCATTCATTCTCATCGTATGACCTCAAAACCGGCCATTTGAAGTGTGTCCCAGAATGTCCTATCTCAAGTAACACCAGTCCTTTCCTACATTAATACCAATACAGGCCACCGACACACTTCCCATTGCAGCCCCAGGTACTCAACACAGTTCATAGATAGCACACTGGACGTTCTCTCAAGTCAAGACAGCCTAGACCTCCATAACTTTCATATCACTGCAGCTGGATCTACACCAGTCCTTCTTCCCGTCTAAACATGTCTTCTCTTACTTGTGTTCAATGGTACTCTCATGCGCACCATCAATGTGGCTCGGGAGCAGAGTTACAACAGTTTGTTTCTTTTCTTGCGGTGGTTGATTTTGAAACCAGAACGATGCCAATGCCCACTCATTCTCATCGTATTACCTCAAAACCATCTATTCGAATTTTTTTTTCTTGCGGTGGTAGATTTCGACAAACTTTTGTAAGACAAAGTAGCGCTGACAAAATCGTGTCTTTAAAATAGCGCCGACAAAAAAGCGACTGTATCTCATATCAAATATGCCTTGATCTAAAAATCATATTTTTATCTGGAGGCAGCAGAGGTTTAAATTCTGAGTTTTCCTTCTCCATCGGGCAGTAAGAACTCGGTAGCTTTAGGTGGCAACCAATCTTTTGTCCTACACGTTAAGCTCCTAAACGTTATCACCGACAGCACCTCGGGGGTGGGATGGGGCTGGGGCGCGAGACAGCGGGTAGATTGGTCATGAGGCCATAAGGTGAAAATCTGCAAAATCCCTAACTCAGATTTGACACTATGTTTCAGAAGAGAAAAGAAATAAAATAGATTCTAGAACCAACATTTTAGACACATGCAGATCTAGGTCTTAGAACAGACTAAAGACGCAATCATTTATTTCATAATAAAATGTTGCATATTTTTCAATGACTGGTTGTTAAGCGTCTCTCTAATGACACACAAGTCCAGGGTTTTATCCTTATACTAAAATATTTTTGTCAAGGACAAATGAAATATAGATGTTAATTGTTTACTTGGAGGTTTAGCTAATGCCGATGTAAATTATCCCGACAGCGGATTCCAGCGGTGGTTGATTTTGAAACCATTACGATGCCAATGCCCATTCATTCTCATCGTATGACCTCAAAACCGGCCATTTGAAGTGTGTCCCGGAATGTCCTATCTCAAGTAACACCAGTCCTTTCCTACATTAATACCAATACAGGCCACCGACACACTTCCCATTGCAGCCCCAGGTACTCAACACAGTTCATAGATAGCACACTGGACGTTCTCTCAAGTCAAGACAGCCTAGACCTCCATAACTTTTATATCACTGCAGCTGGATCTACACCAGTCCTTCTTCCCGTCTAAACATGTCTTCTCTTACTTGTGTTCAATGGTACTCTCATGCGCACCATCAATGTGGCTCGGGAGCAGAGTTACAACAGTTTGTTTCTTTTCTTGCGGTGGTTGATTTTGAAACCAGAACGATGCCAATGCCCACTCATTCTCATCGTATTACCTCAAAACCATCTATTCGAATTTTTTTTTCTTGCGGTGGTAGATTTCGACAAACTTTTGTAAGACAAAGTAGCGCTGACAAAATCGTGTCTTTAAAATAGCGCCGACAAAAAAGCGACTGTATCTCATATCAAATATGCCTTGATCTAAAAATCATATTTTTATCTGGAGGCAGCAGAGGTTTAAATTCTGAGTTTTCCTTCTCCATCGGGCAGTAAGAACTCGTTAGCTTTAGGTGGCAACCAATCTTTTGTCCTACACGTTAAGCTCCTAAACGTTATCACCGACAGCACCTCGGGGGTGGGATGGGGCTGGGGCGCGAGACAGCGGGTAGATTGGTCATGAGGCCATAAGGTGAAAATCTGCAAAATCCCTAACTCAGATTTGACACTATGTTTCAGAAGAGAAAAGAAATAAAATAGATTCTAGAACCAACATTTTAGACACATGCAGATCTAGGTCTTAGAACAGACTAAAGACGCAATCATTTATTTCATAATAAAATGTTGCATATTTTTCAATGACTGGTTGTTAAGCGTCTCTCTAATGACACACAAGTCCAGGGTTTTATCCTTATACTAAAATATTTTTGTCAAGGACAAATGAAATATAGATGTTAATTGTTTACTTGGAGGTTCAGCTAATGCCGATGTAAATTATCCCGACAGCGGATTCCAGCGGTGGTTGATTTTGAAACCATTACGATGCCAATGCCCATTCATTCTCATCGTATGACCTCAAAACCGGCCATTTGAAGTGTGTCCCAGAATGTCCTATCTCAAGTAACACCAGTCCTTTCCTACATTAATACCAATACAGGCCACCGACACACTTCCCATTGCAGCCCCAGGTACTCAACACAGTTCATAGATAGCACACTGGACGTTCTCTCAAGTCAAGACAGCCTAGACCTCCATAATTTTTATATCACTGCAGCTGGATCTACACCAGTCCTTCTTCCCGTCTAAACATGTCTTCTCTTACTTGTGTTCAATGGTACTCTCATGCGCACCATCAATGTGGCTCGGGAGCAGAGTTACAACAGTTTGTTTCTTTTCTTGCGGTGGTTGATTTTGAAACCAGAACGATGCCAATGCCCACTCATTCTCATCGTATTACCTCAAAACCATCTATTCGAATTTTTTTTTCTTGCGGTGGTAGATTTCGACAAACTTTTGTAAGACAAAGTAGCGCTGACAAAATCGTGTCTTTAAAATAGCGCCGACAAAAAAGCGACTGTATCTCATATCAAATATGCCTTGATCTAAAAATCATATTTTTATCTGGAGGCAGCAGAGGTTTAAATTCTGAGTTTTCCTTCTCCATCGGGCAGTAAGAACTCGTTAGCTTTAGGTGGCAACCAATCTTTTGTCCTACACGTTAAGCTCCTAAACGTTATCACCGACAGCACCTCGGGGGTGGGATGGGGCTGGGGCGCGAGACAGCGGGTAGATTGGTCATGAGGCCATAAGGTGAAAATCTGCAAAATCCCTAACTCAGATTTGACACTATGTTTCAGAAGAGAAAAGAAATAAAATAGATTCTAGAACCAACATTTTAGACACATGCAGATCTAGGTCTTAGAACAGACTAAAGACGCAATCATTTATTTCATAATAAAATGTTGCATATTTTTCAATGACTGGTTGTTAAGCGTCTCTCTAATGACACACAAGTCCAGGGTTTTATCCTTATACTAAAATATTTTTGTCAAGGACAAATGAAATATAGATGTTAATTGTTCACTTGGAGGTTCAGCTAATGCCGATGTAAATTATCCCGACAGCGGATTCCAGCGGTGGTTGATTTTGAAACCATTACGATGCCAATGCCCATTCATTCTCATCGTATGACCTCAAAACCGGCCATTTGAAGTGTGTCCCAGAATGTCCTATCTCAAGTAACACCAGTCCTTTCCTACATTAATACCAATACAGGCCACCGACACACTTCCCATTGCAGCCCCAGGTACTCAACACAGTTCATAGATAGCACACTGGACGTTCTCTCAAGTCAAGACAGCCTAGACCTCCATAACTTTCATATCACTGCAGCTGGATCTACACCAGTCCTTCTTCCCGTCTAAACATGTCTTCTCTTACTTGTGTTCAATGGTACTCTCATGCGGACCATCAATGTGGCTCGGGAGCAGAGTTACAACAGTTTGTTTCTTTTCTTGCGGTGGTTGATTTTGAAACCAGAACGATGCCAATGCCCACTCATTCTCATCGTATTACCTCAAAACCATCTATTCGAATTTTTTTTTCTTGCGGTGGTAGATTTCGACAAACTTTTGTAAGACAAAGTAGCGCTGACAAAATCGTGTCTTTAAAATAGCGCCGACAAAAAAGCGACTGTATCTCATATCAAATATGCCTTGATCTAAAAATCATATTTTTATCTGGAGGCAGCAGAGGTTTAAATTCTGAGTTTTCCTTCTCCATCGGGCAGTAAGAACTCGTTAGCTTTAGGTGGCAACCAATCTTTTGTCCTACACGTTAAGCTCCTAAACGTTATCACCGACAGCACCTCGGGGGTGGGATGGGGCTGGGGCGCGAGACAGCGGGTAGATTGGTCATGAGGCCATAAGGTGAAAATCTGCAAAATCCCTAACTCAGATTTGACACTATGTTTCAGAAGAGAAAAGAAATAAAATAGATTCTAGAACCAACATTTTAGACACATGCAGATCTAGGTCTTAGAACAGACTAAAGACGCAATCATTTATTTCATAATAAAATGTTGCATATTTTTCAATGACTGGTTGTTAAGCGTCTCTCTAATGACACACAAGTCCAGGGTTTTATCCTTATACTAAAATATTTTTGTCAAGGACAAATGAAATATAGATGTTAATTGTTCACTTGGAGGTTCAGCTAATGCCGATGTAAATTATCCCGACAGCGGATTCCAGCGGTGGTTGATTTTGAAACCATTACGATGCCAATGCCCATTCATTCTCATCGTATGACCTCAAAACCGGCCATTTGAAGTGTGTCCCAGAATGTCCTATCTCAAGTAACACCAGTCCTTTCCTACATTAATACCAATACAGGCCACCGACACACTTCCCATTGCAGCCCCAGGTACTCAACACAGTTCATAGATAGCACACTGGACGTTCTCTCAAGTCAAGACAGCCTAGACCTCCATAACTTTCATATCACTGCAGCTGGATCTACACCAGTCCTTCTTCCCGTCTAAACATGTCTTCTCTTACTTGTGTTCAATGGTACTCTCATGCGGACCATCAATGTGGCTCGGGAGCAGAGTTACAACAGTTTGTTTCTTTTCTTGCGGTGGTTGATTTTGAAACCAGAACGATGCCAATGCCCACTCATTCTCATCGTATTACCTCAAAACCATCTATTCGAATTTTTTTTTCTTGCGGTGGTAGATTTCGACAAACTTTTGTAAGACAAAGTAGCGCTGACAAAATCGTGTCTTTAAAATAGCGCCGACAAAAAAGCGACTGTATCTCATATCAAATATGCCTTGATCTAAAAATCATATTTTTATCTGGAGGCAGCAGAGGTTTAAATTCTGAGTTTTCCTTCTCCATCGGGCAGTAAGAACTCGTTAGCTTTAGGTGGCAACCAATCTTTTGTCCTACACGTTAAGCTCCTAAACGTTATCACCGACAGCACCTCGGGGGTGGGATGGGGCTGGGGCGCGAGACAGCGGTTAGATTGGTCATGAGGCCATAAGGTGAAAATCTGCAAAATCCCTAACTCAGATTTGACACTATGTTTCAGAAGAGAAAAGAAATAAAATAGATTCTAGAACCAACATTTTAGACACATGCAGATCTAGGTCTTAGAACAGACTAAAGACGCAATCATTTATTTCATAATAAAATGTTGCATATTTTTCAATGACTGGTTGTTAAGCGTCTCTCTAATGACACACAAGTCCAGGGTTTTATCCTTATACTAAAATATTTTTGTCAAGGACAAATGAAATATAGATGTTAATTGTTCACTTGGAGGTTCAGCTAATGCCGATGTAAATTATCCCGACAGCGGATTCCAGCGGTGATTGATTTTGAAACCATTACGATGCCAATGCCCATTCATTCTCATCGTATGACCTCAAAACCGGCCATTTGAAGTGTGTCCCAGAATGTCCTATCTCAAGTAACACCAGTCCTTTCCTACATTAATACCAATACAGGCCACCGACACACTTCCCATTGCAGCCCCAGGTACTCAACACAGTTCATAGATAGCACACTGGACGTTCTCTCAAGTCAAGACAGCCTAGACCTCCATAACTTTCATATCACTGCAGCTGGATCTACACCAGTCCTTCTTCCCGTCTAAACATGTCTTCTCTTACTTGTGTTCAATGGTACTCTCATGCGGACCATCAATGTGGCTCGGGAGCAGAGTTACAACAGTTTGTTTCTTTTCTTGCGGTGGTTGATTTTGAAACCAGAACGATGCCAATGCCCACTCATTCTCATCGTATTACCTCAAAACCATCTATTCGAATTTTTTTTTCTTGCGGTGGTAGATTTCGACAAACTTTTGTAAGACAAAGTAGCGCTGACAAAATCGTGTCTTTAAAATAGCGCCGACAAAAAAGCGACTGTATCTCATATCAAATATGCCTTGATCTAAAAATCATATTTTTATCTGGAGGCAGCAGAGGTTTAAATTCTGAGTTTTCCTTCTCCATCGGGCAGTAAGAACTCGGTAGCTTTAGGTGGCAACCAATCTTTTGTCCTACACGTTAAGCTCCTAAACGTTATCACCGACAGCACCTCGGGGGTGGGATGGGGCTGGGGCGCGAGACAGCGGGTAGATTGGTCATGAGGCCATAAGGTGAAAATCTGCAAAATCCCTAACTCAGATTTGACACTATGTTTCAGAAGAGAAAAGAAATAAAATAGATTCTAGAACCAACATTTTAGACACATGCAGATCTAGGTCTTAGAACAGACTAAAGACGCAATCATTTATTTCATAATAAAATGTTGCATATTTTTCAATGACTGGTTGTTAAGCGTCTCTCTAATGACACACAAGTCCAGGGTTTTATCCTTATACTAAAATATTTTTGTCAAGGACAAATGAAATATAGATGTTAATTGTTCACTTGGAGGTTCAGCTAATGCCGATGTAAATTATCCGGACAGCGGATTCCAGCGGTGGTTGATTTTGAAACCATTACGATGCCAATGCCCATTCATTCTCTTCGTATGACCTCAAAACCGGCCATTTGAAGTGTGTCCCAGAATGTCCTATCTCAAGTAACACCAGTCCTTTCCTACATTAATACCAATACAGGCCACCGACACACTTCCCATTGCAGCCCCAGGTACTCAACACAGTTCATAGATAGCACACTGGACGTTCTCTCAAGTCAAGACAGCCTAGACCTCCATAACTTTCATATCACTGCAGCTGGATCTACACCAGTCCTTCTTCCCGTCTAAACATGTCTTCTCTTACTTGTGTTCAATGGTACTCTCATGCGGACCATCAATGTGGCTCGGGAGCAGAGTTACAACAGTTTGTTTCTTTTCTTGCGGTGGTTGATTTTGAAACCAGAACGATGCCAATGCCCACTCATTCTCATCGTATTACCTCAAAACCATCTATTCGAATTTTTTTTTCTTGCGGTGGTAGATTTCGACAAACTTTTGTAAGACAAAGTAGCGCTGACAAAATCGTGTCTTTAAAATAGCGCCGACAAAAAAGCGACTGTATCTCATATCAAATATGCCTTGATCTAAAAATCATATTTTTATCTGGAGGCAGCAGAGGTTTAAATTCTGAGTTTTCCTTCTCCATCGGGCAGTAAGAACTCGTTAGCTTTAGGTGGCAACCAATCTTTTGTCCTACACGTTAAGCTCCTAAACGTTATCACCGACAGCACCTCGGGGGTGGGATGGGGCTGGGGCGCGAGACAGCGGGTAGATTGGTCATGAGGCCATAAGGTGAAAATCTGCAAAATCCCTAACTCAGATTTGACACTATGTTTCAGAAGAGAAAAGAAATAAAATAGATTCTAGAACCAACATTTTAGACACATGCAGATCTAGGTCTTAGAACAGACTAAAGACGCAATCATTTATTTCATAATAAAATGTTGCATATTTTTCAATGACTGGTTGTTAAGCGTCTCTCTAATGACACACAAGTCCAGGGTTTTATCCTTATACTAAAATATTTTTGTCAAGGACAAATGAAATATAGATGTTAATTGTTCACTTGGAGGTTCAGCTAATGCCGATGTAAATTATCCCGACAGCGGATTCCAGCGGTGGTTGATTTTGAAACCATTACGATGCCAATGCCCATTCATTCTCATCGTATGACCTCAAAACCGGCCATTTGAAGTGTGTCCCAGAATGTCCTATCTCAAGTAACACCAGTCCTTTCCTACATTAATACCAATACAGGCCACCGACACACTTCCCATTGCAGCCCCAGGTACTCAACACAGTTCATAGATAGCACACTGGACGTTCTCTCAAGTCAAGACAGCCTAGACCTCCATAACTTTCATATCACTGCAGCTGGATCTACACCAGTCCTTCTTCCCGTCTAAACATGTCTTCTCTTACTTGTGTTCAATGGTACCTTCATGCGCACCATCAATGTGGCTCGGGAGCAGAGTTACAACAGTTTGTTTCTTTTCTTGCGGTGGTTGATTTTGAAACCAGAACGATGCCAATGCCCACTCATTCTCATCGTATTACCTCAAAACCATCTATTCGAATTTTTTTTTCTTGCGGTGGTAGATTTCGACAAACTTTTGTAAGACAAAGTAGAGCTGACAAAATCGTGTCTTTAAAATAGCGCCGACAAAAAAGCGACTGTATCTCATATCAAATATGCCTTGATCTAAAAATCATATTTTTATCTGGAGGCAGCAGAGGTTTAAATTCTGAGTTTTCCTTCTCCATCGGGCAGTAAGAACTCGGTAGCTTTAGGTGGCAACCAATCTTTTGTCCTACACGTTAAGCTCCTAAACGTTATCACCGACAGCACCTCGGGGGTGGGATGGGGCTGGGGCGCGAGACAGCGGGTAGATTGGTCATGAGGCCATAAGGTGAAAATCTGCAAAATCCCTAACTCAGATTTGACACTATGTTTCAGAAGAGAAAAGAAATAAAATAGATTCTAGAACCAACATTTTAGACACATGCAGATCTAGGTCTTAGAACAGACTAAAGACGCAATCATTTATTTCATAATAAAATGTTGCATATTTTTCAATGACTGGTTGTTAAGCGTCTCTCTAATGACACACAAGTCCAGGGTTTTATCCTTATACTAAAATATTTTTGTCAAGGACAAATGAAATATAGATGTTAATTGTTTACTTGGAGGTTCAGCTAATGCCGATGTAAATTATCCCGACAGCGGATTCCAGCGGTGGTTGATTTTGAAACCATTACGATGCCAATGCCCATTCATTCTCATCGTATGACCTCAAAACCGGCCATTTGAAGTGTGTCCCAGAATGTCCTATCTCAAGTAACACCAGTCCTTTCCTACATTAATACCAATACAGGCCACCGACACACTTCCCATTGCAGCCCCAGGTACTCAACACAGTTCATAGATAGCACACTGGACGTTCTCTCAAGTCAAGACAGCCTAGACCTCCATAACTTTTATATCACTGCAGCTGGATCTACACCAGTCCTTCTTCCCGTCTAAACATGTCTTCTCTTACTTGTGTTCAATGGTACTCTCATGCCCACCATCAATGTGGCTCGGGAGCAGAGTTACAACAGTTTGTTTCTTTTCTTGCGGTGGTTGATTTTGAAACCAGATCGATGCCAATGCCCACTCATTCTCATCGTATTACCTCAAAACCATCTATTCGAATTTTTTTTTCTTGCGGTGGTAGATTTCGACAAACTTTTGTAAGACAAAGTAGCGCTGACAAAATCGTGTCTTTAAAATAGCGCCGACAAAAAAGCGACTGTATCTCATATCAAATATGCCTTGATCTAAAAATCATATTTTTATCTGGAGGCAGCAGAGGTTTAAATTCTGAGTTTTCCTTCTCCATCGGGCAGTAAGAACTCGTTAGCTTTAGGTGGCAACCAATCTTTTGTCCTACACGTTAAGCTCCTAAACGTTATCACCGACAGCACCTCGGGGGTGGGATGGGGCTGGGGCGCGAGACAGCGGGTAGATTGGTCATGAGGCCATAAGGTGAAAATCTGCAAAATCCCTAACTCAGATTTGACACTATGTTTCAGAAGAGAAAAGAAATAAAATAGATTCTAGAACCAACATTTTAGACACATGCAGATCTAGGTCTTAGAACAGACTAAAGACGCAATCATTTATTTCATAATAAAATGTTGCATATTTTTCAATGACTGGTTGTTAAGCGTCTCTCTAATGACACACAAGTCCAGGGTTTTATCCTTATACTAAAATATTTTTGTCAAGGACAAATGAAATATAGATGTTAATTGTTTACTTGGAGGTTCAGCTAATGCCGATGTAAATTATCCCGACAGCGGATTCCAGCGGTGGTTGATTTTGAAACCATTACGATGCCAATGCCCATTCATTCTCATCGTATGACCTCAAAACCGGCCATTTGAAGTGTGTCCCAGAATGTCCTATCTCAAGTAACACCAGTCCTTTCCTACATTAATACCAATACAGGCCACCGACACACTTCCCATTGCAGCCCCAGGTACTCAACACAGTTCATAGATAGCACACTGGACGTTCTCTCAAGTCAAGACAGCCTAGACCTCCATAACTTTCATATCACTGCAGCTGGATCTACACCAGTCCTTCTTCCCGTCTAAACATGTCTTCTCTTACTTGTGTTCAATGGTACTCTCATGCCCACCATCAATGTGGCTCGGGAGCAGAGTTACAACAGTTTGTTTCTTTTCTTGCGGTGGTTGATTTTGAAATCAGAACGATGCCAATGCCCACTCATTCTCATCGTATTACCTCAAAACCATCTATTCGAATTTTTTTTTCTTGCGGTGGTAGATTTCGACAAACTTTTGTAAGACAAAGTAGCGCTGACAAAATCGTGTCTTTAAAATAGCGCCGACAAAAAAGCGACTGTATCTCATATCAAATATGCCTTGATCTAAAAATCATATTTTTATCTGGAGGCAGCAGAGGTTTAAATTCTGAGTTTTCCTTCTCCATCGGGCAGTAAGAACTCGTTAGCTTTAGGTGGCAACCAATCTTTTGTCCTACACGTTAAGCTCCTAAACGTTATCACCGACAGCACCTCGGGGGTGGGATGGGGCTGGGGCGCGAGACAGCGGGTAGATTGGTCATGAGGCCATAAGGTGAAAATCTGCAAAATCCCTAACTCAGATTTGACACTATGTTTCAGAAGAGAAAAGAAATAAAATAGATTCTAGAACCAACATTTTAGACACATGCAGATCTAGGTCTTAGAACAGACTAAAGACGCAATCATTTATTTCATAATAAAATGTTGCATATTTTTCAATGACTGGTTGTTAAGCGTCTCTCTAATGACACACAAGTCCAGGGTTTTATCCTTATACTAAAATATTTTTGTCAAGGACAAATGAAATATAGATGTTAATTGTTCACTTGGAGGTTCAGCTAATGCCGATGTAAATTATCCGGACAGCGGATTCCAGCGGTGGTTGATTTTGAAACCATTACGATGCCAATGCCCATTCATTCTCTTCGTATGACCTCAAAACCGGCCATTTGAAGTGTGTCCCAGAATGTCCTATCTCAAGTAACACCAGTCCTTTCCTACATTAATACCAATACAGGCCACCGACACACTTCCCATTGCAGCCCCAGGTACTCAACACAGTTCATAGATAGCACACTGGACGTTCTCTCAAGTCAAGACAGCCTAGACCTCCATAACTTTCATATCACTGCAGCTGGATCTACACCAGTCCTTCTTCCCGTCTAAACATGTCTTCTCTTACTTGTGTTCAATGGTACTCTCATGCGGACCATCAATGTGGCTCGGGAGCAGAGTTACAACAGTTTGTTTCTTTTCTTGCGGTGGTTGATTTTGAAACCAGAACGATGCCAATGCCCACTCATTCTCATCGTATTACCTCAAAACCATCTATTCGAATTTTTTTTTCTTGCGGTGGTAGATTTCGACAAACTTTTGTAAGACAAAGTAGCGCTGACAAAATCGTGTCTTTAAAATAGCGCCGACAAAAAAGCGACTGTATCTCATATCAAATATGCCTTGATCTAAAAATCATATTTTTATCTGGAGGCAGCAGAGGTTTAAATTCTGAGTTTTCCTTCTCCATCGGGCAGTAAGAACTCGTTAGCTTTAGGTGGCAACCAATCTTTTGTCCTACACGTTAAGCTCCTAAACGTTATCACCGACAGCACCTCGGGGGTGGGATGGGGCTGGGGCGCGAGACAGCGGGTAGATTGGTCATGAGGCCATAAGGTGAAAATCTGCAAAATCCCTAACTCAGATTTGACACTATGTTTCAGAAGAGAAAAGAAATAAAATAGATTCTAGAACCAACATTTTAGACACATGCAGATCTAGGTCTTAGAACAGACTAAAGACGCAATCATTTATTTCATAATAAAATGTTGCATATTTTTCAATGACTGGTTGTTAAGCGTCTCTCTAATGACACACAAGTCCAGGGTTTTATCCTTATACTAAAATATTTTTGTCAAGGACAAATGAAATATAGATGTTAATTGTTCACTTGGAGGTTCAGCTAATGCCGATGTAAATTATCCCGACAGCGGATTCCAGCGGTGGTTGATTTTGAAACCATTACGATGCCAATGCCCATTCATTCTCATCGTATGACCTCAAAACCGGCCATTTGAAGTGTGTCCCAGAATGTCCTATCTCAAGTAACACCAGTCCTTTCCTACATTAATACCAATACAGGCCACCGACACACTTCCCATTGCAGCCCCAGGTACTCAACACAGTTCATAGATAGCACACTGGACGTTCTCTCAAGTCAAGACAGCCTAGACCTCCATAACTTTCATATCACTGCAGCTGGATCTACACCAGTCCTTCTTCCCGTCTAAACATGTCTTCTCTTACTTGTGTTCAATGGTACCTTCATGCGCACCATCAATGTGGCTCGGGAGCAGAGTTACAACAGTTTGTTTCTTTTCTTGCGGTGGTTGATTTTGAAACCAGAACGATGCCAATGCCCACTCATTCTCATCGTATTACCTCAAAACCATCTATTCGAATTTTTTTTTCTTGCGGTGGTAGATTTCGACAAACTTTTGTAAGACAAAGTAGAGCTGACAAAATCGTGTCTTTAAAATAGCGCCGACAAAAAAGCGACTGTATCTCATATCAAATATGCCTTGATCTAAAAATCATATTTTTATCTGGAGGCAGCAGAGGTTTAAATTCTGAGTTTTCCTTCTCCATCGGGCAGTAAGAACTCGGTAGCTTTAGGTGGCAACCAATCTTTTGTCCTACACGTTAAGCTCCTAAACGTTATCACCGACAGCACCTCGGGGGTGGGATGGGGCTGGGGCGCGAGACAGCGGGTAGATTGGTCATGAGGCCATAAGGTGAAAATCTGCAAAATCCCTAACTCAGATTTGACACTATGTTTCAGAAGAGAAAAGAAATAAAATAGATTCTAGAACCAACATTTTAGACACATGCAGATCTAGGTCTTAGAACAGACTAAAGACGCAATCATTTATTTCATAATAAAATGTTGCATATTTTTCAATGACTGGTTGTTAAGCGTCTCTCTAATGACACACAAGTCCAGGGTTTTATCCTTATACTAAAATATTTTTGTCAAGGACAAATGAAATATAGATGTTAATTGTTTACTTGGAGGTTCAGCTAATGCCGATGTAAATTATCCCGACAGCGGATTCCAGCGGTGGTTGATTTTGAAACCATTACGATGCCAATGCCCATTCATTCTCATCGTATGACCTCAAAACCGGCCATTTGAAGTGTGTCCCAGAATGTCCTATCTCAAGTAACACCAGTCCTTTCCTACATTAATACCAATACAGGCCACCGACACACTTCCCATTGCAGCCCCAGGTACTCAACACAGTTCATAGATAGCACACTGGACGTTCTCTCAAGTCAAGACAGCCTAGACCTCCATAACTTTTATATCACTGCAGCTGGATCTACACCAGTCCTTCTTCCCGTCTAAACATGTCTTCTCTTACTTGTGTTCAATGGTACTCTCATGCCCACCATCAATGTGGCTCGGGAGCAGAGTTACAACAGTTTGTTTCTTTTCTTGCGGTGGTTGATTTTGAAACCAGATCGATGCCAATGCCCACTCATTCTCATCGTATTACCTCAAAACCATCTATTCGAATTTTTTTTTCTTGCGGTGGTAGATTTCGACAAACTTTTGTAAGACAAAGTAGCGCTGACAAAATCGTGTCTTTAAAATAGCGCCGACAAAAAAGCGACTGTATCTCATATCAAATATGCCTTGATCTAAAAATCATATTTTTATCTGGAGGCAGCAGAGGTTTAAATTCTGAGTTTTCCTTCTCCATCGGGCAGTAAGAACTCGTTAGCTTTAGGTGGCAACCAATCTTTTGTCCTACACGTTAAGCTCCTAAACGTTATCACCGACAGCACCTCGGGGGTGGGATGGGGCTGGGGCGCGAGACAGCGGGTAGATTGGTCATGAGGCCATAAGGTGAAAATCTGCAAAATCCCTAACTCAGATTTGACACTATGTTTCAGAAGAGAAAAGAAATAAAATAGATTCTAGAACCAACATTTTAGACACATGCAGATCTAGGTCTTAGAACAGACTAAAGACGCAATCATTTATTTCATAATAAAATGTTGCATATTTTTCAATGACTGGTTGTTAAGCGTCTCTCTAATGACACACAAGTCCAGGGTTTTATCCTTATACTAAAATATTTTTGTCAAGGACAAATGAAATATAGATGTTAATTGTTTACTTGGAGGTTCAGCTAATGCCGATGTAAATTATCCCGACAGCGGATTCCAGCGGTGGTTGATTTTGAAACCATTACGATGCCAATGCCCATTCATTCTCATCGTATGACCTCAAAACCGGCCATTTGAAGTGTGTCCCAGAATGTCCTATCTCAAGTAACACCAGTCCTTTCCTACATTAATACCAATACAGGCCACCGACACACTTCCCATTGCAGCCCCAGGTACTCAACACAGTTCATAGATAGCACACTGGACGTTCTCTCAAGTCAAGACAGCCTAGACCTCCATAACTTTCATATCACTGCAGCTGGATCTACACCAGTCCTTCTTCCCGTCTAAACATGTCTTCTCTTACTTGTGTTCAATGGTACTCTCATGCCCACCATCAATGTGGCTCGGGAGCAGAGTTACAACAGTTTGTTTCTTTTCTTGCGGTGGTTGATTTTGAAATCAGAACGATGCCAATGCCCACTCATTCTCATCGTATTACCTCAAAACCATCTATTCGAATTTTTTTTTCTTGCGGTGGTAGATTTCGACAAACTTTTGTAAGACAAAGTAGCGCTGACAAAATCGTGTCTTTAAAATAGCGCCGACAAAAAAGCGACTGTATCTCATATCAAATATGCCTTGATCTAAAAATCATATTTTTATCTGGAGGCAGCAGAGGTTTAAATTCTGAGTTTTCCTTCTCCATCGGGCAGTAAGAACTCGTTAGCTTTAGGTGGCAACCAATCTTTTGTCCTACACGTTAAGCTCCTAAACGTTATCACCGACAGCACCTCGGGGGTGGGATGGGGCTGGGGCGCGAGACAGCGGGTAGATTGGTCATGAGGCCATAAGGTGAAAATCTGCAAAATCCCTAACTCAGATTTGACACTATGTTTCAGAAGAGAAAAGAAATAAAATAGATTCTAGAACCAACATTTTAGACACATGCAGATCTAGGTCTTAGAACAGACTAAAGACGCAATCATTTATTTCATAATAAAATGTTGCATATTTTTCAATGACTGGTTGTTAAGCGTCTCTCTAATGACACACAAGTCCAGGGTTTTATCCTTATACTAAAATATTTTTGTCAAGGACAAATGAAATATAGATGTTAATTGTTTACTTGGAGGTTCAGCTAATGCCGATGTAAATTATCCCGACAGCGGATTCCAGCGGTGGTTGATTTTGAAACCATTACGATGCCAATGCCCATTCATTCTCATCGTATGACCTCAAAACCGGCCATTTGAAGTGTGTCCCAGAATGTCCTATCTCAAGTAACACCAGTCCTTTCCTACATTAATACCAATACAGGCCACCGACACACTTCCCATTGCAGCCCCAGGTACTCAACACAGTTCATAGATAGCACACTGGACGTTCTCTCAAGTCAAGACAGCCTAGACCTCCATAACTTTCATATCACTGCAGCTGGATCTACACCAGTCCTTCTTCCCGTCTAAACATGTCTTCTCTTACTTGTGTTCAATGGTACTCTCATGCGCACCATCAATGTGGCTCGGGAGCAGAGTTAAAACAGTTTGTTTCTTTTCTTGCGGTGGTTGATTTTGAAACCAGAACGATGCCAATGCCCACTCATTCTCATCGTATTACCTCAAAACCATCTATTCGAATTTTTTTTTCTTGCGGTGGTAGATTTCGACAAACTTTTGTAAGACAAAGTAGAGCTGACAAAATCGTGTCTTTAAAATAGCGCCGACAAAAAAGCGACTGTATCTCATATCAAATATGCCTTGATCTAAAAATCATATTTTTATCTGGAGGCAGCAGAGGTTTAAATTCTGAGTTTTCCTTCTCCATCGGGCAGTAAGAACTCGTTAGCTTTAGGTGGCAACCAATCTTTTGTCCTACACGTTAAGCTCCTAAACGTTATCACCGACAGCACCTCGGGGGTGGGATGGGGCTGGGGCGCGAGACAGCGGGTAGATTGGTCATGAGGCCATAAGGTGAAAATCTGCAAAATCCCTAACTCAGATTTGACACTATGTTTCAGAAGAGAAAAGAAATAAAATAGATTCTAGAACCAACATTTTAGACACATGCAGATCTAGGTCTTAGAACAGACTAAAGACGCAATCATTTATTTCATAATAAAATGTTGCATATTTTTCAATGACTGGTTGTTAAGCGTCTCTCTAATGACACACAAGTCCAGGGTTTTATCCTTATACTAAAATATTTTTGTCAAGGACAAATGAAATATAGATGTTAATTGTTTACTTGGAGGTTCAGCTAATGCCGATGTAAATTATCCCGACAGCGGATTCCAGCGGTGGTTGATTTTGAAACCATTACGATGCCAATGCCCATTCATTCTCATCGTATGACCTCAAAACCGGCCATTTGAAGTGTGTCCCAGAATGTCCTATCTCAAGTAACACCAGTCCTTTCCTACATTAATACCAATACAGGCCACCGACACACTTCCCATTGCAGCCCCAGGTACTCAACACAGTTCATAGATAGCACACTGGACGTTCTCTCAAGTCAAGACAGCCTAGACCTCCATAACTTTTATATCACTGCAGCTGGATCTACACCAGTCCTTCTTCCCGTCTAAACATGTCTTCTCTTACTTGTGTTCAATGGTACTCTCATGCGCACCATCAATGTGGCTCGGGAGCAGAGTTACAACAGTTTGTTTCTTTTCTTGCGGTGGTTAATTTTGAAACCAGAACGATGCCAATGCCCACTCATTCTCATCGTATTACCTCAAAACCATCTATTCGAATTTTTTTTTCTTGCGGTGGTAGATTTCGACAAACTTTTGTAAGACAAAGTAGAGCTGACAAAATCGTGTCTTTAAAATAGCGCCGACAAAAAAGCGACTGTATCTCATATCAAATATGCCTTGATCTAAAAATCATATTTTTATCTGGAGGCAGCAGAGGTTTAAATTCTGAGTTTTCCTTCTCCATCGGGCAGTAAGAACTCGTTAGCTTTAGGTGGCAACCAATCTTTTGTCCTACACGTTAAGCTCCTAAACGTTATCACCGACAGCACCTCGGGGGTGGGATGGGGCTGGGGCGCGAGACAGCGGGTAGATTGGTCATGAGGCCATAAGGTGAAAATCTGCAAAATCCCTAACTCAGATTTGACACTATGTTTCAGAAGAGAAAAGAAATAAAATAGATTCTAGAACCAACATTTTAGACACATGCAGATCTAGGTCTTAGAACAGACTAAAGACGCAATCATTTATTTCATAATAAAATGTTGCATATTTTTCAATGACTGGTTGTTAAGCGTCTCTCTAATGACACACAAGTCCAGGGTTTTATCCTTATACTAAAATATTTTTGTCAAGGACAAATGAAATATAGATGTTAATTGTTTACTTGGAGGTTCAGCTAATGCCGATGTAAATTATCCCGACAGCGGATTCCAGCGGTGGTTGATTTTGAAACCATTACGATGCCAATGCCCATTCATTCTCATCGTATGACCTCAAAACCGGCCATTTGAAGTGTGTCCCAGAATGTCCTATCTCAAGTAACACCAGTCCTTTCCTACATTAATACCAATACAGGCCACCGACACACTTCCCATTGCAGCCCCAGGTACTCAACACAGTTCATAGATAGCACACTGGACGTTCTCTCAAGTCAAGACAGCCTAGACCTCCATAACTTTCATATCACTGCAGCTGGATCTACACCAGTCCTTCTTCCCGTCTAAACATGTCTTCTCTTACTTGTGTTCAATGGTACTCTCATGCCCACCATCAATGTGGCTCGGGAGCAGAGTTACAACAGTTTGTTTCTTTTCTTGCGGTGGTTGATTTTGAAATCAGAACGATGCCAATGCCCACTCATTCTCATCGTATTACCTCAAAACCATCTATTCGAATTTTTTTTTCTTGCGGTGGTAGATTTCGACAAACTTTTGTAAGACAAAGTAGCGCTGACAAAATCGTGTCTTTAAAATAGCGCCGACAAAAAAGCGACTGTATCTCATATCAAATATGCCTTGATCTAAAAATCATATTTTTATCTGGAGGCAGCAGAGGTTTAAATTCTGAGTTTTCCTTCTCCATCGGGCAGTAAGAACTCGTTAGCTTTAGGTGGCAACCAATCTTTTGTCCTACACGTTAAGCTCCTAAACGTTATCACCGACAGCACCTCGGGGGTGGGATGGGGCTGGGGCGCGAGACAGCGGGTAGATTGGTCATGAGGCCATAAGGTGAAAATCTGCAAAATCCCTAACTCAGATTTGACACTATGTTTCAGAAGAGAAAAGAAATAAAATAGATTCTAGAACCAACATTTTAGACACATGCAGATCTAGGTCTTAGAACAGACTAAAGACGCAATCATTTATTTCATAATAAAATGTTGCATATTTTTCAATGACTGGTTGTTAAGCGTCTCTCTAATGACACACAAGTCCAGGGTTTTATCCTTATACTAAAATATTTTTGTCAAGGACAAATGAAATATAGATGTTAATTGTTTACTTGGAGGTTCAGCTAATGCCGATGTAAATTATCCCGACAGCGGATTCCAGCGGTGGTTGATTTTGAAACCATTACGATGCCAATGCCCATTCATTCTCATCGTATGACCTCAAAACCGGCCATTTGAAGTGTGTCCCAGAATGTCCTATCTCAAGTAACACCAGTCCTTTCCTACATTAATACCAATACAGGCCACCGACACACTTCCCATTGCAGCCCCAGGTACTCAACACAGTTCATAGATAGCACACTGGACGTTCTCTCAAGTCAAGACAGCCTAGACCTCCATAACTTTCATATCACTGCAGCTGGATCTACACCAGTCCTTCTTCCCGTCTAAACATGTCTTCTCTTACTTGTGTTCAATGGTACTCTCATGCCCACCATCAATGTGGCTCGGGAGCAGAGTTACAACAGTTTGTTTCTTTTCTTGCGGTGGTTGATTTTGAAATCAGAACGATGCCAATGCCCACTCATTCTCATCGTATTACCTCAAAACCATCTATTCGAATTTTTTTTTCTTGCGGTGGTAGATTTCGACAAACTTTTGTAAGACAAAGTAGCGCTGACAAAATCGTGTCTTTAAAATAGCGCCGACAAAAAAGCGACTGTATCTCATATCAAATATGCCTTGATCTAAAAATCATATTTTTATCTGGAGGCAGCAGAGGTTTAAATTCTGAGTTTTCCTTCTCCATCGGGCAGTAAGAACTCGTTAGCTTTAGGTGGCAACCAATCTTTTGTCCTACACGTTAAGCTCCTAAACGTTATCACCGACAGCACCTCGGGGGTGGGATGGGGCTGGGGCGCGAGACAGCGGGTAGATTGGTCATGAGGCCATAAGGTGAAAATCTGCAAAATCCCTAACTCAGATTTGACACTATGTTTCAGAAGAGAAAAGAAATAAAATAGATTCTAGAACCAACATTTTAGACACATGCAGATCTAGGTCTTAGAACAGACTAAAGACGCAATCATTTATTTCATAATAAAATGTTGCATATTTTTCAATGACTGGTTGTTAAGCGTCTCTCTAATGACACACAAGTCCAGGGTTTTATCCTTATACTAAAATATTTTTGTCAAGGACAAATGAAATATAGATGTTAATTGTTTACTTGGAGGTTCAGCTAATGCCGATGTAAATTATCCCGACAGCGGATTCCAGCGGTGGTTGATTTTGAAACCATTACGATGCCAATGCCCATTCATTCTCATCGTATGACCTCAAAACCGGCCATTTGAAGTGTGTCCCAGAATGTCCTATCTCAAGTAACACCAGTCCTTTCCTACATTAATACCAATACAGGCCACCGACACACTTCCCATTGCAGCCCCAGGTACTCAACACAGTTCATAGATAGCACACTGGACGTTCTCTCAAGTCAAGACAGCCTAGACCTCCATAACTTTCATATCACTGCAGCTGGATCTACACCAGTCCTTCTTCCCGTCTAAACATGTCTTCTCTTACTTGTGTTCAATGGTACTCTCATGCGCACCATCAATGTGGCTCGGGAGCAGAGTTAAAACAGTTTGTTTCTTTTCTTGCGGTGGTTGATTTTGAAACCAGAACGATGCCAATGCCCACTCATTCTCATCGTATTACCTCAAAACCATCTATTCGAATTTTTTTTTCTTGCGGTGGTAGATTTCGACAAACTTTTGTAAGACAAAGTAGAGCTGACAAAATCGTGTCTTTAAAATAGCGCCGACAAAAAAGCGACTGTATCTCATATCAAATATGCCTTGATCTAAAAATCATATTTTTATCTGGAGGCAGCAGAGGTTTAAATTCTGAGTTTTCCTTCTCCATCGGGCAGTAAGAACTCGTTAGCTTTAGGTGGCAACCAATCTTTTGTCCTACACGTTAAGCTCCTAAACGTTATCACCGACAGCACCTCGGGGGTGGGATGGGGCTGGGGCGCGAGACAGCGGGTAGATTGGTCATGAGGCCATAAGGTGAAAATCTGCAAAATCCCTAACTCAGATTTGACACTATGTTTCAGAAGAGAAAAGAAATAAAATAGATTCTAGAACCAACATTTTAGACACATGCAGATCTAGGTCTTAGAACAGACTAAAGACACAATCATTTATTTCATAATAAAATGTTGCATATTTTTCAATGACTGGTTGTTAAGCGTCTCTCTAATGACACACAAGTCCAGGGTTTTATCCTTATACTAAAATATTTTTGTCAAGGACAAATGAAATATAGATGTTAATTGTTTACTTGGAGGTTCAGCTAATGCCGATGTAAATTATCCCGACAGCGGATTCCAGCGGTGGTTGATTTTGAAACCATTACGATGCCAATGCCCATTCATTCTCATCGTATGACCTCAAAACCGGCCATTTGAAGTGTGTCCCAGAATGTCCTATCTCAAGTAACACCAGTCCTTTCCTACATTAATACCAATACAGGCCACCGACACACTTCCCATTGCAGCCCCAGGTACTCAACACAGTTCATAGATAGCACACTGGACGTTCTCTCAAGTCAAGACAGCCTAGACCTCCATAACTTTTATATCACTGCAGCTGGATCTACACCAGTCCTTCTTCCCGTCTAAACATGTCTTCTCTTACTTGTGTTCAATGGTACTCTCATGCGCACCATCAATGTGGCTCGGGAGCAGAGTTACAACAGTTTGTTTCTTTTCTTGCGGTGGTTAATTTTGAAACCAGAACGATGCCAATGCCCACTCATTCTCATCGTATTACCTCAAAACCATCTATTCGAATTTTTTTTTCTCGCGGTGGTAGATTTCGACAAACTTTTGTAAGACAAAGTAGAGCTGACAAAATCGTGTCTTTAAAATAGCGCCGACAAAAAAGCGACTGTATCTCATATCAAATATGCCTTGATCTAAAAATCATATTTTTATCTGGAGGCAGCAGAGGTTTAAATTCTGAGTTTTCCTTCTCCATCGGGCAGTAAGAACTCGTTAGCTTTAGGTGGCAACCAATCTTTTGTCCTACACGTTAAGCTCCTAAACGTTATCACCGACAGCACCTCGGGGGTGGGATGGGGCTGGGGCGCGAGACAGCGGGTAGATTGGTCATGAGGCCATAAGGTGAAAATCTGCAAAATCCCTAACTCAGATTTGACACTATGTTTCAGAAGAGAAAAGAAATAAAATAGATTCTAGAACCAACATTTTAGACACATGCAGATCTAGGTCTTAGAACAGACTAAAGACGCAATCATTTATTTCATAATAAAATGTTGCATATTTTTCAATGACTGGTTGTTAAGCGTCTCTCTAATGACACACAAGTCCAGGGTTTTATCCTTATACTAAAATATTTTTGTCAAGGACAAATGAAATATAGATGTTAATTGTTTACTTGGAGGTTCAGCTAATGCCGATGTAAATTATCCCGACAGCGGATTCCAGCGGTGGTTGATTTTGAAACCATTACGATGCCAATGCCCATTCATTCTCATCGTATGACCTCAAAACCGGCCATTTGAAGTGTGTCCCAGAATGTCCTATCTCAAGTAACACCAGTCCTTTCCTACATTAATACCAATACAGGCCACCGACACACTTCCCATTGCAGCCCCAGGTACTCAACACAGTTCATAGATAGCACACTGGACGTTCTCTCAAGTCAAGACAGCCTAGACCTCCATAACTTTCATATCACTGCAGCTGGATCTACACCAGTCCTTCTTCCCGTCTAAACATGTCTTCTCTTACTTGTGTTCAATGGTACTCTCATGCCCACCATCAATGTGGCTCGGGAGCAGAGTTACAACAGTTTGTTTCTTTTCTTGCGGTGGTTGATTTTGAAATCAGAACGATGCCAATGCCCACTCATTCTCATCGTATTACCTCAAAACCATCTATTGGAATTTTTTTTTCTTGCGGTGGTAGATTTCGACAAACTTTTGTAAGACAAAGTAGCGCTGACAAAATCGTGTCTTTAAAATAGCGCCGACAAAAAAGCGACTGTATCTCATATCAAATATGCCTTGATCTAAAAATCATATTTTTATCTGGAGGCAGCAGAGGTTTAAATTCTGAGTTTTCCTTCTCCATCGGGCAGTAAGAACTCGTTAGCTTTAGGTGGCAACCAATCTTTTGTCCTACACGTTAAGCTCCTAAACGTTATCACCGACAGCACCTCGGGGGTGGGATGGGGCTGGGGCGCGAGACAGCGGGTAGATTGGTCATGAGGCCATAAGGTGAAAATCTGCAAAATCCCTAACTCAGATTTGACACTATGTTTCAGAAGAGAAAAGAAATAAAATAGATTCTAGAACCAACATTTTAGACACATGCAGATCTAGGTCTTAGAACAGACTAAAGACGCAATCATTTATTTCATAATAAAATGTTGCATATTTTTCAATGACTGGTAGTTAAGCGTCTCTCTAATGACACACAAGTCCAGGGTTTTATCCTTATACTAAAATATTTTTGTCAAGGACAAATGAAATATAGATGTTAATTGTTTACTTGGAGGTTCAGCTAATGCCGATGTAAATTATCCCGACAGCGGATTCCAGCGGTGGTTGATTTTGAAACCATTACGATGCCAATGCCCATTCATTCTCATCGTATGACCTCAAAACCGGCCATTTGAAGTGTGTCCCAGAATGTCCTATCTCAAGTAACACCAGTCCTTTCCTACATTAATACCAATACAGGCCACCGACACACTTCCCATTGCAGCCCCAGGTACTCAACACAGTTCATAGATAGCACACTGGACGTTCTCTCAAGTCAAGACAGCCTAGACCTCCATAACTTTCATATCACTGCAGCTGGATCTACACCAGTCCTTCTTCCCGTCTAAACATGTCTTCTCTTACTTGTGTTCAATGGTACCTTCATGCGCACCATCAATGTGGCTCGGGAGCAGAGTTACAACAGTTTGTTTCTTTTCTTGCGGTGGTTGATTTTGAAACCAGAACGATGCCAATGCCCACTCATTCTCATCGTATTACCTCAAAACCATCTATTCGAATTTTTTTTTCTTGCGGTGGTAGATTTCGACAAACTTTTGTAAGACAAAGTAGAGCTGACAAAATCGTGTCTTTAAAATAGCGCCGACAAAAAAGCGACTGTATCTCATATCAAATATGCCTTGATCTAAAAATCATATTTTTATCTGGAGGCAGCAGAGGTTTAAATTCTGAGTTTTCCTTCTCCATCGGGCAGTAAGAACTCGGTAGCTTTAGGTGGCAACCAATCTTTTGTCCTACACGTTAAGCTCCTAAACGTTATCACCGACAGCACCTCGGGGGTGGGATGGGGCTGGGGCGCGAGACAGCGGGTAGATTGGTCATGAGGCCATAAGGTGAAAATCTGCAAAATCCCTAACTCAGATTTGACACTATGTTTCAGAAGAGAAAAGAAATAAAATAGATTCTAGAACCAACATTTTAGACACATGCAGATCTAGGTCTTAGAACAGACTAAAGACGCAATCATTTATTTCATAATAAAATGTTGCATATTTTTCAATGACTGGTTGTTAAGCGTCTCTCTAATGACACACAAGTCCAGGGTTTTATCCTTATACTAAAATATTTTTGTCAAGGACAAATGAAATATAGATGTTAATTGTTTACTTGGAGGTTCAGCTAATGCCGATGTAAATTATCCCGACAGCGGATTCCAGCGGTGGTTGATTTTGAAACCATTACGATGCCAATGCCCATTCATTCTCATCGTATGACCTCAAAACCGGCCATTTGAAGTGTGTCCCAGAATGTCCTATCTCAAGTAACACCAGTCCTTTCCTACATTAATACCAATACAGGCCACCGACACACTTCCCATTGCAGCCCCAGGTACTCAACACAGTTCATAGATAGCACACAGGACGTTCTCTCAAGTCAAGACAGCCTAAACCTCCATAACTTTTATATCACTGCAGCTGGATCTACACCAGTCCTTCTTCCCGTCTAAACATGTCTTCTCTTACTTGTGTTCAATGGTACTCTCATGCGCACCATCAATGTGGCTCGGGAGCAGAGTTACAACAGTTTGTTTCTTTTCTTGCGGTGGTTGATTTTGAAACCAGAACGATGCCAATGCCCACTCATTCTCATCGTATTACCTCAAAACCATCTATTCGAATTTTTTTTTCTTGCGGTGGTAGATTTCGACAAACTTTTGTAAGACAAAGTAGAGCTGACAAAATCGTGTCTTTAAAATAGCGCCGACAAAAAAGCGACTGTATCTCATATCAAATATGCCTTGATCTAAAAATCATATTTTTATCTGGAGGCAGCAGAGGTTTAAATTCTGAGTTTTCCTTCTCCATCGGGCAGTAAGAACTCGGTAGCTTTAGGTGGCAACCAATCTTTTGTCCTACACGTTAAGCTCCTAAACGTTATCACCGACAGCACCTCGGGGGTGGGATGGGGCTGGGGCGCGAGACAGCGGGTAGATTGGTCATGAGGCCATAAGGTGAAAATCTGCAAAATCCCTAACTCAGATTTGACACTATGTTTCAGAAGAGAAAAGAAATAAAATAGATTCTAGAACCAACATTTTAGACACATGCAGATCTAGGTCTTAGAACAGACTAAAGACGCAATCATTTATTTCATAATAAAATGTTGCATATTTTTCAATGACTGGTTGTTAAGCGTCTCTCTAATGACACACAAGTCCAGGGTTTTATCCTTATACTAAAATATTTTTGTCAAGGACAAATGAAATATAGATGTTAATTGTTTACTTGGAGGTTCAGCTAATGCCGATGTAAATTATCCCGACAGCGGATTCCAGCGGTGGTTGATTTTGAAACCATTACGATGCCAATGCCCATTCATTCTCATCGTATGACCTCAAAACCGGCCATTTGAAGTGTGTCCCAGAATGTCCTATCTCAAGTAACACCAGTCCTTTCCTACATTAATACCAATACAGGCCACCGACACACTTCCCATTGCAGCCCCAGGTACTCAACACAGTTCATAGATAGCACACAGGACGTTCTCTCAAGTCAAGACAGCCTAAACCTCCATAACTTTTATATCACTGCAGCTGGATCTACACCAGTCCTTCTTCCCGTCTAAACATGTCTTCTCTTACTTGTGTTCAATGGTACTCTCATGCGCACCATCAATGTGGCTCGGGAGCAGAGTTACAACAGTTTGTTTCTTTTCTTGCGGTGGTTGATTTTGAAACCAGAACGATGCCAATGCCCACTCATTCTCATCGTATTACCTCAAAACCATCTATTCGAATTTTTTTTTCTTGCGGTGGTAGATTTCGACAAACTTTTGTAAGACAAAGTAGAGCTGACAAAATCGTGTCTTTAAAATAGCGCCGACAAAAAAGCGACTGTATCTCATATCAAATATGCCTTGATCTAAAAATCATATTTTTATCTGGAGGCAGCAGAGGTTTAAATTCTGAGTTTTCCTTCTCCATCGGGCAGTAAGAACTCGGTAGCTTTAGGTGGCAACCAATCTTTTGTCCTACACGTTAAGCTCCTAAACGTTATCACCGACAGCACCTCGGGGGTGGGATGGGGCTGGGGCGCGAGACAGCGGGTAGATTGGTCATGAGGCCATAAGGTGAAAATCTGCAAAATCCCTAACTCAGATTTGACACTATGTTTCAGAAGAGAAAAGAAATAAAATAGATTCTAGAACCAACATTTTAGACACATGCAGATCTAGGTCTTAGAACAGACTAAAGACGCAATCATTTATTTCATAATAAAATGTTGCATATTTTTCAATGACTGGTTGTTAAGCGTCTCTCTAATGACACACAAGTCCAGGGTTTTATCCTTATACTAAAATAGTTTTGTCAAGGACAAATGAAATATAGATGTTAATTGTTTACTTGGAGGTTCAGCTAATGCCGATGTAAATTATCCCGACAGCGGATTCCAGCGGTGGTTGATTTTGAAACCATTACGATGCCAATGCCCATTCATTCTCATCGTATGACCTCAAAACCGGCCATTTGAAGTGTGTCCCAGAATGTCCTATCTCAAGTAACACCAGTCCTTTCCTACATTAATACCAATACAGGCCACCGACACACTTCCCATTGCAGCCCCAGGTACTCAACACAGTTCATAGATAGCACACTGGACGTTCTCTCAAGTCAAGACATCCTAGACCTCCATAACTTTTATATCACTGCAGCTGGATCTACACCAGTCCTTCTTCCCGTCTAAACATGTCTTCTCTTACTTGTGTTCAATGGTACTCTCATGCGCACCATCAATGTGGCTCGGGAGCAGAGTTACAACAGTTTGTTTCTTTTCTTGCGGTGGTTGATTTTGAAACCAGAACGATGCCAATGCCCACTCATTCTCATCGTATTACCTCAAAACCATCTATTCGAATTTTTTTTTCTTGCGGTGGTAGATTTCGACAAACTTTTGTAAGACAAAGTAGCGCTGACAAAATCGTGTCTTTAAAATAGCGCCGACAAAAAAGCGACTGTATCTCATATCAAATATGCCTTGATCTAAAAATCATATTTTTATCTGGAGGCAGCAGAGGTTTAAATTCTGAGTTTTCCTTCTCCATCGGGCAGTAAGAACTCGTTAGCTTTAGGTGGCAACCAATCTTTTGTCCTACACGTTAAGCTCCTAAACGTTATCACCGACAGCACCTCGGGGGTGGGATGGGGCTGGGGCGCGAGACAGCGGGTAGATTGGTCATGAGGCCATAAGGTGAAAATCTGCAAAATCCCTAACTCAGATTTGACACTATGTTTCAGAAGAGAAAAGAAATAAAATAGATTCTAGAACCAACATTTTAGACACATGCAGATCTAGGTCTTAGAACAGACTAAAGACGCAATCTTTTATTTCGTAAAAAAATGTTGCATATTTTTCAATGACTGGTTGTTAAGCGTCTCTCTAATGACACACAAGTCCAGGGTTTTATCCTTATACTAAAATATTTTTGTCAAGGACAAATGAAATATAGATGTTAATTGTTTACTTGGAGGTTCAGCTAATGCCGATGTAAATTATCCCGACAGCGGATTCCAGCGGTGGTTGATTTTGAAACCATTACGATGCCAATGCCCATTCATTCTCATCGTATGACCTCAAAACCGGCCATTTGAAGTGTGTCCCAGAATGTCCTATCTCAAGTAACACCAGTCCTTTCCTACATTAATACCAATACAGGCCACCGACACACTTCCCATTGCAGCCCCAGGTACTCAACACAGTTCATAGATAGCACACTGGACGTTCTCTCAAGTCAAGACATCCTAGACCTCCATAACTTTTATATCACTGCAGCTGGATCTACACCAGTCCTTCTTCCCGTCTAAACATGTCTTCTCTTACTTGTGTTCAATGGTACTCTCATGCGCACCATCAATGTGGCTCGGGAGCAGAGTTACAACAGTTTGTTTCTTTTCTTGCGGTGGTTGATTTTGAAACCAGAACGATGCCAATGCCCACTCATTCTCATCGTATTACCTCAAAACCATCTATTCGAATTTTTTTTTCTTGCGGTGGTAGATTTCGACAAACTTTTGTAAGACAAAGTAGCGCTGACAAAATCGTGTCTTTAAAATAGCGCCGACAAAAAAGCGACTGTATCTCATATCAAATATGCCTTGATCTAAAAATCATATTTTTATCTGGAGGCAGCAGAGGTTTAAATTCTGAGTTTTCCTTCTCCATCGGGCAGTAAGAACTCGTTAGCTTTAGGTGGCAACCAATCTTTTGTCCTACACGTTAAGCTCCTAAACGTTATCACCGACAGCACCTCGGGGGTGGGATGGGGCTGGGGCGCGAGACAGCGGGTAGATTGGTCATGAGGCCATAAGGTGAAAATCTGCAAAATCCCTAACTCAGATTTGACACTATGTTTCAGAAGAGAAAAGAAATAAAATAGATTCTAGAACCAACATTTTAGACACATGCAGATCTAGGTCTTAGAACAGACTAAAGACGCAATCTTTTATTTCGTAAAAAAATGTTGCATATTTTTCAATGACTGGTTGTTAAGCGTCTCTCTAATGACACACAAGTCCAGGGTTTTATCCTTATACTAAAATATTTTTGTCAAGGACAAATGAAATATAGATGTTAATTGTTTACTTGGAGGTTCAGCTAATGCCGATGTAAATTATCCCGACAGCGGATTCCAGCGGTGGTTGATTTTGAAACCATTACGATGCCAATGCCCATTCATTCTCTTCGTATGACCTCAAAACCGGCCATTTGAAGTGTGTCCCAGAATGTCCTATCTCAAGTAACACCAGTCCTTTCCTACATTAATACCAATACAGGCCACCGACACACTTCCCATTGCAGCCCCAGGTACTCAACACAGTTCATAGATAGCACACTGGACGTTCTCTCAAGTCAAGACAGCCTAGACCTCCATAACTTTCATATCACTGCAGCTGGATCTACACCAGTCCTTCTTCCCGTCTAAACATGTCTTCTCTTACTTGTGTTCAATGGTACTCTCATGCCCACCATCAATGTGGCTCGGGAGCAGAGTTACAACAGTTTGTTTCTTTTCTTGCGGTGGTTGATTTTGAAACCAGAACGATGCCAATGCCCACTCATTCTCATCGTATTACCTCAAAACCATCTATTCGAATTTTTTTTTCTTGCGGTGGTAGATTTCGACAAACTTTTGTAAGACAAAGTAGCGCTGACAAAATCGTGTCTTTAAAATAGCGCCGACAAAAAAGCGACTGTATCTCATATCAAATATGCCTTGATCTAAAAATCATATTTTTATCTGGAGGCAGCAGAGGTTTAAATTCTGAGTTTTCCTTCTCCATCGGGCAGTAAGAACTCGTTAGCTTTAGGTGGCAACCAATCTTTTGTCCTACACGTTAAGCTCCTAAACGTTATCACCGACAGCACCTCGGGAGTGGGATGGGGCTGGGGCGCGAGACAGCGGGTAGATTGGTCATGAGGCCATAAGGTGAAAATCTGCAAAATCCCTAACTCAGATTTGACACTATGTTTCAGAAGAGAAAAGAAATAAAATAGATTCTAAAACTAACATTTTAGACACATGCAGATCTAGGTCTTAGAACAGACTAAAGACGCAATCATTTATTTCATAATAAAATGTTGCATATTTTTCAATGACTGGTTGTTAAGCGTCTCTCTAATGACACACAAGTCCAGGGTTTTATCCTTATACTAAAATATTTTTGTCAAGGACAAATGAAATATAGATGTTAATTGTTTACTTGGAGGTTCAGCTAATGCCGATGTAAATTATCCCGACAGCGGATTCCAGCGGTGGTTGATTTTGAAACCATTACGATGCCAATGCCCATTCATTCTCATCGTATGACCTCAAAACCGGCCATTTGAAGTGTGTCCCAGAATGTCTTATCTCAAGTAACACCAGTACTTTCCTACATTAATACCAAAACAGGCCACCGACACACTTCCCATTGCAGCCCCAGGTACTCAACACAGTTCATAGATAGCACACTGGACGTTCTCTCAAGTCAAGACAGCCTAGACCTCCATAACTTTCATATCACTGCAGCTGGATCTACACCAGTCCTTCTTCCCGTCTAAACATGTCTTCTCTTACTTGTGTTCAATGGTACTCTCATGCGCACCATCAATGTGGCTCGGGAGCAGAGTTACAACAGTTTGTTTCTTTTCTTGCGGTGGTTGATTTTGAAACCAGAACGATGCCAATGCCCACTCATTCTCATCGTATTACCTCAAAACCATCTATTCGAATTTTTTTTTCTTGCGGTGGTAGATTTCGACAAACTTTTGTAAGACAAAGTAGCGCTGACAAAATCGTGTCTTTAAAATAGCGCCGACAAAAAAGCGACTGTATCTCATATCATATATGCCTTGATCTAAAAATCATATTTTTATCTGGAGGCAGCAGAGGTTTAAATTCTGAGTTTTCCTTCTCCATCGGGCAGTAAGAACTCGTTAGCTTTAGGTGGCAACCAATCTTTTGTCCTACACGTTAAGCTCCTAAACGTTATCACCGACAGCACCTCGGGGGTGGGATGGGGCTGGGGCGCGAGACAGCGGGTAGATTGGTCATGAGGCCATAAGGTGAAAATCTGCAAAATCCCTAACTCAGATTTGACACTATGTTTCAGAAGAGAAAAGAAATAAAATAGATTCTAGAACCAACATTTTAGACACATGCAGATCTAGGTCTTAGAACAGACTAAAGACGCAATCATTTATTTCATAATAAAATGTTGCATATTTTTCAATGACTGGTTGTTAAGCGTCTCTCTAATGACACACAAGTCCAGGGTTTTATCCTTATACTAAAATATTTTTGTCAAGGACAAATGAAATATAGATGTTAATTGTTTACTTGGAGGTTCAGCTAATGCCGATGTAAATTATCCCGACAGCGGATTCCAGCGGTGGTTGATTTTGAAACCATTACGATGCCAATGCCCATTCATTCTCATCGTATGACCTCAAAACCGGCCATTTGAAGTGTGTCCCAGAATGTCCTATCTCAAGTAACACCAGTCCTTTCCTACATTAATACCAATACAGGCCACCGACACACTTCCCATTGCAGCCCCAGGTACTCAACACAGTTCATAGATAGCACACTGGACGTTCTCTCAAGTCAAGACAGCCTAGACCTCCATAACTTTCATATCACTGCAGCTGGATCTACACCAGTCCTTCTTCCCGTCTAAACATGTCTTCTCTTACTTGTGTTCAATGGTACTCTCATGCGCACCATCAATGTGGCTCGGGAGCAGAGTTACAACAGTTTGTTTCTTTTCTTGCGGTGGTTGATTTTGAAACCAGAACGATGCCAATGCCCACTCATTCTCATCGTATTACCTCAAAACCATCTATTCGAATTTTTTTTTCTTGCGGTGGTAGATTTCGACAAACTTTTGTAAGACAAAGTAGCGCTGACAAAATCGTGTCTTTGAAATAGCGCCGACAAAAAAGCGACTGTATCTCATATCATATATGCCTTGATCTAAAAATCATATTTTTATCTGGAGGCAGCAGAGGTTTAAATTCTGAGTTTTCCTTCTCCATCGGGCAGTAAGAACTCGTTAGCTTTAGGTGGCAACCAATCTTTTGTCCTACACGTTAAGCTCCTAAACGTTATCACCGACAGCACCTCGGGGGTGGGATGGGGCTGGGGCGCGAGACAGCGGGTAGATTGGTCATGAGGCCATAAGGTGAAAATCTGCAAAATCCCTAACTCAGATTTGACACTATGTTTCAGAAGAGAAAAGAAATAAAATAGATTCTACAACCAACATTTTAGACACATGCAGATCTAGGTCTTAGAACAGACTAAAGACGCAATCATTTATTTCATAATAAAATGTTGCATATTTTTCAATGACTGGTTGTTAAGCGTCTCTCTAATGACACACAAGTCCAGGGTTTTATCCTTATACTAAAATATTTTTGTCAAGGACAAATAAAATATAGATGTTAATTGTTTACTTGGAGGTTCAGCTAATGCCGATGTAAATTATCCCGACAGCGGATTCCAGCGGTGGTTGATTTTGAAACCATTACGATGCCAATGCCCATTCATTCTCATCGTATGACCTCAAAACCGGCCATTTGAAGTGTGTTCCAGAATGTCCTATCTCAAGTAACACCAGTCCTTTCCTACATTAATACCAATACAGGCCACCGACACACTTCCCATTGCAGCCCCAGGTACTCAACACAGTTCATAGATAGCACACTGGACGTTCTCTCAAGTCAAGACAGCCTAGACCTCCATAACTTTCATATCACTGCAGCTGGATCTACACCAGTCCTTCTTCCCGTCTAAACATGTCTTCTCTTACTTGTGTTCAATGGTACTCTCATGCGCACCATCAATGTGGCTCGGGAGCAGAGTTACAACAGTTTGTTTCTTTTCTTGCGGTGGTTGATTTTGAAACCAGAACGATGCCAATGCCCACTCATTCTCATCGTATTACCTCAAAACCATCTATTCGAATTTTTTTTTCTTGCGGTGGTAGATTTCGACAAACTTTTGTAAGACAAAGTAGCGCTGACAAAATCGTGTCTTTAAAATAGCGCCGACAAAAAAGCGACTGTATCTCATATCATATATGCCTTGATCTAAAAATCATATTTTTATCTGGAGGCAGCAGAGGTTTAAATTCTGAGTTTTCCTTCTCCATCGGGCAGTAAGAACTCGTTAGCTTTAGGTGGCAACCAATCTTTTGTCCTACACGTTAAGCTCCTAAACGTTATCACCGACAGCACCTCGGGGGTGGGATGGGGCTGGGGCGCGAGACAGCGGGTAGATTGGTCATGAGGCCATAAGGTGAAAATCTGCAAAATCCCTAACTCAGATTTGACACTATGTTTCAGAAGAGAAAAGAAATAAAATAGATTCTAGAACCAACATTTTAGACACATGCAGATCTAGGTCTTAGAACAGACTAAAGACGCAATCATTTATTTCATAATAAAATGTTGCATATTTTTCAATGACTGGTTGTTAAGCGTCTCTCTAATGACACACAAGTCCAGGGTTTTATCCTTATACTAAAATATTTTTGTCAAGGACAAATGAAATATAGATGTTAATTGTTTACTTGGAGGTTCAGCTAATGCCGATGTAAATTATCCCGACAGCGGATTCCAGCGGTGGTTGATTTTGAAACCATTACGATGCCAATGCCCATTCATTCTCATCGTATGACCTCAAAACCGGCCATTTGAAGTGTGTCCCAGAATGTCCTATCTCAAGTAACACCAGTCCTTTCCTACATTAATACCAATACAGGCCACCGACACACTTCCCATTGCAGCCCCAGGTACTCAACACAGTTCATAGATAGCACACTGGACGTTCTCTCAAGTCAAGACAGCCTAGACCTCCATAACTTTCATATCACTGCAGCTGGATCTACACCAGTCCTTCTTCCCGTCTAAACATGTCTTCTCTTACTTGTGTTCAATGGTACTCTCATGCGCACCATCAATGTGGCTCGGGAGCAGAGTTACAACAGTTTGTTTCTTTTCTTGCGGTGGTTGATTTTGAAACCAGAACGATGCCAATGCCCACTCATTCTCATCGTATTACCTCAAAACCATCTATTCGAATTTTTTTTTCTTGCGGTGGTAGATTTCGACAAACTTTTGTAAGACAAAGTAGCGCTGACAAAATCGTGTCTTTAAAATAGCGCCGACAAAAAAGCGACTGTATCTCATATCATATATGCCTTGATCTAAAAATCATATTTTTATCTGGAGGCAGCAGAGGTTTAAATTCTGAGTTTTCCTTCTCCATCGGGCAGTAAGAACTCGTTAGCTTTAGGTGGCAACCAATCTTTTGTCCTACACGTTAAGCTCCTAAACGTTATCACCGACAGCACCTCGGGGGTGGGATGGGGCTGGGGCGCGAGACAGCGGGTAGATTGGTCATGAGGCCATAAGGTGAAAATCTGCAAAATCCCTAACTCAGATTTGACACTATGTTTCAGAAGAGAAAAGAAATAAAATAGATTCTAGAACCAACATTTTAGACACATGCAGATCTAGGTCTTAGAACAGACTAAAGACGCAATCATTTATTTCATAATAAAATGTTGCATATTTTTCAATGACTGGTTGTTAAGCGTCTCTCTAATGACACACAAGTCCAGGGTTTTATCCTTATACTAAAATATTTTTGTCAAGGACAAATAAAATATAGATGTTAATTGTTTACTTGGAGGTTCAGCTAATGCCGATGTAAATTATCCCGACAGCGGATTCCAGCGGTGGTTGATTTTGAAACCATTACGATGCCAATGCCCATTCATTCTCATCGTATGACCTCAAAACCGGCCATTTGAAGTGTGTCCCAGAATGTCCTATCTCAAGTAACACCAGTCCTTTCCTACATTAATACCAATACAGGCCACCGACACACTTCCCATTGCAGCCCCAGGTACTCAACACAGTTTATAGATAGCACACTGGACGTTCTCTCAAGTCAAGACAGCCTAGACCTCCATAACTTTCATATCACTGCAGCTGGATCTACACCAGTCCTTCTTCCCGTCTAAACATGTCTTCTCTTACTTGTGTTCAATGGTACTCTCATGCGCACCATCAATGTGGCTCGGGAGCAGAGTTACAACAGTTTGTTTCTTTTCTTGCGGTGGTTGATTTTGAAACCAGAACGATGCCAATGCCCACTCATTCTCATCGTATTACCTCAAAACCATCTATTCGAATTTTTTTTTCTTGCGGTGGTAGATTTCGACAAACTTTTGTAAGACAAAGTAGCGCTGACAAAATCGTGTCTTTAAAATAGCGCCGACAAAAAAGCGACTGTATCTCATATCATATATGCCTTGATCTAAAAATCATATTTTTATCTGGAGGCAGCAGAGGTTTAAATTCTGAGTTTTCCTTCTCCATCGGGCAGTAAGAACTCGTTAGCTTTAGGTGGCAACCAATCTTTTGTCCTACACGTTAAGCTCCTAAACGTTATCACCGACAGCACCTCGGGGGTGGGATGGGGCTGGGGCGCGAGACAGCGGGTAGATTGGTCATGAGGCCATAAGGTGAAAATCTGCAAAATCCCTAACTCAGATTTGACACTATGTTTCAGAAGAGAAAAGAAATAAAATAGATTCTAGAACCAACATTTTAGACACATGCAGATCTAGGTCTTAGAACAGACTAAAGACGCAATCATTTATTTCATAATAAAATGTTGCATATTTTTCAATGACTGGTTGTTAAGCGTCTCTCTAATGACACACAAGTCCAGGGTTTTATCCTTATACTAAAATATTTTTGTCAAGGACAAATGAAATATAGATGTTAATTGTTTACTTGGAGGTTCAGCTAATGCCGATGTAAATTATCCCGACAGCGGATTCCAGCGGTGGTTGATTTTGAAACCATTACGATGCCAATGCCCATTCATTCTCATCGTATGACCTCAAAACCGGCCATTTGAAGTGTGTCCCAGAATGTCTTATCTCAAGTAACACCAGTACTTTCCTACATTAATACCAAAACAGGCCACCGACACACTTCCCATTGCAGCCCCAGGTACTCAACACAGTTCATAGATAGCACACTGGACGTTCTCTCAAGTCAAGACAGCCTAGACCTCCATAACTTTCATATCACTGCAGCTGGATCTACACCAGTCCTTCTTCCCGTCTAAACATGTCTTCTCTTACTTGTGTTCAATGGTACTCTCATGCGCACCATCAATGTGGCTCGGGAGCAGAGTTACAACAGTTTGTTTCTTTTCTTGCGGTGGTTGATTTTGAAACCAGAACGATGCCAATGCCCACTCATTCTCATCGTATTACCTCAAAACCATCTATTCGAATTTTTTTTTCTTGCGGTGGTAGATTTCGACAAACTTTTGTAAGACAAAGTAGCGCTGACAAAATCGTGTCTTTAAAATAGCGCCGACAAAAAAGCGACTGTATCTCATATCATATATGCCTTGATCTAAAAATCATATTTTTATCTGGAGGCAGCAGAGGTTTAAATTCTGAGTTTTCCTTCTCCATCGGGCAGTAAGAACTCGTTAGCTTTAGGTGGCTACCAATCTTTTGTCCTACACGTTAAGCTCCTAAACGTTATCACCGACAGCACCTCGGGGGTGGGATGGGGCTGGGGCGCGAGACAGCGGGTAGATTGGTCATGAGGCCATAAGGTGAAAATCTGCAAAATCCCTAACTCAGATTTGACACTATGTTTCAGAAGAGAAAAGAAATAAAATAGATTCTAGAACCAACATTTTAGACACATGCAGATCTAGGTCTTAGAACAGACTAAAGACGCAATCATTTATTTCATAATAAAATGTTGCATATTTTTCAATGACTGGTTGTTAAGCGTCTCTCTAATGACACACAAGTCCAGGGTTTTATCCTTATACTAAAATATTTTTGTCAAGGACAAATGAAATATAGATGTTAATTGTTTACTTGGAGGTTTAGCTAATGCCGATGTAAATTATCCCGACAGCGGATTCCAGCGGTGGTTGATTTTGAAACCATTACGATGCCAATGCCCATTCATTCTCATCGTATGACCTCAAAACCGGCCATTTGAAGTGTGTCCCAGAATGTCCTATCTCAAGTAACACTAGTCCTTTCCTACATTAATACCAATACAGGCCACCGACACACTTCCCATTGCAGCCCCAGGTACTCAACACAGTTCATAGATAGCACACTGGACGTTCTCTCAAGTCAAGACAGCCTAGACCTCCATAACTTTCATATCACTGCAGCTGGATCTACACCAGTCCTTCTTCCCGTCTAAACATGTCTTCTCTTACTTGTGTTCAATGGTACTCTCATGCGCACCATCAATGTGGCTCGGGAGCAGAGTTACAACAGTTTGTTTCTTTTCTTGCGGTGGTTGATTTTGAAACCAGAACGATGCCAATGCCCACTCATTCTCATCGTATTACCTCAAAACCATCTATTCGAATTTTTTTTTCTTGCGGTGGTAGATTTCGACAAACTTTTGTAAGACAAAGTAGCGCTGACAAAATCGTGTCTTTAAAATAGCGCCGACAAAAAAGCGACTGTATCTCATATCAAATATGCCTTGATCTAAAAATCATATTTTTATCTGGAGGCAGCAGAGGTTTAAATTCTGAGTTTTCCTTCTCCATCGGGCAGTAAGAACTCGTTAGCTTTAGGTGGCAACCAATCTTTTGTCCTACACGTTAAGCTCCTAAACGTTATCACCGACAGCACCTCGGGGGTGGGATGGGGCTGGGGCGCGAGACAGCGGGTAGATTGGTCATTAGGCCATAAGGTGAAAATCTGCAAAATCCCTAACTCAGATTTGACACTATGTTTCAGAAGAGAAAAGAAATAAAATAGATTCTAGAACCAACATTTTAGACACATGCAGATCTAGGTCTTAGAACAGACTAAAGACGCAATCATTTATTTCATAATAAAATGTTGCATATTTTTCAATGACTGGTTGTTAAGCGTCTCTCTAATGACACACAAGTCCAGGGTTTTATCCTTATACTAAAATATTTTTGTCAAGGACAAATGAAATATAGATGTTAATTGTTTACTTGGAGGTTCAGCTAATGCCGATGTAAATTATCCCGACAGCGGATTCCAGCGGTGGTTGATTTTGAAACCATTACGATGCCAATGCCCATTCATTCTCATCGTATGACCTCAAAACCGGCCATTTGAAGTGTGTCCCAGAATGTCTTATCTCAAGTAACACCAGTCCTTTCCTACATTAATACCAAAACAGGCCACCGACACACTTCCCATTGCAGCCCCAGGTACTCAACACAGTTCATAGATAGCACACTGGACGTTCTCTCAAGTCAAGACAGCCTAGACCTCCATAACTTTCATATCACTGCAGCTGGATCTACACCAGTCCTTCTTCCCGTCTAAACATGTCTTCTCTTACTTGTGTTCAATGGTACTCTCATGCGCACCATCAATGTGGCTCGGGAGCAGAGTTACAACAGTTTGTTTCTTTTCTTGCGGTGGTTGATTTTGAAACCAGAACGATGCCAATGCCCACTCATTCTCATCGTATTACCTCAAAACCATCTATTCGAATTTTTTTTTCTTGCGGTGGTAGATTTCGACAAACTTTTGTAAGACAAAGTAGCGCTGACAAAATCGTGTCTTTAAAATAGCGCCGACAAAAAAGCGACTGTATCTCATATCATATATGCCTTGATCTAAAAATCATATTTTTATCTGGAGGCAGCAGAGGTTTAAATTCTGAGTTTTCCTTCTCCATCGGGCAGTAAGAACTCGTTAGCTTTAGGTGGCAACCAATCTTTTGTCCTACACGTTAAGCTCCTAAACGTTATCACCGACAGCACCTCGGGGGTGGGATGGGGCTGGGGCGCGAGACAGCGGGTAGATTGGTCATGAGGCCATAAGGTGAAAATCTGCAAAATCCCTAACTCAGATTTGACACTATGTTTCAGAAGAGAAAAGAAATAAAATAGATTCTAGAACCAACATTTTAGACACATGCAGATCTAGGTCTTAGAACAGACTAAAGACGCAATCATTTATTTCATAATAAAATGTTGCATATTTTTCAATGACTGGTTGTTAAGCGTCTCTCTAATGACACACAAGTCCAGGGTTTTATCCTTATACTAAAATATTTTTGTCAAGGACAAATGAAATATAGATGTTAATTGTTTACTTGGAGGTTCAGCTAATGCCGATGTAAATTATCCCGACAGCGGATTCCAGCGGTGGTTGATTTTGAAACCATTACGATGCCAATGCCCATTCATTCTCATCGTATGACCTCAAAACCGGCCATTTGAAGTGTGTCCCAGAATGTCCTATCTCAAGTAACACCAGTCCTTTCCTACATTAATACCAATACAGGCCACCGACACACTTCCCATTGCAGCCCCAGGTACTCAACACAGTTCATAGATAGCACACTGGACGTTCTCTCAAGTCAAGACAGCCTAGACCTCCATAACTTTCATATCACTGCAGCTGGATCTACACCAGTCCTTCTTCCCGTCTAAACATGTCTTCTCTTACTTGTGTTCAATGGTACTCTCATGCGCACCATCAATGTGGCTCGGGAGCAGAGTTACAACAGTTTGTTTCTTTTCTTGCGGTGGTTGATTTTGAAACCAAAACGATGCCAATGCCCACTCATTCTCATCGTATTACCTCAAAACCATCTATTCGAATTTTTTTTTCTTGCGGTGGTAGATTTCGACAAACTTTTGTAAGACAAAGTAGCGCTGACAAAATCGTGTCTTTAAAATAGCGCCGACAAAAAAGCGACTGTATCTCATATCATATATGCCTTGATCTAAAAATCATATTTTTATCTGGAGGCAGCAGAGGTTTAAATTCTGAGTTTTCCTTCTCCATCGGGCAGTAAGAACTCGTTAGCTTTAGGTGGCAACCAATCTTTTGTCCTACACGTTAAGCTCCTAAACGTTATCACCGACAGCACCTCGGGGGTGGGATGGGGCTGGGGCGCGAGACAGCGGGTAGATTGGTCATGAGGCCATAAGGTGAAAATCTGCAAAATCCCTAACTCAGATTTGACACTATGTTTCAGAAGAGAAAAGAAATAAAATAGATTCTACAACCAACATTTTAGACACATGCAGATCTAGGTCTTAGAACAGACTAAAGACGCAATCATTTATTTCATAATAAAATGTTGCATATTTTTCAATGACTGGTTGTTAAGCGTCTCTCTAATGACACACAAGTCCAGGGTTTTATCCTTATACTAAAATATTTTTGTCAAGGACAAATGAAATATAGATGTTAATTGTTTACTTGGAGGTTCAGCTAATGCCGATGTAAATTATCCCGACAGCGGATTCCAGCGGTGGTTGATTTTGAAACCATTACGATGCCAATGCCCATTCATTCTCATCGTATGACCTCAAAACCGGCCATTTGAAGTGTGTTCCAGAATGTCTTATCTCAAGTAACACCAGTACTTTCCTACATTAATACCAAAACAGGCCACCGACACACTTCCCATTGCAGCCCCAGGTACTCAACACAGTTCATAGATAGCACACTGGACGTTCTCTCAAGTCAAGACAGCCTAGACCTCCATAACTTTCATATCACTGCAGCTGGATCTACACCAGTCCTTCTTCCCGTCTAAACATGTCTTCTCTTACTTGTGTTCAATGGTACTCTCATGCGCACCATCAATGTGGCTCGGGAGCAGAGTTACAACAGTTTGTTTCTTTTCTTGCGGTGGTTGATTTTGAAACCAGAACGATGCCAATGCCCACTCATTCTCATCGTATTACCTCAAAACCATCTATTCGAATTTTTTTTTCTTGCGGTGGTAGATTTCGACAAACTTTTGTAAGACAAAGTAGCGCTGACAAAATCGTGTCTTTAAAATAGCGCCGACAAAAAAGCGACTGTATCTCATATCATATATGCCTTGATCTAAAAATCATATTTTTATCTGGAGGCAGCAGAGGTTTAAATTCTGAGTTTTCCTTCTCCATCGGGCAGTAAGAACTCGTTAGCTTTAGGTGGCAACCAATCTTTTGTCCTACACGTTAAGCTCCTAAACGTTATCACCGACAGCACCTCGGGGGTGGGATGGGGCTGGGGCGCGAGACAGCGGGTAGATTGGTCATGAGGCCATAAGGTGAAAATCTGCAAAATCCCTAACTCAGATTTGACACTATGTTTCAGAAGAGAAAAGAAATAAAATAGATTCTAGAACCAACATTTTAGACACATGCAGATCTAGGTCTTAGAACAGACTAAAGACGCAATCATTTATTTCATAATAAAATGTTGCATATTTTTCAATGACTGGTTGTTAAGCGTCTCTCTAATGACACACAAGTCCAGGGTTTTATCCTTATACTAAAATATTTTTGTCAAGGACAAATAAAATATAGATGTTAATTGTTTACTTGGAGGTTCAGCTAATGCCGATGTAAATTATCCCGACAGCGGATTCCAGCGGTGGTTGATTTTGAAACCATTACGATGCCAATGCCCATTCATTCTCATCGTATGACCTCAAAACCGGCCATTTGAAGTGTGTCCCAGAATGTCCTATCTCAAGTAACACCAGTCCTTTCCTACATTAATACCAATACAGGCCACCGACACACTTCCCATTGCAGCCCCAGGTACTCAACACAGTTTATAGATAGCACACTGGACGTTCTCTCAAGTCAAGACAGCCTAGACCTCCATAACTTTCATATCACTGCAGCTGGATCTACACCAGTCCTTCTTCCCGTCTAAACATGTCTTCTCTTACTTGTGTTCAATGGTACTCTCATGCGCACCATCAATGTGGCTCGGGAGCAGAGTTACAACAGTTTGTTTCTTTTCTTGCGGTGGTTGATTTTGAAACCAGAACGATGCCAATGCCCACTCATTCTCATCGTATTACCTCAAAACCATCTATTCGAATTTTTTTTTCTTGCGGTGGTAGATTTCGACAAACTTTTGTAAGACAAAGTAGCGCTGACAAAATCGTGTCTTTAAAATAGCGCCGACAAAAAAGCGACTGTATCTCATATCATATATGCCTTGATCTAAAAATCATATTTTTATCTGGAGGCAGCAGAGGTTTAAATTCTGAGTTTTCCTTCTCCATCGGGCAGTAAGAACTCGTTAGCTTTAGGTGGCAACCAATCTTTTGTCCTACACGTTAAGCTCCTAAACGTTATCACCGACAGCACCTCGGGGGTGGGATGGGGCTGGGGCGCGAGACAGCGGGTAGATTGGTCATGAGGCCATAAGGTGAAAATCTGCAAAATCCCTAACTCAGATTTGACACTATGTTTCAGAAGAGAAAAGAAATAAAATAGATTCTACAACCAACATTTTAGACACATGCAGATCTAGGTCTTAGAACAGACTAAAGACGCAATCATTTATTTCATAATAAAATGTTGCATATTTTTCAATGACTGGTTGTTAAGCGTCTCTCTAATGACACACAAGTCCAGGGTTTTATCCTTATACTAAAATATTTTTGTCAAGGACAAATGAAATATAGATGTTAATTGTTTACTTGGAGGTTCAGCTAATGCCGATGTAAATTATCCCGACAGCGGATTCCAGCGGTGGTTGATTTTGAAACCATTACGATGCCAATGCCCATTCATTCTCATCGTATGACCTCAAAACCGGCCATTTGAAGTGTGTTCCAGAATGTCCTATCTCAAGTAACACCAGTCCTTTCCTACATTAATACCAATACAGGCCACCGACACACTTCCCATTGCAGCCCCAGGTACTCAACACAGTTCATAGATAGCACACTGGACGTTCTCTCAAGTCAAGACAGCCTAGACCTCCATAACTTTCATATCACTGCAGCTGGATCTACACCAGTCCTTCTTCCCGTCTAAACATGTCTTCTCTTACTTGTGTTCAATGGTACTCTCATGCGCACCATCAATGTGGCTCGGGAGCAGAGTTACAACAGTTTGTTTCTTTTCTTGCGGTGGTTGATTTTGAAACCAGAACGATGCCAATGCCCACTCATTCTCATCGTATTACCTCAAAACCATCTATTCGAATTTTTTTTTCTTGCGGTGGTAGATTTCGACAAACTTTTGTAAGACAAAGTAGCGCTGACAAAATCGTGTCTTTAAAATAGCGCCGACAAAAAAGCGACTGTATCTCATATCATATATGCCTTGATCTAAAAATCATATTTTTATCTGGAGGCAGCAGAGGTTTAAATTCTGAGTTTTCCTTCTCCATCGGGCAGTAAGAACTCGTTAGCTTTAGGTGGCAACCAATCTTTTGTCCTACACGTTAAGCTCCTAAACGTTATCACCGACAGCACCTCGGGGGTGGGATGGGGCTGGGGCGCGAGACAGCGGGTAGATTGGTCATGAGGCCATAAGGTGAAAATCTGCAAAATCCCTAACTCAGATTTGACACTATGTTTCAGAAGAGAAAAGAAATAAAATAGATTCTACAACCAACATTTTAGACACATGCAGATCTAGGTCTTAGAACAGACTAAAGACGCAATCATTTATTTCATAATAAAATGTTGCATATTTTTCAATGACTGGTTGTTAAGCGTCTCTCTAATGACACACAAGTCCAGGGTTTTATCCTTATACTAAAATATTTTTGTCAAGGACAAATGAAATATAGATGTTAATTGTTTACTTGGAGGTTCAGCTAATGCCGATGTAAATTATCCCGACAGCGGATTCCAGCGGTGGTTGATTTTGAAACCATTACGATGCCAATGCCCATTCATTCTCATCGTATGACCTCAAAACCGGCCATTTGAAGTGTGTTCCAGAATGTCCTATCTCAAGTAACACCAGTCCTTTCCTACATTAATACCAATACAGGCCACCGACACACTTCCCATTGCAGCCCCAGGTACTCAACACAGTTCATAGATAGCACACTGGACGTTCTCTCAAGTCAAGACAGCCTAGACCTCCATAACTTTCATATCACTGCAGCTGGATCTACACCAGTCCTTCTTCCCGTCTAAACATGTCTTCTCTTACTTGTGTTCAATGGTACTCTCATGCGCACCATCAATGTGGCTCGGGAGCAGAGTTACAACAGTTTGTTTCTTTTCTTGCGGTGGTTGATTTTGAAACCAGAACGATGCCAATGCCCACTCATTCTCATCGTATTACCTCAAAACCATCTATTCGAATTTTTTTTTCTTGCAGTGGTAGATTTCGACAAACTTTTGTAAGACAAAGTAGCGCTGACAAAATCGTGTCTTTAAAATAGCGCCGACAAAAAAGCGACTGCATCTCATATCAAATATGCCTTGATCTAAAAATCATATTTTTATCTGGAGGCAGCAGAGGTTTAAATTCTGAGTTTTCCTTCTCCATCGGGCAGTAAGAACTCGTTAGCTTTAGGTGGCAACCAATCTTTTGTCCTACACGTTAAGCTCCTAAACGTTATCACCGACAGCACCTCGGGGGTGGGATGGGGCTGGGGCGCGAGACAGCGGGTAGATTGATCATGAGGCCATAAGGTGAAAATCTGCAAAATCCCTAACTCAGATTTGACACTATGTTTCAGAAGAGAAAAGAAATAAAATAGATTCTAGAACCAACATTTTAGACACATGCAGATCTAGGTCTTAGAACAGACTAAAGACGCAATCATTTATTTCATAATAAAATGTTGCATATTTTTCAATGACTGGTTGTTAAGCGTCTCTCTAATGACACACAAGTCCAGGGTTTTATCCTTATACTAAAATATTTTTGTCAAGGACAAATGAAATATAGATGTTAATTGTTTACTTGGAGGTTCAGCTAATGCCGATGTAAATTATCCCGACAGCGGATTCCAGCGGTGGTTGATTTTGAAACCATTACGATGCCAATGCCCATTCATTCTCATCGTATGACCTCAAAACCGGCCATTTGAAGTGTGTCCCAGAATGTCCTATCTCAAGTAACACCAGTCCTTTCCTACATTAATACCAATACAGGCCACCGACACACTTCCCATTGCAGCCCCAGGTACTCAACACAGTTTATAGATAGCACACTGGACGTTCTCTCAAGTCAAGACAGCCTAGACCTCCATAACTTTCATATCACTGCAGCTGGATCTACACCAGTCCTTCTTCCCGTCTAAACATGTCTTCTCTTACTTGTGTTCAATGGTACTCTCATGCGCACCATCAATGTGGCTCGGGAGCAGAGTTACAACAGTTTGTTTCTTTTCTTGCGGTGGTTGATTTTGAAACCAGAACGATGCCAATGCCCACTCATTCTCATCGTATTACCTCAAAACCATCTATTCGAATTTTTTTTTCTTGCGGTGGTAGATTTCGACAAACTTTTGTAAGACAAAGTAGCGCTGACAAAATCGTGTCTTTAAAATAGCGCCGACAAAAAAGCGACTGTATCTCATATCATATATGCCTTGATCTAAAAATCATATTTTTATCTGGAGGCAGCAGAGGTTTAAATTCTGAGTTTTCCTTCTCCATCGGGCAGTAAGAACTCGTTAGCTTTAGGTGGCAACCAATCTTTTGTCCTACACGTTAAGCTCCTAAACGTTATCACCGACAGCACCTCGGGGGTGGGATGGGGCTGGGGCGCGAGACAGCGGGTAGATTGGTCATGAGGCCATAAGGTGAAAATCTGCAAAATCCCTAACTCAGATTTGACACTATGTTTCAGAAGAGAAAAGAAATAAAATAGATTCTAGAACCAACATTTTAGACACATGCAGATCTAGGTCTTAGAACAGACTAAAGACGCAATCATTTATTTCATAATAAAATGTTGCATATTTTTCAATGACTGGTTGTTAAGCGTCTCTCTAATGACACACAAGTCCAGGGTTTTATCCTTATACTAAAATATTTTTGTCAAGGACAAATGAAATATAGATGTTAATTGTTTACTTGGAGGTTCAGCTAATGCCGATGTAAATTATCCCGACAGCGGATTCCAGCGGTGGTTGATTTTGAAACCATTACGATGCCAATGCCCATTCATTCTCATCGTATGACCTCAAAACCGGCCATTTGAAGTGTGTCCCAGAATGTCCTATCTCAAGTAACACCAGTCCTTTCCTACATTAATACCAATACAGGCCACCGACACACTTCCCATTGCAGCCCCAGGTACTCAACACAGTTTATAGATAGCACACTGGACGTTCTCTCAAGTCAAGACAGCCTAGACCTCCATAACTTTCATATCACTGCAGCTGGATCTACACCAGTCCTTCTTCCCGTCTAAACATGTCTTCTCTTACTTGTGTTCAATGGTACTCTCATGCGCACCATCAATGTGGCTCGGGAGCAGAGTTACAACAGTTTGTTTCTTTTCTTGCGGTGGTTGATTTTGAAACCAGAACGATGCCAATGCCCACTCATTCTCATCGTATTACCTCAAAACCATCTATTCGAATTTTTTTTTTTTGCGGTGGTAGATTTCGACAAACTTTTGTAAGACAAAGTAGCGCTGAAAAAATCGTGTCTTTAAAATAGCGCCGACAAAAAAGCGACTGTATCTCATATCAAATATGCCTTGATCTAAAAATCATATTTTTATCTGGAGGCAGCAGAGGTTTAAATTCTGAGTTTTCCTTCTCCATCGGGCAGTAAGAACTCGTTAGCTTTAGGTGGCAACCAATCTTTTGTCCTACACGTTAAGCTCCTAAACGTTATCACCGACAGCACCTCGGGGGTGGGATGGGGCTGGGGCGCGAGACAGCGGGTAGATTGGTCATGAGGCCATAAGGTGAAAATCTGCAAAATCCCTAACTCAGATTTGACACTATGTTTCAGAAGAGAAAAGAAATAAAATAGATTCTACAACCAACATTTTAGACACATGCAGATCTAGGTCTTAGAACAGACTAAAGACGCAATCATTTATTTCATAATAAAATGTTGCATATTTTTCAATGACTGGTTGTTAAGCGTCTCTCTAATGACACACAAGTCCAGGGTTTTATCCTTATACTAAAATATTTTTGTCAAGGACAAATGAAATATAGATGTTAATTGTTTACTTGGAGGTTCAGCTAATGCCGATGTAAATTATCCCGACAGCGGATTCCAGCGGTGGTTGATTTTGAAACCATTACGATGCCAATGCCTATTCATTCTCATCGTATGACCTCAAAACCGGCCATTTGAAGTGTGTTCCAGAATGTCCTATCTCAAGTAACACCAGTCCTTTCCTACATTAATACCAATACAGGCCACCGACACACTTCCCATTGCAGCCCCAGGTACTCAACACAGTTCATAGATAGCACACTGGACGTTCTCTCAAGTCAAGACAGCCTAGACCTCCATAACTTTCATATCACTGCAGCTGGATCTACACCAGTCCTTCTTCCCGTCTAAACATGTCTTCTCTTACTTGTGTTCAATGGTACTCTCATGCGCACCATCAATGTGGCTCGGGAGCAGAGTTACAACAGTTTGTTTCTTTTCTTGCGGTGGTTGATTTTGAAACCAAAACGATGCCAATGCCCACTCATTCTCATCGTATTACCTCAAAACCATCTATTCGAATTTTTTTTTCTTGCGGTGGTAGATTTCGACAAACTTTTGTAAGACAAAGTAGCGCTGACAAAATCGTGTCTTTAAAATAGCGCCGATAAAAAAGCGACTGTATCTCATATCATATATGCCTTGATCTAAAAATCATATTTTTATCTGGAGGCAGCAGAGGTTTAAATTCTGAGTTTTCCTTCTCCATCGGGCAGTAAGAACTCGTTAGCTTTAGGTGGCAACCAATCTTTTGTCCTACACGTTAAGCTCCTAAACGTTATCACCGACAGCACCTCGGGGGTGGGATGGGGCTGGGGCGCGAGACAGCGGGTAGATTGGTCATGAGGCCATAAGGTGAAAATCTGCAAAATCCCTAACTCAGATTTGACACTATGTTTCAGAAGAGAAAAGAAATAAAATAGATTCTAGAACCAACATTTTAGACACATGCAGATCTAGGTCTTAGAACAGACTAAAGACGCAATCATTTATTTCATAATAAAATGTTGCATATTTTTCAATGACTGGTTGTTAAGCGTCTCTCTAATGACACACAAGTCCAGGGTTTTATCCTTATACTAAAATATTTTTGTCAAGGACAAATGAAATATAGATGTTAATTGTTTACTTGGAGGTTCAGCTAATGCCGATGTAAATTATCCCGACAGCGGATTCCAGCGGTGGTTGATTTTGAAACCATTACGATGCCAATGCCCATTCATTCTCATCGTATGACCTCAAAACCGGCCATTTGAAGTGTGTCCCAGAATGTCCTATCTCAAGTAACACCAGTCCTTTCCTACATTAATACCAATACAGGCCACCGACACACTTCCCATTGCAGCCCCAGGTACTCAACACAGTTCATAGATAGCACACTGGACGTTCTCTCAAGTCAAGACAGCCTAGACCTCCATAACTTTCATATCACTGCAGCTGGATCTACACCAGTCCTTCTTCCCGTCTAAACATGTCTTCTCTTACTTGTGTTCAATGGTACTCTCATGCGCACCATCAATGTGGCTCGGGAGCAGAGTTACAACAGTTTGTTTCTTTTCTTGCGGTGGTTGATTTTGAAACCAAAACGATGCCAATGCCCACTCATTCTCATCGTATTACCTCAAAACCATCTATTCGAATTTTTTTTTCTTGCAGTGGTAGATTTCGACAAACTTTTGTAAGACAAAGTAGCGCTGACAAAATCGTGTCTTTAAAATAGCGCCGACAAAAAAGCGACTGCATCTCATATCAAATATGCCTTGATCTAAAAATCATATTTTTATCTGGAGGCAGCAGAGGTTTAAATTCTGAGTTTTCCTTCTCCATCGGGCAGTAAGAACTCGTTAGCTTTAGGTGGCAACCAATCTTTTGTCCTACACGTTAAGCTCCTAAACGTTATCACCGACAGCACCTCGGGGGTGGGATGGGGCTGGGGCGCGAGACAGCGGGTAGATTGATCATGAGGCCATAAGGTGAAAATCTGCAAAATCCCTAACTCAGATTTGACACTATGTTTCAGAAGAGAAAAGAAATAAAATAGATTCTAGAACCAACATTTTAGACACATGCAGATCTAGGTCTTAGAACAGACTAAAGACGCAATCATTTATTTCATAATAAAATGTTGCATATTTTTCAATGACTGGTTGTTAAGCGTCTCTCTAATGACACACAAGTCCAGGGTTTTATCCTTATACTAAAATATTTTTGTCAAGGACAAATGAAATATAGATGTTAATTGTTTACTTGGAGGTTCAGCTAATGCCGATGTAAATTATCCCGACAGCGGATTCCAGCGGTGGTTGATTTTGAAACCATTACGATGCCAATGCCCATTCATTCTCATCGTATGACCTCAAAACCGGCCATTTGAAGTGTGTCCCAGAATGTCCTATCTCAAGTAACACCAGTCCTTTCCTACATTAATACCAATACAGGCCACCGACACACTTCCCATTGCAGCCCCAGGTACTCAACACAGTTCATAGATAGCACACTGGACGTTCTCTCAAGTCAAGACAGCCTAGACCTCCATAACTTTCATATCACTGCAGCTGGATCTACACCAGTCCTTCTTCCCGTCTAAACATGTCTTCTCTTACTTGTGTTCAATGGTACTCTCATGCGCACCATCAATGTGGCTCGGGAGCAGAGTTACAACAGTTTGTTTCTTTTCTTGCGGTGGTTGATTTTGAAACCAAAACGATGCCAATGCCCACTCATTCTCATCGTATTACCTCAAAACCATCTATTCGAATTTTTTTTTCTTGCAGTGGTAGATTTCGACAAACTTTTGTAAGACAAAGTAGCGCTGACAAAATCGTGTCTTTAAAATAGCGCCGACAAAAAAGCGACTGCATCTCATATCAAATATGCCTTGATCTAAAAATCATATTTTTATCTGGAGGCAGCAGAGGTTTAAATTCTGAGTTTTCCTTCTCCATCGGGCAGTAAGAACTCGTTAGCTTTAGGTGGCAACCAATCTTTTGTCCTACACGTTAAGCTCCTAAACGTTATCACCGACAGCACCTCGGGGGTGGGATGGGGCTGGGGCGCGAGACAGCGGGTAGATTGATCATGAGGCCATAAGGTGAAAATCTGCAAAATCCCTAACTCAGATTTGACACTATGTTTCAGAAGAGAAAAGAAATAAAATAGATTCTAGAACCAACATTTTAGACACATGCAGATCTAGGTCTTAGAACAGACTAAAGACGCAATCATTTATTTCATAATAAAATGTTGCATATTTTTCAATGACTGGTTGTTAAGCGTCTCTCTAATGACACACAAGTCCAGGGTTTTATCCTTATACTAAAATATTTTTGTCAAGGACAAATGAAATATAGATGTTAATTGTTTACTTGGAGGTTCAGCTAATGCCGATGTAAATTATCCCGACAGCGGATTCCAGCGGTGGTTGATTTTGAAACCATTACGATGCCAATGCCCATTCATTCTCATCGTATGACCTCAAAACCGGCCATTTGAAGTGTGTCCCAGAATGTCCTATCTCAAGTAACACCAGTCCTTTCCTACATTAATACCAATACAGGCCACCGACACACTTCCCATTGCAGCCCCAGGTACTCAACACAGTTTATAGATAGCACACTGGACGTTCTCTCAAGTCAAGACAGCCTAGACCTCCATAACTTTCATATCACTGCAGCTGGATCTACACCAGTCCTTCTTCCCGTCTAAACATGTCTTCTCTTACTTGTGTTCAATGGTACTCTCATGCGCACCATCAATGTGGCTCGGGAGCAGAGTTACAACAGTTTGTTTCTTTTCTTGCGGTGGTTGATTTTGAAACCAAAACGATGCCAATGCCCACTCATTCTCATCGTATTACCTCAAAACCATCTATTCGAATTTTTTTTTCTTGCGGTGGTAGATTTCGACAAACTTTTGTAAGACAAAGTAGCGCTGACAAAATCGTGTCTTTAAAATAGCGCCGACAAAAAAGCGACTGTATCTCATATCATATATGCCTTGATCTAAAAATCATATTTTTATCTGGAGGCAGCAGAGGTTTAAATTCTGAGTTTTCCTTCTCCATCGGGCAGTAAGAACTCGTTAGCTTTAGGTGGCAACCAATCTTTTGTCCTACACGTTAAGCTCCTAAACGTTATCACCGACAGCACCTCGGGGGTGGGATGGGGCTGGGGCGCGAGACAGCGGGTAGATTGGTCATGAGGCCATAAGGTGAAAATCTGCAAAATCCCTAACTCAGATTTGACACTATGTTTCAGAAGAGAAAAGAAATAAAATAGATTCTACAACCAACATTTTAGACACATGCAGATCTAGGTCTTAGAACAGACTAAAGACGCAATCATTTATTTCATAATAAAATGTTGCATATTTTTCAATGACTGGTTGTTAAGCGTCTCTCTAATGACACACAAGTCCAGGGTTTTATCCTTATACTAAAATATTTTTGTCAAGGACAAATGAAATATAGATGTTAATTGTTTACTTGGAGGTTCAGCTAATGCCGATGTAAATTATCCCGACAGCGGATTCCAGCGGTGGTTGATTTTGAAACCATTACGATGCCAATGCCCATTCATTCTCATCGTATGACCTCAAAACCGGCCATTTGAAGTGTGTCCCAGAATGTCCTATCTCAAGTAACACCAGTCCTTTCCTACATTAATACCAATACAGGCCACCGACACACTTCCCATTGCAGCCCCAGGTACTCAACACAGTTTATAGATAGCACACTGGACGTTCTCTCAAGTCAAGACAGCCTAGACCTCCATAACTTTCATATCACTGCAGCTGGATCTACACCAGTCCTTCTTCCCGTCTAAACATGTCTTCTCTTACTTGTGTTCAATGGTACTCTCATGCGCACCATCAATGTGGCTCGGGAGCAGAGTTACAACAGTTTGTTTCTTTTCTTGCGGTGGTTGATTTTGAAACCAAAACGATGCCAATGCCCACTCATTCTCATCGTATTACCTCAAAACCATCTATTCGAATTTTTTTTTCTTGCGGTGGTAGATTTCGACAAACTTTTGTAAGACAAAGTAGCGCTGACAAAATCGTGTCTTTAAAATAGCGCCGACAAAAAAGCGACTGTATCTTATATCATATATGCCTTGATCTAAAAATCATATTTTTATCTGGAGGCAGCAGAGGTTTAAATTCTGAGTTTTCCTTCTCCATCGGGCAGTAAGAACTCGTTAGCTTTAGGTGGCAACCAATCTTTTGTCCTACACGTTAAGCTCCTAAACGTTATCACCGACAGCACCTCGGGGGTGGGATGGGGCTGGGGCGCGAGACAGCGGGTAGATTGGTCATGAGGCCATAAGGTGAAAATCTGCAAAATCCCTAACTCAGATTTGACACTATGTTTCAGAAGAGAAAAGAAATAAAATAGATTCTACAACCAACATTTTAGACACATGCAGATCTAGGTCTTAGAACAGACTAAAGACGCAATCATTTATTTCATAATAAAATGTTGCATATTTTTCAATGACTGGTTGTTAAGCGTCTCTCTAATGACACACAAGTCCAGGGTTTTATCCTTATACTAAAATATTTTTGTCAAGGACAAATGAAATATAGATGTTAATTGTTTACTTGGAGGTTCAGCTAATGCCGATGTAAATTATCCCGACAGCGGATTCCAGCGGTGGTTGATTTTGAAACCATTACGATGCCAATGCCCATTCATTCTCATCGTATGACCTCAAAACCGGCCATTTGAAGTGTGTTCCAGAATGTCCTATCTCAAGTAACACCAGTCCTTTCCTACATTAATACCAATACAGGCCACCGACACACTTCCCATTGCAGCCCCAGGTACTCAACACAGTTCATAGATAGCACACTGGACGTTCTCTCAAGTCAAGACAGCCTAGACCTCCATAACTTTCATATCACTGCAGCTGGATCTACACCAGTCCTTCTTCCCGTCTAAACATGTCTTCTCTTACTTGTGTTCAATGGTACTCTCATGCGCACCATCAATGTGGCTCGGGAGCAGAGTTACAACAGTTTGTTTCTTTTCTTGCGGTGGTTGATTTTGAAACCAAAACGATGCCAATGCCCACTCATTCTCATCGTATTACCTCAAAACCATCTATTCGAATTTTTTTTTCTTGCGGTGGTAGATTTCGACAAACTTTTGTAAGACAAAGTAGCGCTGACAAAATCGTGTCTTTAAAATAGCGCCGATAAAAAAGCGACTGTATCTCATATCATATATGCCTTGATCTAAAAATCATATTTTTATCTGGAGGCAGCAGAGGTTTAAATTCTGAGTTTTCCTTCTCCATCGGGCAGTAAGAACTCGTTAGCTTTAGGTGGCAACCAATCTTTTGTAGTACACGTTAAGCTCCTAAACGTTATCACCGACAGCACCTCGGGGGTGGGATGGGGCTGGGGCGCGAGACAGCGGGTAGATTGGTCATGAGGCCATAAGGTGAAAATCTGCAAAATCCCTAACTCAGATTTGACACTATGTTTCAGAAGAGAAAAGAAATAAAATAGATTCTACAACCAACATTTTAGACACATGCAGATCTAGGTCTTAGAACAGACTAAAGACGCAATCATTTATTTCATAATAAAATGTTGCATATTTTTCAATGACTGGTTGTTAAGCGTCTCTCTAATGACACACAAGTCCAGGGTTTTATCCTTATACTAAAATATTTTTGTCAAGGACAAATGAAATATAGATGTTAATTGTTTACTTGGAGGTTCAGCTAATGCCGATGTAAATTATCCCGACAGCGGATTCCAGCGGTGGTTGATTTTGAAACCATTACGATGCCAATGCCCATTCATTCTCATCGTATGACCTCAAAACCGGCCATTTGAAGTGTGTCCCAGAATGTCCTATCTCAAGTAACACCAGTCCTTTCCTACATTAATACCAATACAGGCCACCGACATACTTCCCATTGCAGCCCCAGGTACTCAACACAGTTCATAGATAGCACACTGGACGTTCTCTCAAGTCAAGACAGCCTAGACCTCCATAACTTTCATATCACTGCAGCTGGATCTACACCAGTCCTTCTTCCCGTCTAAACATGTCTTCTCTTACTTGTGTTCAATGGTACTCTCATGCGCACCATCAATGTGGCTCGGGAGCAGAGTTACAACAGTTTGTTTCTTTTCTTGCGGTGGTTAATTTTGAAACCAGAACGATGCCAATGCCCACTCATTCTCATCGTATTACCTCAAAACCATCTATTCGAATTTTTTTTTCTTGCGGTGGTAGATTTCGACAAACTTTTGTAAGACAAAGTAGAGCTGACAAAATCGTGTCTTTAAAATAGCGCCGACAAAAAAGCGACTGTATCTCATATCAAATATGCCTTGATCTAAAAATCATATTTTTATCTGGAGGCAGCAGAGGTTTAAATTCTGAGTTTTCCTTCTCCATCGGGCAGTAAGAACTCGTTAGCTTTAGGTGGCAACCAATCTTTTGTCCTACACGTTAAGCTCCTAAACGTTATCACCGACAGCACCTCGGGGGTGGGATGGGGCTGGGGCGCGAGACAGCGGGTAGATTGGTCATGAGGCCATAAGGTGAAAATCTGCAAAATCCCTAACTCAGATTTGACACTATGTTTCAGAAGAGAAAAGAAATAAAATAGATTCTAGAACCAACATTTTAGACACATGCAGATCTAGGTCTTAGAACAGACTAAAGACGCAATCATTTATTTCATAATAAAATGTTGCATATTTTTCAATGACTGGTTGTTAAGCGTCTCTCTAATGACACACAAGTCCAGGGTTTTATCCTTATACTAAAATATTTTTGTCAAGGACAAATGAAATATAGATGTTAATTGTTTACTTGGAGGTTCAGCTAATGCCGATGTAAATTATCCCGACAGCGGATTCCAGCGGTGGTTGATTTTGAAACCATTACGATGCCAATGCCCATTCATTCTCATCGTATGACCTCAAAACCGGCCATTTGAAGTGTGTTCCAGAATGTCCTATCTCAAGTAATACCAGTCCTTTCCTACATTAATACCAATACAGGCCACCGACACACTTCCCATTGCAGCCCCAGGTACTCAACACAGTTCATAGATAGCACACTGGACGTTCTCTCAAGTCAAGACAGCCTAGACCTCCATAACTTTCATATCACTGCAGCTGGATCTACACCAGTCCTTCTTCCCGTCTAAACATGTCTTCTCTTACTTGTGTTCAATGGTACTCTCATGCGCACCATCAATGTGGCTCGGGAGCAGAGTTACAACAGTTTGTTTCTTTTCTTGCGGTGGTTGATTTTGAAACCAGAACGATGCCAATGCCCACTCATTCTCATCGTATTACCTCAAAACCATCTATTCGAATTTTTTTTTCTTGCGGTGGTAGATTTCGACAAACTTTTGTAAGACAAAGTAGCGCTGACAAAATCGTGTCTTTAAAATAGCGCCGATAAAAAAGCGACTGTATCTCATATCATATATGCCTTGATCTAAAAATCATATTTTTATCTGGAGGCAGCAGAGGTTTAAATTCTGAGTTTTCCTTCTCCATCGGGCAGTAAGAACTCGTTAGCTTTAGGTGGCAACCAATCTTTTGTAGTACACGTTAAGCTCCTAAACGTTATCACCGACAGCACCTCGGGGGTGGGATGGGGCTGGGGCGCGAGACAGCGGGTAGATTGGTCATGAGGCCATAAGGTGAAAATCTGCAAAATCCCTAACTCAGATTTGACACTATGTTTCAGAAGAGAAAAGAAATAAAATAGATTCTACAACCAACATTTTAGACACATGCAGATCTAGGTCTTAGAACAGACTAAAGACGCAATCATTTATTTCATAATAAAATGTTGCATATTTTTCAATGACTGGTTGTTAAGCGTCTCTCTAATGACACACAAGTCCAGGGTTTTATCCTTATACTAAAATATTTTTGTCAAGGACAAATGAAATATAGATGTTAATTGTTTACTTGGAGGTTCAGCTAATGCCGATGTAAATTATCCCGACAGCGGATTCCAGCGGTGGTTGATTTTGAAACCATTACGATGCCAATGCCCATTCATTCTCATCGTATGACCTCAAAACCGGCCATTTGAAGTGTGTCCCAGAATGTCCTATCTCAAGTAACACCAGTCCTTTCCTACATTAATACCAATACAGGCCACCGACATACTTCCCATTGCAGCCCCAGGTACTCAACACAGTTCATAGATAGCACACTGGACGTTCTCTCAAGTCAAGACAGCCTAGACCTCCATAACTTTCATATCACTGCAGCTGGATCTACACCAGTCCTTCTTCCCGTCTAAACATGTCTTCTCTTACTTGTGTTCAATGGTACTCTCATGCGCACCATCAATGTGGCTCGGGAGCAGAGTTACAACAGTTTGTTTCTTTTCTTGCGGTGGTTAATTTTGAAACCAGAACGATGCCAATGCCCACTCATTCTCATCGTATTACCTCAAAACCATCTATTCGAATTTTTTTTTCTTGCGGTGGTAGATTTCGACAAACTTTTCTAAGACAAAGTAGAGCTGACAAAATCGTGTATTTAAAATAGCGCCGACAAAAAAGCGACTGTATCTCATATCAAATATGCCTTGATCTAAAAATCATATTTTTATCTGGAGGCAGCAGAGGTTTAAATTCTGAGTTTTCCTTCTCCATCGGGCAGTAAGAACTCGTTAGCTTTAGGTGGCAACCAATCTTTTGTCCTACACGTTAAGCTCCTAAACGTTATCACCGACAGCACCTCGGGGGTGGGATGGGGCTGGGGCGCGAGACAGCGGGTAGATTGGTCATGAGGCCATAAGGTGAAAATCTGCAAAATCCCTAACTCAGATTTGACACTATGTTTCAGAAGAGAAAAGAAATAAAATAGATTCTAGAACCAACATTTTAGACACATGCATATCTAGGTCTTAGAACAGACTAAAGACGCAATCATTTATTTCATAATAAAATGTTGCATATTTTTCAATGACTGGTTGTTAAGCGTCTCTCTAATGACACACAAGTCCAGGGTTTTATCCTTATACTAAAATATTTTTGTCAAGGACAAATGAAATATAGATGTTAATTGTTTACTTGGAGGTTCAGCTAATGCCGATGTAAATTATCCCGACAGCGGATTCCAGCGGTGGTTGATTTTGAAACCATTACGATGCCAATGCCCATTCATTCTCATCGTATGACCTCAAAACCGGCCATTTGAAGTGTGTTCCAGAATGTCCTATCTCAAGTAATACCAGTCCTTTCCTACATTAATACCAATACAGGCCACCGACACACTTCCCATTGCAGCCCCAGGTACTCAACACAGTTCATAGATAGCACACTGGACGTTCTCTCAAGTCAAGACAGCCTAGACCTCCATAACTTTCATATCACTGCAGCTGGATCTACACCAGTCCTTCTTCCCGTCTAAACATGTCTTCTCTTACTTGTGTTCAATGGTACTCTCATGCGCACCATCAATGTGGCTCGGGAGCAGAGTTACAACAGTTTGTTTCTTTTCTTGCGGTGGTTGATTTTGAAACCAGAACGATGCCAATGCCCACTCATTCTCATCGTATTACCTCAAAACCATCTATTCGAATTTTTTTTTCTTGCGGTGGTAGATTTCGACAAACTTTTGTAAGACAAAGTAGCGCTGACAAAATCGTGTCTTTAAAATAGCGCCGACAAAAAAGCGACTGTATCTCATATCAAATATGCCTTGATCTAAAAATCATATTTTTATCTGGAGGCAGCAGAGGTTTAAATTCTGAGTTTTCCTTCTCCATCGGGCAGTAAGAACTCGTTAGCTTTAGGTGGCAACCAATCTTTTGTCCTACACGTTAAGCTCCTAAACGTTATCACCGACAGCACCTCGGGGGTGGGATGGGGCTGGGGCGCGAGACAGCGGGTAGATTGGTCATGAGGCCATAAGGTGAAAATCTGCAAAATCCCTAACTCAGATTTGACACTATGTTTCAGAAGAGAAAAGAAATAAAATAGATTCTAGAACCAACATTTTAGACACATGCAGATCTAGGTCTTAGAACAGACTAAAGACGCAATCATTTATTTCATAATAAAATGTTGCATATTTTTCAATGACTGGTTGTTAAGCGTCTCTCTAATGACACACAAGTCCAGGGTTTTATCCTTATACTAAAATATTTTTGTCAAGGACAAATGAAATATAGATGTTAATTGTTTACTTGGAGGTTCAGCTAATGCCGATGTAAATTATCCCGACAGCGGATTCCAGCGGTGGTTGATTTTGAAACCATTACGATGCCAATGCCCATTCATTCTCATCGTATGACCTCAAAACCGGCCATTTGAAGTGTGTCCCAGAATGTCCTATCTCAAGTAACACCAGTCCTTTCCTACATTAATACCAATACAGGCCACCGACATACTTCCCATTGCAGCCCCAGGTACTCAACACAGTTCATAGATAGCACACTGGACGTTCTCTCAAGTCAAGACAGCCTAGACCTCCATAACTTTCATATCACTGCAGCTTTATCTACACCAGTCCTTCTTCCCGTCTAAACATGTCTTCTCTTACTTGTGTTCAATGGTACTCTCATGCGCACCATCAATGTGGCTCGGGAGCAGAGTTACAACAGTTTGTTTCTTTTCTTGCGGTGGTTGATTTTGAAATCAGAACGATGCCAATGCCCACTCATTCTCATCGTATTACCTCAAAACCATCTATTCGAATTTTTTTTTCTTGCGGTGGTAGATTTCGACAAACTTTTGTAAGACAAAGTAGCGCTGACAAAATCGTGTCTTTAAAATAGCGCCGACAAAAAAGCGACTGTATCTCATATCATATATGCCTTGATCTAAAAATCATATTTTTATCTGGAGGCAGCAGAGGTTTAAATTCTGAGTTTTCCTTCTCCATCGGGCAGTAAGAACTCGTTAGCTTTAGGTGGCAACCAATCTTTTGTCCTACACGTTAAGCTCCTAAACGTTATCACCGACAGCACCTCGGGGGTGGGATGGGGCTGGGGCGCGAGACAGCGGGTAGATTGGTCATGAGGCCATAAGGTGAAAATCTGCAAAATCCCTAACTCAGATTTGACACTATGTTTCAGAAGAGAAAAGAAATAAAATAGATTCTAGAACCAACATTTTAGACACATGCAGATCTAGGTCTTAGAACAGACTAAAGATGCAATCATTTATTTCATAATAAAATGTTGCATATTTTTCAATGACTGGTTGTTAAGCGTCTCTCTAATGACATACAAGTCCAGGGTTTTATCCTTATACTAAAATATTTTTGTCAAGGACAAATGAAATATAGATGTTAATTGTTTACTTGGAGGTTTAGCTAATGCCGATGTAAATTATCCCGACAGCGGATTCCAGCGGTGGTTGATTTTGAAACCATTACGATGCCAATGCCCATTCATTCTCATCGTATGACCTCAAAACCGGCCATTTGAAGTGTGTCCCAGAATGTCCTATCTCAAGTAGCACCAGTCCTTTCCTACATTAATACCAATACAGGCCACCGACACACTTCCCATTGCAGCCCCAGGTACTCAACACAGTTCATAGATAGCACACTGGACGTTCTCTCAAGTCAAGACAGCCTAGACCTCCATAACTTTCATATCACTGCAGCTGGATCTACACCAGTCCTTCTTCCCGTCTAAACATGTCTTCTCTTACTTGTGTTCAATGGTACTCTCATGCGCACCATCAATGTGGCTCGGGAGCAGAGTTACAACAGTTTGTTTCTTTTCTTGCGGTGGTTGATTTTGAAACCAGAACGATGCCAATGCCCACTCATTCTCATCGTATTACCTCAAAACCATCTATTCGAATTTTTTTTTCTTGCGGTGGTAGATTTCGACAAACTTTTGTAAGACAAAGTAGCGCTGACAAAATCGTGTCTTTAAAATAGCGCCGACAAAAAAGCGACTGTATCTCATATCATATATGCCTTGATCTAAAAATCATATTTTTATCTGGAGGCAGCAGAGGTTTAAATTCTGAGTTTTCCTTCTCCATCGGGCAGTAAGAACTCGTTAGCTTTAGGTGGCAACCAATCTTTTGTCCTACACGTTAAGCTCCTAAACGTTATCACCGACAGCACCTCGGGGGTGGGATGGGGCTGGGGCGCGAGACAGCGGGTAGATTGGTCATGAGGCCATAAGGTGAAAATCTGCAAAATCCCTAACTCAGATTTGACACTATGTTTCAGAAGAGAAAAGAAATAAAATAGATTCTAGAACCAACATTTTAGACACATGCAGATCTAGGTCTTAGAACAGACTAAAGATGCAATCATTTATTTCATAATAAAATGTTGCATATTTTTCAATGACTGGTTGTTAAGCGTCTCTCTAATGACATACAAGTCCAGGGTTTTATCCTTATACTAAAATATTTTTGTCAAGGACAAATGAAATATAGATGTTAATTGTTTACTTGGAGGTTTAGCTAATGCCGATGTAAATTATCCCGACAGCGGATTCCAGCGGTGGTTGATTTTGAAACCATTACGATGCCAATGCCCATTCATTCTCATCGTATGACCTCAAAACCGGCCATTTGAAGTGTGTCCCAGAATGTCCTATCTCAAGTAACACCAGTCCTTTCCTACATTAATACCAATACAGGCCACCGACACACTTCCCATTGCAGCCCCAGGTACTCAACACAGTTCATAGATAGCACACTGGACGTTCTCTCAAGTCAAGACAGCCTAGACCTCCATAACTTTCATATCACTGCAGCTGGATCTACACCAGTCCTTCTTCCCGTCTAAACATGTCTTCTCTTACTTGTGTTCAATGGTACTCTCATGCGCACCATCAATGTGGCTCGGGAGCAGAGTTACAACAGTTTGTTTCTTTTCTTGCGGTGGTTGATTTTGAAACCAAAACGATGCCAATGCCCACTCATTCTCATCGTATTACCTCAAAACCATCTATTCGAATTTTTTTTTCTTGCGGTGGTAGATTTCGACAAACTTTTGTAAGACAAAGTGGCGCTGACAAAATCGTGTCTTTAAAATAGCGCCGACAAAAAAGCGACTGTATCTCATATCATATATGCCTTGATCTAAAAATCATATTTTTATCTGGAGGCAGCAGAGGTTTATATTCTGAGTTTTCCTTCTCCATCGGGCAGTAAGAACTCGTTAGCTTTAGGTGGCAACCAATCTTTTGTCCTACACGTTAAGCTCCTAAACGTTATCACCGACAGCACCTCGGGGGTGGGATGGGGCTGGGGCGCGAGACAGCGGGTAGATTGGTCATGAGGCCATAAGGTGAAAATCTGCAAAATCCCTAACTCAGATTTGACACTATGTTTCAGAAGAGAAAAGAAATAAAATAGATTCTAGAACCAACATTTTAGACACATGCAGATCTAGGTCTTAGAACAGACTAAAGATGCAATCATTTATTTCATAATAAAATGTTGCATATTTTTCAATGACTGGTTGTTAAGCGTCTCTCTAATGACATACAAGTCCAGGGTTTTATCCTTATACTAAAATATTTTTGTCAAGGACAAATGAAATATAGATGTTAATTGTTTACTTGGAGGTTTAGCTAATGCCGATGTAAATTATCCCGACAGCGGATTCCAGCGGTGGTTGATTTTGAAACCATTACGATGCCAATGCCCATTCATTCTCATCGTATGACCTCAAAACCGGCCATTTGAAGTGTGTCCCAGAATGTCCTATCTCAAGTAACACCAGTCCTTTCCTACATTAATACCAATACAGGCCACCGACACACTTCCCATTGCAGCCCCAGGTACTCAACACAGTTCATAGATAGCACACTGGACGTTCTCTCAAGTCAAGACAGCCTAGACCTCCATAACTTTCATATCACTGCAGCTGGATCTACACCAGTCCTTCTTCCCGTCTAAACATGTCTTCTCTTACTTGTGTTCAATGGTACTCTCATGCGCACCATCAATGTGGCTCGGGAGCAGAGTTACAACAGTTTGTTTCTTTTCTTGCGGTGGTTGATTTTGAAACCAGAACGATGCCAATGCCCACTCATTCTCATCGTATTACCTCAAAACCATCTATTCGAATTTTTTTTTCTTGCGGTGGTAGATTTCGACAAACTTTTGTAAGACAAAGTAGCGCTGACAAAATCGTGTCTTTAAAATAGCGCCGACAAAAAAGCGACTGTATCTCATATCATATATGCCTTGATCTAAAAATCATATTTTTATCTGGAGGCAGCAGAGGTTTAAATTCTGAGTTTTCCTTCTCCATCGGGCAGTAAGAACTCGTTAGCTTTAGGTGGCAACCAATCTTTTGTCCTACACGTTAAGCTCCTAAACGTTATCACCGACAGCACCTCGGGGGTGGGATGGGGCTGGGGCGCGAGACAGCGGGTAGATTGGTCATGAGGCCATAAGGTGAAAATCTGCAAAATCCCTAACTCAGATTTGACACTATGTTTCAGAAGAGAAAAGAAATAAAATAGATTCTAGAACCAACATTTTAGACACATGCAGATCTAGGTCTTAGAACAGACTAAAGACGCAATCATTTATTTCATAATAAAATGTTGCATATTTTTCAATGACTGGTTGTTAAGCGTCTCTCTAATGACACACAAGTCCAGGGTTTTATCCTTATACTAAAATATTTTTGTCAAGGACAAATGAAATATAGATGTTAATTGTTTACTTGGAGGTTCAGCTAATGCCGATGTAAATTATCCCGACAGCGGATTCCAGCGGTGGTTGATTTTGAAACCATTACGATGCCAATGCCCATTCATTCTCATCGTATGACCTCAAAACAGGCCATTTGAAGTGTGTCCCAGAATGTCCTATCTCAAGTAACACCAGTCCTTTCCTACATTAATACCAATACAGGCCACCGACACACTTCCCATTGCAGCCCCAGGTACTCAACACAGTTCATAGATAGCACACTGGACGTTCTCTCAAGTCAAGACAGCCTAGACCTCCATAACTTTCATATCACTGCAGCTGGATCTACACCAGTCCTTCTTCCCGTCTAAACATGTCTTCTCTTACTTGTGTTCAATGGTACTCTCATGCGCACCATCAATGTGGCTCGGGAGCAGAGTTACAACAGTTTGTTTCTTTTCTTGCGGTGGTTGATTTTGAAACCAGAACGATGCCAATGCCCACTCATTCTCATCGTATTACCTCAAAACCATCTATTCGAATTTTTTTTTCTTGCGGTGGTAGATTTCGACAAACTTTTGTAAGACAAAGTAGCGCTGACAAAATCGTGTCTTTAAAATAGCGCCGACAAAAAAGCGACTGTATCTCATATCATATATGCCTTGATCTAAAAATCATATTTTTATCTGGAGGCAGCAGAGGTTTAAATTCTGAGTTTTCCTTCTCCATCGGGCAGTAAGAACTCGTTAGCTTTAGGTGGCAACCAATCTTTTGTCCTACACGTTAAGCTCCTAAACGTTATCACCGACAGCACCTCGGGGGTGGGATGGGGCTGGGGCGCGAGACAGCGGGTAGATTGGTCATGAGGCCATAAGGTGAAAATCTGCAAAATCCCTAACTCAGATTTGACACTATGTTTCAGAAGAGAAAAGAAATAAAATAGATTCTAGAACCAACATTTTAGACACATGCAGATCTAGGTCTTAGAACAGACTAAAGACGCAATCATTTATTTCATAATAAAATGTTGCATATTTTTCAATGACTAGTTGTTAAGCGTCTCTCTAATGACACACAAGTCCAGGGTTTTATCCTTATACTAAAATATTTTTGTCAAGGACAAATGAAATATAGATGTTAATTGTTTACTTGGAGGTTCAGCTAATGCCGATGTAAATTATCCCGACAGCGGATTCCAGCGGTGGTTGATTTTGAAACCATTACGATGCCAATGCCCATTCATTCTCATCGTATGACCTCAAAACCGGCCATTTGAAGTGTGTCCCAGAATGTCCTATCTCAAGTAACACCAGTCCTTTCCTACATTAATACCAATACAGGCCACCGACACACTTCCCATTGCAGCCCCAGGTACTCAACACAGTTCATAGATAGCACACTGGACGTTCTCTCAAGTCAAGACAGCCTAGACCTCCATAACTTTCATATCACTGCAGCTGGATCTACACCAGTCCTTCTTCCCGTCTAAACATGTCTTCTCTTACTTGTGTTCAATGGTACTCTCATGCGCACCATCAATGTGGCTCGGGAGCAGAGTTACAACAGTTTGTTTCTTTTCTTGCGGTGGTTGATTTTGAAACCAGAACGATGCCAATGCCCACTCATTCTCATCGTATTACCTCAAAACCATCTATTCGAATTTTTTTTTCTTGCGGTGGTAGATTTCGACAAACTTTTGTAAGACAAAGTAGCGCTGACAAAATCGTGTCTTTAAAATAGCGCCGACAAAAAAGCGACTGTATCTCATATCATATATGCCTTGATCTAAAAATCATATTTTTATCTGGAGGCAGCAGAGGTTTAAATTCTGAGTTTTCCTTCTCCATCGGGCAGTAAGAACTCGTTAGCTTTAGGTGGCAACCAATCTTTTGTCCTACACGTTAAGCTCCTAAACGTTATCACCGACAGCACCTCGGGGGTGGGATGGGGCTGGGGCGCGAGACAGCGGGTAGATTGGTCATGAGGCCATAAGGTGAAAATCTGCAAAATCCCTAACTCAGATTTGACACTATGTTTCAGAAGAGAAAAGAAATAAAATAGATTCTAGAACCAACATTTTAGACACATGCAGATCTAGGTCTTAGAACAGACTAAAGACGCAATCATTTATTTCATAATAAAATGTTGCATATTTTTCAATGACTGGTTGTTAAGCGTCTCTCTAATGACACACAAGTCCAGGGTTTTATCCTTATACTAAAATATTTTTGTCAAGGACAAATGAAATATAGATGTTAATTGTTTACTTGGAGGTTCAGCTAATGCCGATGTAAATTATCCCGACAGCGGATTCCAGCGGTGGTTGATTTTGAAACCATTACGATGCCAATGCCCATTCATTCTCATCGTATGACCTCAAAACCGGCCATTTGAAGTGTGTCCCAGAATGTCCTATCTCAAGTAACACCAGTCCTTTCCTACATTAATACCAATACAGGCCACCGACACACTTCCCATTGCAGCCCCAGGTACTCAACACAGTTCATAGATAGCACACTGGACGTTCTCTCAAGTCAAGACAGCCTAGACCTCCATAACTTTCATATCACTGCAGCTGGATCTACACCAGTCCTTCTTCCCGTCTAAACATGTCTTCTCTTACTTGTGTTCAATGGTACTCTCATGCGCACCATCAATGTGGCTCGGGAGCAGAGTTACAACAGTTTGTTTCTTTTCTTGCGGTGGTTGATTTTGAAACCAGAACGATGCCAATGCCCACTCATTCTCATCGTATTACCTCAAAACCATCTATTCGAATTTTTTTTTCTTGCGGTGGTAGATTTCGACAAACTTTTGTAAGACAAAGTAGCGCTGACAAAATCGTGTCTTTAAAATAGCGCCGACAAAAAAGCGACTGTATCTCATATCATATATGCCTTGATCTAAAAATCATATTTTTATCTGGAGGCAGCAGAGGTTTAAATTCTGAGTTTTCCTTCTCCATCGGGCAGTAAGAACTCGTTAGCTTTAGGTGGCAACCAATCTTTTGTCCTACACGTTAAGCTCCTAAACGTTATCACCGACAGCACCTCGGGGGTGGGATGGGGCTGGGGCGCGAGACAGCGGGTAGATTGATCATGAGGCCATAAGGTGAAAATCTGCAAAATCCCTAACTCAGATTTGACACTATGTTTCAGAAGAGAAAAGAAATAAAATAGATTCTAGAACCAACATTTTAGACACATGCAGATCTAGGTCTTAGAACAGACTAAAGACGCAATCATTTATTTCATAATAAAATGTTGCATATTTTTCAATGACTGGTTGTTAAGCGTCTCTCTAATGACACACAAGTCCAGGGTTTTATCCTTATACTAAAATATTTTTGTCAAGGACAAATGAAATATAGATGTTAATTGTTTACTTGGAGGTTCAGCTAATGCCGATGTAAATTATCCCGACAGCGGATTCCAGCGGTGGTTGATTTTGAAACCATTACGATGCCAATGCCCATTCATTCTCATCGTATGACCTCAAAACAGGCCATTTGAAGTGTGTCCCAGAATGTCCTATCTCAAGTAACACCAGTCCTTTCCTACATTAATACCAATACAGGCCACCGACACACTTCCCATTGCAGCCCCAGGTACTCAACACAGTTCATAGATAGCACACTGGACGTTCTCTCAAGTCAAGACAGCCTAGACCTCCATAACTTTCATATCACTGCAGCTGGATCTACACCAGTCCTTCTTCCCGTCTAAACATGTCTTCTCTTACTTGTGTTCAATGGTACTCTCATGCGCACCATCAATGTGGCTCGGGAGCAGAGTTACAACAGTTTGTTTCTTTTCTTGCGGTGGTTGATTTTGAAACCAGAACGATGCCAATGCCCACTCATTCTCATCGTATTACCTCAAAACCATCTATTCGAATTTTTTTTTCTTGCGGTGGTAGATTTCGACAAACTTTTGTAAGACAAAGTAGCGCTGACAAAATCGTGTCTTTAAAATAGCGCCGACAAAAAAGCGACTGTATCTCATATCATATATGCCTTGATCTAAAAATCATATTTTTATCTGGAGGCAGCAGAGGTTTAAATTCTGAGTTTTCCTTCTCCATCGGGCAGTAAGAACTCGTTAGCTTTAGGTGGCAACCAATCTTTTGTCCTACACGTTAAGCTCCTAAACGTTATCACCGACAGCACCTCGGGGGTGGGATGGGGCTGGGGCGCGAGACAGCGGGTAGATTGGTCATGAGGCCATAAGGTGAAAATCTGCAAAATCCCTAACTCAGATTTGACACTATGTTTCAGAAGAGAAAAGAAATAAAATAGATTCTAGAACCAACATTTTAGACACATGCAGATCTAGGTCTTAGAACAGACTAAAGACGCAATCATTTATTTCATAATAAAATGTTGCATATTTTTCAATGACTAGTTGTTAAGCGTCTCTCTAATGACACACAAGTCCAGGGTTTTATCCTTATACTAAAATATTTTTGTCAAGGACAAATGAAATATAGATGTTAATTGTTTACTTGGAGGTTCAGCTAATGCCGATGTAAATTATCCCGACAGCGGATTCCAGCGGTGGTTGATTTTGAAACCATTACGATGCCAATGCCCATTCATTCTCATCGTATGACCTCAAAACCGGCCATTTGAAGTGTGTCCCAGAATGTCCTATCTCAAGTAACACCAGTCCTTTCCTACATTAATACCAATACAGGCCACCGACACACTTCCCATTGCAGCCCCAGGTACTCAACACAGTTCATAGATAGCACACTGGACGTTCTCTCAAGTCAAGACAGCCTAGACCTCCATAACTTTCATATCACTGCAGCTGGATCTACACCAGTCCTTCTTCCCGTCTAAACATGTCTTCTCTTACTTGTGTTCAATGGTACTCTCATGCGCACCATCAATGTGGCTCGGGAGCAGAGTTACAACAGTTTGTTTCTTTTCTTGCGGTGGTTGATTTTGAAACCAGAACGATGCCAATGCCCACTCATTCTCATCGTATTACCTCAAAACCATCTATTCGAATTTTTTTTTCTTGCGGTGGTAGATTTCGACAAACTTTTGTAAGACAAAGTAGCGCTGACAAAATCGTGTCTTTAAAATAGCGCCGACAAAAAAGCGACTGTATCTCATATCATATATGCCTTGATCTAAAAATCATATTTTTATCTGGAGGCAGCAGAGGTTTAAATTCTGAGTTTTCCTTCTCCATCGGGCAGTAAGAACTCGTTAGCTTTAGGTGGCAACCAATCTTTTGTCCTACACGTTAAGCTCCTAAACGTTATCACCGACAGCACCTCGGGGGTGGGATGGGGCTGGGGCGCGAGACAGCGGGTAGATTGGTCATGAGGCCATAAGGTGAAAATCTGCAAAATCCCTAACTCAGATTTGACACTATGTTTCAGAAGAGAAAAGAAATAAAATAGATTCTAGAACCAACATTTTAGACACATGCAGATCTAGGTCTTAGAACAGACTAAAGACGCAATCATTTATTTCATAATAAAATGTTGCATATTTTTCAATGACTGGTTGTTAAGCGTCTCTCTAATGACACACAAGTCCAGGGTTTTATCCTTATACTAAAATATTTTTGTCAAGGACAAATGAAATATAGATGTTAATTGTTTACTTGGAGGTTCAGCTAATGCCGATGTAAATTATCCCGACAGCGGATTCCAGCGGTGGTTGATTTTGAAACCATTACGATGCCAATGCCCATTCATTCTCATCGTATGACCTCAAAACCGGCCATTTGAAGTGTGTCCCAGAATGTCCTATCTCAAGTAACACCAGTCCTTTCCTACATTAATACCAATACAGGCCACCGACACACTTCCCATTGCAGCCCCAGGTACTCAACACAGTTCATAGATAGCACACTGGACGTTCTCTCAAGTCAAGACAGCCTAGACCTCCATAACTTTCATATCACTGCAGCTGGATCTACACCAGTCCTTCTTCCCGTCTAAACATGTCTTCTCTTACTTGTGTTCAATGGTACTCTCATGCGCACCATCAATGTGGCTCGGGAGCAGAGTTACAACAGTTTGTTTCTTTTCTTGCGGTGGTTGATTTTGAAACCAAAACGATGCCAATGCCCACTCATTCTCATCGTATTACCTCAAAACCATCTATTCGAATTTTTTTTTCTTGCGGTGGTAGATTTCGACAAACTTTTGTAAGACAAAGTAGCGCTGACAAAATCGTGTCTTTAAAATAGCGCCGACAAAAAAGCGACTGTATCTCATATCAAATATGCCTTGATCTAAAAATCATATTTTTATCTGGAGGCAGCAGAGGTTTAAATTCTGAGTTTTCCTTCTCCATCGGGCAGTAAGAACTCGTTAGCTTTAGGTGGCAACCAATCTTTTGTCCTACACGTTAAGCTCCTAAACGTTATCACCGACAGCACCTCGGGGGTGGGATGGGGCTGGGGCGCGAGACAGCGGGTAGATTGGTCATGAGGCCATAAGGTGAAAATCTGCAAAATCCCTAACTCAGATTTGACACTATGTTTCAGAAGAGAAAAGAAATAAAATAGATTCTACAACCAACATTTTAGACACATGCAGATCTAGGTCTTAGAACAGACTAAAGACGCAATCATTTATTTCATAATAAAATGTTGCATATTTTTCAATGACTGGTTGTTAAGCGTCTCTCTAATGACACACAAGTCCAGGGTTTTATCCTTATACTAAAATATTTTTGTCAAGGACAAATGAAATATAGATGTTAATTGTTTACTTGGAGGTTCAGCTAATGCCGATGTAAATTATCCCGACAGCGGATTCCAGCGGTGGTTGATTTTGAAACCATTACGATGCCAATGCCCATTCATTCTCATCGTATGACCTCAAAACCGGCCATTTGAAGTGTGTTCCAGAATGTCCTATCTCAAGTAACACCAGTCCTTTCCTACATTAATACCAATACAGGCCACCGACACACTTCCCATTGCAGCCCCAGGTACTCAACACAGTTCATAGATAGCACACTGGACGTTCTCTCAAGTCAAGACAGCCTAGACCTCCATAACTTTCATATCACTGCAGCTGGATCTACACCAGTCCTTCTTCCCGTCTAAACATGTCTTCTCTTACTTGTGTTCAATGGTACTCTCATGCGCACCATCAATGTGGCTCGGGAGCAGAGTTACAACAGTTTGTTTCTTTTCTTGCGGTGGTTGATTTTGAAACCAGAACGATGCCAATGCCCACTCATTCTCATCGTATTACCTCAAAACCATCTATTCGAATTTTTTTTTCTTGCGGTGGTAGATTTCGACAAACTTTTGTAAGACAAAGTAGCGCTGACAAAATCGTGTCTTTAAAATAGCGCCGACAAAAAAGCGACTGTATCTCATATCATATATGCCTTGATCTAAAAATCATATTTTTATCTGGAGGCAGCAGAGGTTTAAATTCTGAGTTTTCCTTCTCCATCGGGCAGTAAGAACTCGTTAGCTTTAGGTGGCAACCAATCTTTTGTCCTACACGTTAAGCTCCTAAACGTTATCACCGACAGCACCTCGGGGGTGGGATGGGGCTGGGGCGCGAGACAGCGGGTAGATTGGTCATGAGGCCATAAGGTGAAAATCTGCAAAATCCCTAACTCAGATTTGACACTATGTTTCAGAAGAGAAAAGAAATAAAATAGATTCTAGAACCAACATTTTAGACACATGCAGATCTAGGTCTTAGAACAGACTAAAGACGCAATCATTTATTTCATAATAAAATGTTGCATATTTTTCAATGACTGGTTGTTAAGCGTCTCTCTAATGACACACAAGTCCAGGGTTTTATCCTTATACTAAAATATTTTTGTCAAGGACAAATGAAATATAGATGTTAATTGTTTACTTGGAGGTTCAGCTAATGCCGATGTAAATTATCCCGACAGCGGATTCCAGCGGTGGTTGATTTTGAAACCATTACGATGCCAATGCCCATTCATTCTCATCGTATGACCTCAAAACCGGCCATTTGAAGTGTGTCCCAGAATGTCCTATCTCAAGTAACACCAGTCCTTTCCTACATTAATACCAATACAGGCCACCGACACACTTCCCATTGCAGCCCCAGGTACTCAACACAGTTCATAGATAGCACACTGGACGTTCTCTCAAGTCAAGACAGCCTAGACCTCCATAACTTTCATATCACTGCAGCTGGATCTACACCAGTCCTTCTTCCCGTCTAAACATGTCTTCTCTTACTTGTGTTCAATGGTACTCTCATGCGCACCATCAATGTGGCTCGGGAGCAGAGTTACAACAGTTTGTTTCTTTTCTTGCGGTGGTTGATTTTGAAACCAAAACGATGCCAATGCCCACTCATTCTCATCGTATTACCTCAAAACCATCTATTCGAATTTTTTTTTCTTGCGGTGGTAGATTTCGACAAACTTTTGTAAGACAAAGTAGCGCTGACAAAATCGTGTCTTTAAAATAGCGCCGACAAAAAAGCGACTGTATCTCATATCATATATGCCTTGATCTAAAAATCATATTTTTATCTGGAGGCAGCAGAGGTTTAAATTCTGAGTTTTCCTTCTCCATCGAGCAGTAAGAACTCGTTAGCTTTAGGTGGCAACCAATCTTTTGTCCTACACGTTAAGCTCCTAAACGTTATCACCGACAGCACCTCGGGGGTGGGATGGGGCTGGGGCGCGAGACAGCGGGTAGATTGGTCATGAGGCCATAAGGTGAAAATCTGCAAAATCCCTAACTCAGATTTGACACTATGTTTCAGAAGAGAAAAGAAATAAAATAGATTCTACAACCAACATTTTAGACACATGCAGATCTAGGTCTTAGAACAGACTAAAGACGCAATCATTTATTTCATAATAAAATGTTGCATATTTTTCAATGACTGGTTGTTAAGCGTCTCTCTAATGACACACAAGTCCAGGGTTTTATCCTTATACTAAAATATTTTTGTCAAGGACAAATGAAATATAGATGTTAATTGTTCACTTGGAGGTTCAGCTAATGCCGATGTAAATTATCCCGACAGCGGATTCCAGCGGTGGTTGATTTTGAAACCATTACGATGCCAATGCCCATTCATTCTCATCGTATGACCTCAAAACCGGCCATTTGAAGTGTGTTCCAGAATGTCCTATCTCAAGTAACACCAGTCCTTTCCTACATTAATACCAATACAGGCCACCGACACACTTCCCATTGCAGCCCCAGGTACTCAACACAGTTCATAGATAGCACACTGGACGTTCTCTCAAGTCAAGACAGCCTAGACCTCCATAACTTTCATATCACTGCAGCTGGATCTACACCAGTCCTTCTTCCCGTCTAAACATGTCTTCTCTTACTTGTGTTCAATGGTACTCTCATGCGCACCATCAATGTGGCTCGGGAGCAGAGTTACAACAGTTTGTTTCTTTTCTTGCGGTGGTTGATTTTGAAACCAGAACGATGCCAATGCCCACTCATTCTCATCGTATTACCTCAAAACCATCTATTCGAATTTTTTTTTCTTGCGGTGGTAGATTTCGACAAACTTTTGTAAGACAAAGTAGCGCTGACAAAATCGTGTCTTTAAAATAGCGCCGACAAAAAAGCGACTGTATCTCATATCAAATATGCCTTGATCTAAAAATCATATTTTTATCTGGAGGCAGCAGAGGTTTAAATTCTGAGTTTTCCTTCTCCATCGGGCAGTAAGAACTCGTTAGCTTTAGGTGGCAACCAATCTTTTGTCCTACACGTTAAGCTCCTAAACGTTATCACCGACAGCACCTCGGGGGTGGGATGGGGCTGGGGCGCGAGACAGCGGGTAGATTGGTCATGAGGCCATAAGGTGAAAATCTGCAAAATCCCTAACTCAGATTTGACACTATGTTTCAGAAGAGAAAAGAAATAAAATAGATTCTAGAACCAACATTTTAGACACATGCAGATCTAGGTCTTAGAACAGACTAAAGACGCAATCATTTATTTCATAATAAAATGTTGCATATTTTTCAATGACTGGTTGTTAAGCGTCTCTCTAATGACACACAAGTCCAGGGTTTTATCCTTATACTAAAATATTTTTGTCAAGGACAAATGAAATATAGATGTTAATTGTTTACTTGGAGGTTCAGCTAATGCCGATGTAAATTATCCCGACAGCGGATTCCAGCGGTGGTTGATTTTGAAACCATTACGATGCCAATGCCCATTCATTCTCATCGTATGACCTCAAAACCGGCCATTTGAAGTGTGTCCCAGAATGTCCTATCTCAAGTAACACCAGTCCTTTCCTACATTAATACCAATACAGGCCACCGACATACTTCCCATTGCAGCCCCAGGTACTCAACACAGTTCATAGATAGCACACTGGACGTTCTCTCAAGTCAAGACAGCCTAGACCTCCATAACTTTCATATCACTGCAGCTGGATCTACACCAGTCCTTCTTCCCGTCTAAACATGTCTTCTCTTACTTGTGTTCAATGGTACTCTCATGCGCACCATCAATGTGGCTCGGGAGCAGAGTTACAACAGTTTGTTTCTTTTCTTGCGGTGGTTGATTTTGAAACCAGAACGATGCCAATGCCCACTCATTCTCATCGTATTACCTCAAAACCATCTATTCGAATTTTTTTTTCTTGCGGTGGTAGATTTCGACAAACTTTTGTAAGACAAAGTAGCGCTGACAAAATCGTGTCTTTAAAATAGCGCCGACAAAAAAGCGACTGTATCTCATATCAAATATGCCTTGATCTAAAAATCATATTTTTATCTGGAGGCAGCAGAGGTTTAAATTCTGAGTTTTCCTTCTCCATCGGGCAGTAAGAACTCGTTAGCTTTAGGTGGCAACCAATCTTTTGTCCTACACGTTAAGCTCCTAAACGTTATCACCGACAGCACCTCGGGGGTGGGATGGGGCTGGGGCGCGAGACAGCGGGTAGATTGGTCATGAGGCCATAAGGTGAAAATCTGCAAAATCCCTAACTCAGATTTGACACTATGTTTCAGAAGAGAAAAGAAATAAAATAGATTCTAGAACCAACATTTTAGACACATGCAGATCTAGGTCTTAGAACAGACTAAAGACGCAATCATTTATTTCATAATAAAATGTTGCATATTTTTCAATGACTGGTTGTTAAGCGTCTCTCTAATGACACACAAGTCCAGGGTTTTATCCTTATACTAAAATATTTTTGTCAAGGACAAATGAAATATAGATGTTAATTGTTTACTTGGAGGTTCAGCTAATGCCGATGTAAATTATCCCGACAGCGGATTCCAGCGGTGGTTGATTTTGAAACCATTACGATGCCAATGCCCATTCATTCTCATCGTATGACCTCAAAACCGGCCATTTGAAGTGTGTTCCAGAATGTCCTATCTCAAGTAACACCAGTCCTTTCCTACATTAATACCAATACAGGCCACCGACACACTTCCCATTGCAGCCCCAGGTACTCAACACAGTTCATAGATAGCACACTGGACGTTCTCTCAAGTCAAGACAGCCTAGACCTCCATAACTTTCATATTACTGCAGCTGGATCTACACCAGT